>CM076581.1:681010776-681329104 GCA_034641835.2 Pinus albicaulis
TTCCAATACTGCTATGTAGAAAATATTCTTTATTAGGCCTAGAACATACAAAAAAAATAATAGTCTAAGAGGGGAGCCATATTCCCTCTGTAAAGTAACTGTACCTATCCCGGTCATGTTATACAACCCGTCATCTCCAAAATCTATGTTTTGTTGGAGGTCCTTCTCCTTCAATTCACTGAAGATATCTCTACTCCCCATCATATGGAATGAGACATCACTGTCTAGATACCACATACATCCCATTGCAGTGCTGGCCATGCATGAAATGAGAGTAAAATCAAGCTTGAACTGTGAAGCTAATGCTTCACCCGTTGCAACTGCAGGATCCTTATTGCTTGCCTTCTTTTGTGGACAATTCGAAGCATAGTGCCCATGCTTGTGTTGAAGATGGAAAAAATAAACAGTGAAGGAGGCATCCTGAAACATCTTTCCTGATCCTAGTTGGAAAGTGATCACCTAAACTAGGTGGGGGCCACACAGGTGATTTTTGTCGCAAAGTCTATTTTTAGACTATGTCTATTTTTAGACATATGGATCATGGTCTATGAGTTGCAGGATGTTGCTTATGAGATTAATAAGCTTATAAAATAGATGGACCTCTCATTTTTAGACATACTGGCTATTCATTTTTAATCGTCTAAAAATAGATCAGTCGAATATTATTAGCTCTTAATAATATTTGGACTATAAACATTATCTTATCCTCTTGCAGCACTTCAGTTCGAGCTACAAATGTGGCACATGCAGCTGACAGAATGAATTACGCTATTCCTAGGGTTTAGTTGAACTATTGCATGGTTGACTTCAGTTAGAACTCATGTGGCAGAGTTTGGTGGAGTTGATGAGACAGTTGATGGAGTTGTGTTCGGTTTAACTTAGTTGAACTAGTTGTATTTAGTCTAACTGATAAATACACTAGTGATGAGTTGTGTGAATTAATTATTAATTAATTCACTTATTATTAACTCATAAATCAACTAAAGAATACATCAGTTAACTGCAGTGCATGGACAGTTCAGTGGAGACCAATGTTAGAGGTGGGTGAAAGGGTGAGTCTACTATCAGTTGTGACTATAGCTGTGCATGAGATTTTCACACACATTGATTGAGATTTCCAATGAGGATTGCGCAGTACAAGCCAGTGGGATTTGAACTTGGATCTCATCATTATTCATCTTGGATTGCGCAGTAGAGGCAGGCTAACAGGTGGAGGATATTTGAACTTGTGACTTGTTCATATCTGAGCTAGTTAGTGTGTAACAATTGGAGATAGTGCTGAGAGCTTGTGAGGAGTTTGTGCTATGTATTGTTACATGTTCTTTATCATTATAATATACAGATAGTTGGGGGTTTTCAGCTGTAAGCTTTCCCCATTACATACTATGTTGATATGTGTGATTGATTAATGTTTCAATGTGCACATGCGATTGTTTTTAATTCCGCAAATTGATGATCAATGGTAGAAGAGGTTATGTATTATGCATGAAGCTCAAATAGTGTGTAATCAGGATAATCTCGGTGAATAACTCATCTATTATTCAAATTTCTACATGGTATCAAAGCAAAGTTGATCATCGGATCTATTACAGTGATTACATTTTATTTCTTTAGGCAGAGTCTGTAAGAGGGCCAGGTAGCCTC
The DNA here is from genome assembly GCA_034641835.2 of Pinus albicaulis. Taxonomy (NCBI): domain Eukaryota; kingdom Viridiplantae; phylum Streptophyta; class Pinopsida; order Pinales; family Pinaceae; genus Pinus; species Pinus albicaulis. Next base: position 681,012,421 of record CM076581.1, read on the forward strand.
TGGATTCATCCCTTCTTTGAAAGGTGAAATATCCAGTAAATGCCCCTACAGTCTATCTCTGTACTAGAAATACTTTGTTCTCACAATTTCAAATCAGAAGCGGCTGAGTTTTGAGCTGGTGGAATTTGAATTTGCAGTAGTGTTTTCTTGGTGTCGAAGTCAAAATGTATTATCAAGGATTGCGATTGGAGTATGCTCTTGAAGGCAGCTCGAATTATATTGCATGGAGAGATAGGATGGAGGCAGAGTTAGATGAAAACGGGCTGAAGGAGTTCATAGATTCTGAAGTCCAGAAACCTGCTTCTAGCGATCTTTGCCGTAATTGAGGCTTGGTAAAAAGTCTGACAAAATGTCGAAGGATTATGTTGGAAGGCGTGAAGGATCACATAGTTTCCAGCCTGCATGGTAAGACTTCTCCATTTTTGATGTGGAAAGCCTTGACAGATTTATTCCAAAGCAAGAGCAACCAGAGGAAGTTGGCGCTCAAGGATAAACTTAGGAACATTAAGATGGAGAAAGGAGATAGTATGCCCAAGTACCTCACGAAGTTCACCCAATGCAGGGATGAGCTGGGAAGTGTGGGGTTGACTGTAGATGATGAGGACTTGGTGAGCTTGGCTCTCCTTTTGTCTTCGAAGAGTTGGAATTCCCATCGGGACTACGTCGGTCGGAGAAATTGCCTGGATGGGAAGCGACTTTGAGTCGGATCTTATTACAGAAGGAGATAAGGCGGAGTACAGGGATGGATCTTCATCGAGCATCGATGAAGAAAATTGTGCTACAGCAAGCAAAGAATGGGAAGAGCAAGAATGCTTCTCAATCCGGTGCGGATGGTAAAGAGCGTGACATGTCCAAAGTGAAGTGTTTTCACTGTCACGAGCATGGGCATTACGCCACGAATTGTCCACAGAAGAAGAAGAACAAGCAGGCTACTGAAGCTGTAGCTGGTGAGGCTCTTGCCTCGCAATTTGAGCTGGAATTCTCATTGATTGCATGCATGGTGTCTAGTGCATCGGGATCGGGGTGGTATTTTGATAGTGGCGCTTCCTTTCACATGACGGGAGATGTAAATATTTTCAGTGACTTGGTGGAGAAAGATCTCCAGTTACTTGTTGAGTTGGGCGACAATGGATGATACAATGCGACCGACATTGGTACCATAACCTTTCAGAGGGAGTCAGGTAAAATCATTATTTTACAAGATGTAGTGCATGTTCCAGGTTTAAATAAGAATTTAATCTCAATCGCAATGTTAGAGGATAAAGGGTATGATGTTGTCTTTAGTGAAGGAAAAATTTTCCTTCGGCACAAGACAATAGGACAAGTCAAAGAAGGTTGGGATTGACAAAGAATCTCTACGGACTTGAAGTAGATGGGATGTATGGGCTTCCCTCTTGTTGGGAAGTGCAAGAAAGACATGAAATTGATGCTTGGAGCAAGTTTTGCGTGCGGGTATTAGTGAACCTAGGGATGTGGAGCAGCCACAAGATGAGGATCATGGAGTGGAAGAAACCACTCATGTAGAGAAGTTTCTAAATGCCCCGGGTAGGCGAGAGGGAGCTCATGTAGCTATACTTTCCCACCGGAGGTGAGTGGGGAGACACGTATGAATGTCAAGGAGATTCCTTGGCGGGGATTCATGAGATGGTGTGGATCTCATGAATTGAACAAATTCACTGAGGTGCCCACAATGCGAGAGTTTCAGACAATCGGTTGGATTGATGCAGGCAGATCAAAGTGACAGTGTCGGATACTGGAGCGCGAATCAGAGTTGACAACAAGTGTAGAGTGCATGGGTGCAAGAGTTCAACAACGCAGTGGTTCCTGATGACATGTGCAGTTGGGCCCAGCAGAAGTCGAAGAATTTGATGATAGATGCATCAGATTGATTGAGTTGTTTGGAGCCTATTCAGTTTCATAAGAGTTGCAGAGTAGATGCATGGAGTTGCATGGCGCTTGTGAAGGTTGCAGGGCGAATGCATGGAGTTGCATGTCGCATGCAATGACAGTCCTTTCTTGTTGAGAGGGAGTGTTGAAGATTGCAACAAGAAATAGTGAAGGAGGCATCCTGAGACATCATTCATGATCCTATTTGGAAAGTGATCACCTAAACTAGGTGGGGGCCACACAGGTGATTTTTGTCGCAAAAGCCCATTTTTAGAATATGTCTATTTAGACATATGGACTATGGTCTAGGAGATTGCAGGATGTCGTTTATGGATGATGGTCAAGTTGGTAAAAATAGATGGACCTCTATTTTTAGACATTGGGTGAAGTCTATTTTTAGACTGCCAGTCTAAAAATAGATCAGTCGAATATTATTAGCTCTTAATAATATTTGGACTATAAACATTATCTTATCCTCTTGCAGCACTTCAGTTTGAGCTACAGATGTGGTACATGTAGCTGATAGAAGGAATTATTCTATTCCTAGGGTTTAGTTGAGCTATTGCATGGTTGACTTTAGTTAGAACTCATATCGAAGAGTTTGGTGGAGTTGATGAGATAGTTGATGGAGTTGTGTTCGGTTTAACTTAGTTGAACTAGTTGTATTTAGTATAACTGATAAATACACTAGTGATGAGTGGTGTGAATTAATTATTAATTAATTCACTAATTATTAACTCATAAATCAACTAAAGAATACATCAGTTAACTGCAGTGCATGGACAGTTCAGTGGAGACCAGTGTTAGAGGTGGGTGAAAGGGTGAGTCTACTATCAGTTGTGACTATAGCTGTGCATGACATTTGCACACACATTGATTGAGATTTCCAATGAGGATTTTGCAGTAAAAGCCAAGGGGATTTGAATTTGGATCTAACAATTAACCATCTTAGATTGTGCAGTAGAGGCAGGCTAACAGGTGGAGGAGATTTGAACTTGTGACTTGTTCATATCTGAGCTAGTTAGTGTGTAACAATTGGAGGTAGTGCTGAGAGCTTGTGAGGAGTCTGTACTATGATTGTTACGTGTTATCTATCATTATAATATACATATGGTTGGGGGTTTTCAGCTGTAAGCTTTCCCCATTACATACTGTGTTGATATGTGTGATTGATTAATGTTTCAATGTGCGCATGCGACTGTTTTTAGTTCCGCAAATTCATGATCAATGGTATAAGAGGTTATGTATTATGCATGAAGCTCAAATAGTGTGTAATCAGGATAATCTTAGTGAATAACTCATCTATTATTCAAATTTATACATGGTATCAAAGCAAAGTTGATCATCGGATCTATTACAGTGATTACATTTTATTTCTTTAGGCAGAGTCTATAAGAGGGCCAGGTAGCCTCTGGATTCATCCTTTCGTTGAAAGGTGAGATATCCAGTAAATGCCCCTACAGTCTATCTCTGTACTAGAAATACCTTGTTCTCACAAATTCAGATCAGAAGCGATTGAGTTTTGAGCTGGTGGAATTTGAATTTGCAGCAGTGTTTTCTTGGTGTCGAAGTTGATATGTCTTTCAACGGATTGCGATTGGAGTATGCCCTTGAGGGCAGCTCGAATTATATTGCATGGAATGACAGGATGGAAGCGGTGCTCGAGGAAAATGGGCTGAAGGAGTTCTGTTGACGGGAAAATCTGTCCGGCCAACAGTAGGGGATCTCCCCGGTGGAAAGTCCTAATTAGACTTTGAACCGTTTGGAGTAGGGATCCAGTCTGGGGTGTGGGTCCGGCTACCGCTTAAATGACTCTCTCTTCGGTCTCGAAGAACCTGATTGAATCTGCAGACATACACTTATTCACATGGTACAGAATACATGACTGATGTATCAAACTGATATATAACACTGTGCGTAGCAAAGTAATGAACAAAATGCATACACCCAGGAAGTGTTGTTAGCAACACATCTATGAGGTAATGCATGCAAGATAATCTGACCACAAAAGAAACAGTTCTTTGTGGCAAGGATATCCCTTAACTTTCCGAGAGATGTAAAGAAATGCTAATAAAATAGTTCATTAACATTCATTTTAAGATCAAATGGGTAAACTTGAGCATCATCAAGCACAATCACAGATAGCTATGGAGTACAGATGATACAATTAAGAACACAGCTTCATTAATCATACGATATTCTGAAACTATACGCAGAATACACCCAGTTTTGTCAGAGCTGAACACATCATCCAACAAAAGGGTTTTGACAAGTATCTGAATTACATATGTCCAAGAGTATGACCCTTCAATTACAATGCAATATTGCTCTTCAGTCCACAAGAGAGAAGCCCTTAACTATGTGCCCCGCAGGGGTATTTATAAATTCAAAAACGCCCTTTAGGCTTTCCGACGCTTCGACTTCCCGACGGTTCAGCTTCCCTGCGACCTTGGCCGAGCATGCAACCTGCGACTTTCGGAAGTAATTGCGACCTGCGACTCATGTGCCGGTGTGACCTGCGACTCAGGCGTAGGCGCTACCTGCGACCTGGGGGCGGTCGCGACCTGCGACTGAAAAAGTTTAGTTATGGAGGAGGTAGCGCGCTCGAGAGGTCAGGAGCGTCAATTTTCTTCCCCTTGAGGAAATCTCGCCAGGCCTGGTAATCCGCTGCTATAGGGGAGACTAGAGGGGTTTCCTCTTTTAATCGGTGCATACATTCCAGGGCATTTGGTATCAGAGTTCCCTTCTTCTGGGAGATCTGAATTGAGAGGGAGGCAAGCTTGGTGTAGATTTGTACTGGAGTGACAAGCAACCGATTTAGGTTCTCTTGTGATGCCTCAAATTCTGGTGCGGCAGCAGCTTGTCTCAAGGCTTGCAGAAAAGACTGAATTTCCTGATCTACTTGCTCCCATTCTTTAGTTTCATCTAGTGCCCCCAACGACGGAATGTGATGAAGAGCATTCATGGAGTCTATACCACTAATCAGGTGATTATATGCAGACACCACTTTGTCCAAATCTTTGGCCAGCTTGTCTTTGGACTGTATCTTCATCCAGATTTGTACTTTGGCGTCTTGTGTGTGACTCCAATCCTTCCTAGGCACATTTCCGGGAGCTTGATGGTACTGCGCTGTCCAGTTTATCATTCTGTCCAGAGCTACCGAGGCCTCCTTGAGCTGCTCATGCTTCACTTTGGTTTCCGCTCGTGCCTCTGCCAATGGGGCCACTGTTTGTTTTAGGGTGAGCATTTCTCTATATACTTGCTGCATGGTCATTTCCAATACGTCACATTCTTTCATGACTGCCAGTGGGACTTCATTGACTTGGGAAGGCTTACTTTGGAGCTGTCGCACTTCACTCTCCAGTACTGCTTTCTCCTGTTCCGCTGCTTTTAGCCTGTTTTGTAGGGAAATAATCTCCCTGCTCATTCTAGTGACATTTTCCTCCGTAGCTGCAGCAAAAGCGGTACCTGCTGATGCTATCATTACAGGGTTAGTCCTTGTATCCAGGACTATGTCCTTTTCAGTGGCGACCGTAGGAATGGCGGGATGGCTTTGCGCCAAGGATTTTCTTTTCTCTTGCCGTATTTTGAAGGAGAATTGGTCAAAGGTCAATCTAGTCAGGTCGAAGACCTCTTCTTCTCGTTCTCCGGGAAAATCGTCACTAGAGAGGATACTTCTCGTGCCACTCGGATGGATCTCCAGGGGAGATATGTCGATGTCCTCTATTATTTCATCCTCTTCATCCCGTCTTTGTCCTTTTCCTTCCTTCTGTTGCCGGCGCTCGGCTTCCGCCTTGTCATGTTCCTCCTTTTTCTTGCGTTCTGCCTCTGCCTCTGCTTCTCTTTCAGCTTTTCTTTTTCGCTCTGCTGCGGCGGCTTGATCTGCCTTCTTTTGACGTTCAGCTTTGTCGAGTTCTTCCTTAAGTGCTTGTTCTGCCGCCGCTTGTGCTTCCTTTTCTTGTCTTTCCTTTTCCTCGGCCTGTTTCCTTTTCCGCTCTGTCTTTGCATCTTTTCTACGTTTCTCTTCCTCCTCTTTCATTTTCTTTTCCTCATCCTTCTTGGCTTGGGCCTCTGCTCCTCTTTGCTGATCCGAGGTGTCAGGCCCTGTACTAGTCTAGGTTTTCTTATCTTTGGAGGAAGAAGAGCCTCCTAGTTTTTGGCTCCTGTCTTCTAAATTTTAGTGATCTTCTTCTTCTCAGTCAGAGTCAATCCCCGGAGCTAGTTGCCTGTCTGCGTTGTACCAGTTTCTTTTCTCATCATCTGCCGGGCGTTCGACATGCTGATAGCTCCATTTAAAATTGGCCTTCTTACAGTGCTCCGGAACTATCTTGAACGGGTCATATGTTCGGTATTCCAGGCTTCTGAAGTGATAACCTTGTATCTCTTCCCCTTGAGCCCTTACTTCTCTGGAGTCCTTGACTGTATAAGCACCGATGGTGAGGGGCAGAGCAGGCCAAGGTTTCTTATTTTCTTTGGAAAGGACATTGGAGAAACCTGAGGTCATCTGGAAACATACCTCCTGCATAAGCACCTTATCGGTGATAAACCTAGGCAGAGCATGTGGGGCTTTGAATGTGCCAAATACTCGGATGAATGTATATTCAACGAACGGAAACCAGTGTGCCACCTGACCTAGCGTCTCCATCGCACGCCAAGACATGCAGGGGGTGTCTTGACCAAATAGCTTCCCGTAAAGGGCGGGAATGAATATCTGAGAGATTTTCTCAATATCTGACTTGTACCTGGACTCCCAGAATACCTTGGTCTGCAAATGGACTGCTTGGGTCTGTTCGGAGTCGTAGTTATGTGGCCATCCCTCAAAATGCAGCCGAGCACAGACAGCATCTAGTAGATACAAAGCCATATAGAACTCTGACGGCGTTCCTTCATCTGGGGCTAAAGCCGAAGCCAAATTTGTTTGCATTGAGCCCATTAACATACCGGCCCAGTTGAAACGAGTACCGTGCACCGTTACATACTCCATTATAGTTTCCCATGCGCCGTTGAAGGTGGTGACGTCCGGACGTCCATACAACCTGCAAAGCATGGCGGCCACTAATTTGTACACTTTCCTCAGAGCGGCCACCGGGTACTCCTGGTCTTTCCTGACCTTAAATTTGTCTGGCTCTGCCCACCACTTTCTGATTGTATCAACCACAGGTACTTCATGGGCAGAAGCCCATCTCGGGGTAAATTTTTCCTCTGGTTGGGGCAGTGAGTAGTAGACATGGGCATCTGAGCCCTCCAACGTTGCGAAAGCTTTACCCTTGCTATCTCGGATCAGAAACTTCTTAGGATTTGTTTTCTGAATGATCCAGTCTAATATTTCTGGGCACGGGAAGATGGCTGGATGTGCCCCTGCTAGATGTAACTTGGATCTTTTGACCTTTAGGTACACTTCCCGGTCCGGGAGATCCTCTGAACCTACTAAGAGAAGACCCGTGGGTATATCATACCATCTGTCCCCTTTTGTGAAGGTGCAAAGGGTGTCTCTGTATATTGGCGGAGGAGATATTTGCACGTCTGTGTCTGATTCTTCTTCCACTACCTTCTTGCCCTTCTTTCGGGACACTGGGGGTTCCATGTTGCTAGAATCAGAGAGGACCGGTATCGTATCTTTTCCAAATTCACCTGTTGCATTCAGGAAAGAATCCCAGGATGAGAAAGACATGATGGCAATGAGCTAAATATAGTCTATACATGCAGAATTCAATTCACTGTTCTCTTGGGGTCGCAGGGTCGCTGTTTTAGAAGAAGAACTCAGATGCGACCTCGCGACCTCGCGACCAGGTCGCAGGGTCGCAAGGGTCGCTAATCCTCCCAACAGAAGATCGCGCGCCTTTGCGACCTTGCGACTAGGTCGCTGGATCGCAGGTCGCGCAAAGGCCTGCCGGGGTTCTCGAACACGCGCGGCTTTGGGGTTGATTTCTTTCTTAACGGTTAGCATACGAGGCTCGAAGGGGTCTAAGCTGAGGATAGGGCGAAGCCACGAGGGGCTGGACAAGAAAATGAGACTCTGGGGTTTATGGGGATAACAGGAGGACAAAAACTCATAAATACCCACCAGAAAAACCCTACAGCCTCCCCAGCAGGTATTTAAGTCGATGGGGGAGGCCAAATTTGGGTAAGAAATGCTTATGAAGGAAACAAAGAGAGGAAATAGCAACTTACCCGGGAGAAAACGCGCCAGCCGACCTGTCAGAGCACTTTCTAAATTTCGCCGCGAGTGACAAATGCGAACTAGCGACCTGCCCTTTTAAAAAGGGTCGCACGTGCGAGCACTTAATGAGGTCGCAAATGGGTAGAGTGCGACCTTGTGACCTGGCGACCCTAAGGTCGCTGGGTCGCAAGGTCGCTGAGTCGCAACGGTCGCATGAGTCGCAAATGCTTTAATTCCGAACCATGCGACCTGGCGACCTGGCGACCTTAAGGTCGCGGGGGTCGCACGGGTCGCATGGGTCGCAACTACTGTAATTACGAACCTTGCGACCTTGTGACCTTGCGACCTTAGGGTCACGGGGTCGCATAGGTCGCAGGGGTCGCAATTGTTTTAGAGTATGGTTTCGTGACTTAGTGACTTGTCCTTCAAGACTTTCACTTAGCATTTTTCCTTTTAGTTTCAAAGGGGCTCCAAAAAATTTGAAGTGAGTGCTATTATTTCTTGTACTTTTGGAGGGTGTTGTAGGGGCTACAACAAATGGCGATTCACTGGATGAATTCAGAGTCTCTGCCGATGAATGGTTGATGAGGGAGGAGGGAGGGGCCTGATACTAGCTTGTTCTTTTACCTCGGATATTACACCTTCCTTCCTTTGTCACCTTGCATAGTTGCCTGGCCTTTTGGCTTATTGGGTGCAGATCAACCGAATTTTAATTCTTCGCGCTCCAGGACCGGGAGGGTCGGGGAAACTTTGGACAACCTCAGGGTCCGGTACAATTATTTCGTCCTCATGGTGTTGCTCCGCTGCCAGCGAACCTCTCGGCCCCGGCGGAGTCACTGCCTAAGGAGTCATGAACGTTGCTCCACTGCCAGCGAGCCTGGTCAGTACCCTGGTGGAGTCGTTACATCACCTCTCTGCGCAGGAAGCCTTTCTCAATCCTTTACCCTTTATTTGTGTGCGATTGCACTTATTTGGGAATGTGCCTGTGGCACTTATTTAGATGGGCATATTTTGCCTGGGCGGATGAGGGATCCCGACTTATTTTGCTTGCAGAGAGGTTGCTCCTGGTCTTATATGAGGACTTGGGTTTTTCCCGGATGACCTAAAATTCTCTTGAGTTAGCCCTGTTCCCTCACGATCCGGTTGCTGCTATGTAAGACCTTTTCTGCCTGCACCTTTCAGAGCCATTAGGTGGTTCCTTATGCTTGAAGACTCCAGTAAGGTCGTGCACTATCCCTTGGTGCCCATTACAAGCGAGTTTTGACTGCCCCGTGTTTTGCGGGAAAGGCCTTTCATCAGCATAGAACCTATCAAGGAGTGAGCCAGTTGCGGGCAGCTTAGACAAGGTCTTCCTTATAGATTTAGAGACATTTTTATTTTTATTTTTTTTTACATTGACAAGAAAAACAAAAACATGACTTTTATAATACATGGGCAGAAACAGCCCTTTGAGGGCTACTCAGGTAAAATAATGTTTGAGGTCATGCCCGTTTACCGGGAGGACCTCGACTTTTCCTTCCAGAGTTTGCAATCGGAATGTATGGGGACCCACCTTTTCTTTAACCTGAAAGGGACCTATCCATAGTGCCTGAAATTTGGCATGTTTCCCATTTTCTTCGTGAGCTTTATCCCACTTTAGGAAAAGATCTCCTACTTCAAATTTTTTATCTCCTGCAGACTTTTTATCGAACCATTTCTTGATTCGGCTCTGGTGGATGGCGAATTTTTCCCGGGTTTTCTGCCTTTCCTCTTCTAGTTTCAGCAGGGTGTCAATGCGGGTTTGCAAGGCGGGGCAAGGGGTACCATGACACTCTTGAGATAACTGCAAAGCGGGAAGAGATAAATTGGGCGGGAGGATAGCTTCTTTCCCATACATGAGAAAATATGGTGAGGTACCTATTGAGGACTTAGGGGTGACGCGATCGGCCCAAAGTGCATTTTGGAGGGCGTTGTGCCAGTTGCGTTGGTGAGACAGAAGAGTCTTTTTAATGATGCGAATCAGATTTTTATTTGTTGATTCCGCTAAACCATTTCCTTGGGGATAGTATTTTGCAGAATGTTTAAGAACAATGCCATTTTCCAAAGCAAAATCATATAATTTAAAAGATGAAAAATATGTTGCATTATCAAAAACCAAGGAAGTTGGAACGCCAAACCTGGTAATGATGGAATGAGTGACAAATTGCATTACCTCCTGATCGTTGATTTGGCGTAACGGTACTGCCTCAACCCACCTGGTGAAATAATCAGTAGCCGTTAGGATGTACCGGTGTTGCTTAGAGGAGTGGGGTTAGATCTCACCAATGACGTCCAGACCCCATTGTTGGAACAGTTCTTCTACTGCTACTGACAACAAAGGGGCAGCAGGACGCGCTTCTCGGTTTGCGAATTTCTGGCATTGAATGCATTTCCGAACATATGCGTGGGCATCTCTGAAAAGGGTTGGCCAATAATAACTTGCACGCATAATTTTATGGGCAGTGGTATCCCCGGCAAAATGACCTCCTGCTGGTCCATCGTGCAGCTCGGTTAAGATTTTCTGAGCTTCATCATGTTCCAGGCAGCGTAACATGACCCCATTGGAATGTTTCTTGAAAAGCTTCCCTTGGATTATCTGGTAAGACGCAGCTTTGAGTCTGATTGCACGTTTCTGCCGGGCATCTAGAGCTGAGTCCAACACACCGTGTGCCAAATATCCTGAAATATCCGAGTACCAAGAAGGGTTCCTTACCTGAGGCATGACGTCGGTTTGGTACATATCAATTTCTTGCTCCCAATTATCTTCTTCAATCTGGTGGGAACTTGCGGCCTCTGCAGCCATCTGGCATAGACCTTGCCCTTTAACTGTGCATGCTGGCTTAAACTCTAAGTCATACTCTTGTATACACGCAACCCAGTTCCCTCGTCTCTCGCCCAACTCCTGTTGCATGAACAGTGAGCGGACAGCTGGGTGGGGGACGTAAACCGTGACATGGTTTTTTAAAATGTATGGTCTGAAATGTTTGACCGCTTTATACACCGCATAGGCCTGTTTTTCGATTTCAGGATAATTTAATTCAGCTCCCTGCAACCCAGTGCTCATAAATGAAATGGGGCGCTCGTCATTATTTCTGTCCTTTTGTGTGAGTACAACTGCTAGGGATGAATCCGAAGTGAAAGTATACAGACTAAAATCTCTGCCGAAATCCGGGCTCTGGAGGGAAGGTGCTTCGGCAATAGCTTTCTTGATTTGGTCGAAAGCTTCCTTTTCGGGCTGATTCCATTTGAAGGTAGCATTTTTTTTAATCATTCCCTGTAGTGGCTTAACTATCTGGGCGAAATCTGATATAAACTTACGTACAAAATTGATCTTACCCAGAAAGGACTGCATTGCTTTCTTACTACTGGGGGGAGGGATCTGAGCAATGGCTTTCGCACGTTCTGGATCAACGACAATGCCTTGCTTAGTTATGATATGACCTAGCAGATTTCCTTCTGCTACGGCGAAAATACTCTTCTTTGGGTTGAGCGAGATACCGTATTTTCTGCACCTTTCGAAGATCTGTCTGAGGTGACGCAAATGATCCCCCCAATGTTTAGAAAACACAGTAACGTCATCCAAATAGACCACCACACTCTGGCCTATCAGACCTCTGAACGTTATATCCATAGCTCTTTGGAAGGTTGCTCCTGCGTTGATTAATCCAAAGGGCATACGCCTGAATGCGAAGGTTCCCCACTTAGTCCGAAAGGTAGTCTTTAACCTATCTGGTTCAGCCACCAGTACTTGATTGTAGCCAGAGAAATCGTCCAACAAAGAGAACATTTCTGACCCGGACACTGCTTGTAATATTTGCTCCATAGGGGGCACTGGGTAATTATCTTTATTCGAGGCCTGGTTTAAGTTTCGGAAATCCACACATAAGCGGATTTCACCTGACTTCTTCCGTACCGGAACCAAATTGGATACCCATGTGGAATGGCGAACTTTAAAGATAATGCGTGCATCTAAAAGTTTTTTGAGTTCCTTAAGAATCAATGGTTCCATCGTAGGATGTACTTTCCTGAGCTTTTGTTGGAAAGGTTTTATATTTTCTTTGATTGGTATCACATGTTGTATGATTCGAGTATCGTATGTGCATAAGTCCTCATATGTCCAAGTGAACACGTCACGATACTTGCGAAATAGCTGAGTGAAATCCTGAGCCTCTTGGGGGGTGCAGTCCTTCCCAAGGTTGACGAATTTAGGATTATCCTCTTATCCCAAGTTCACTTGTCGGTGGGCTAAGATAGAGCTTTGTACTTTGGCATTTGGGGGCCCACGGAAATGATTTTGTAGATCGAAAAGCTTTTCAAGTGATACCACCCCTTTAGGCATGGTGTTTCCTTTGACTTGCTCATACTCCTTTTGCATAGCTTGGTCGTGCTCATCCTCGTCTATAGCAGCGTCTTTGAATATCTCTGAGTTACACATAAAATCCAGCACCTGTTGATCATCATCGAAAACGCGCAAATTAGTGATATTGTCTGGCACGGAGGGTTTATATATAACTTCAATAGAAAAACCATCCCTCAAAGGGGTAAATATGGCAGTAGCATTAGCTAGAGTATCTGCCGCTGCATTATGCATTCTAAGAACAGATTTAATTCCAAAAGCGTCAAAAGCAGAAATTAATCGCCATACCTCTTGTTGATACGCCTTTAAATGTGGAGAAAAACAATGAATAGTATTGCGTACCTGCCGAGTGATAATCTCAGAGTCTCCAATGACCTGTAAGCATTTTACCTTCAAATCCAGCACCTTTTTAAGCCCAAGGATCAAAGCTTCATACTCAGCAGTGTTGTTGGTGCATTGGAATTCCAGCCGACAGGAGATTAAGAATTTTTTCTTGCGAGGGTCAAGCAAGACGCAGCCTGCGCCAGACCCGTCGAAATTTTTAGAACTGTCGTAGTACAAGGTCCATATGTCACTTTCTGGGCTCTTGGGGTTAGTGGATTGCGGAGGAATTTCGGCTTGGTGTAAGACAGCTTGGGCTTGCTCTTCTGCGACGAGTGCCACCTCATATTGGACCTCTGGGCTTACTGAAGACTGAGGAGGTTGGTAACATCCAAAAATAGCCTCCAGGAAACACATACCAAGTTCCTCCTGGGAAAAGCTGATGGGTTCATTTGTGGCATCCAAATCAGTTACAGTGTGTTTCATGTATGGTTCACTTTCGACTCTGATTTGGTTATTCCTCCCCTTGTAAGGAAGCAATAAGTGAGACCAATCTGTGGCAAAGTATCCTTGCAACTTTCTAGACCAGTCCCTGCTGAGCAGTACACCATAGGCTTCAGGGATGTCAACAACCACAATATCAATACATTGATGGACTCTAGAGTCCGATGAAAGGCGGATGATGACATTGTTTAATTCTCCAATGGCTGGTACTTGTGATCTGTCAAGTTGAATGATCTTTGCGTCAGTTTTCTCTGGGCGGATGTTGAGTTTCTTACAGACAGATAGAGGCATAACGTTCGTGGATGCATCGGAATCAACAAGACAATTGTGAACGTTGAAGTTAAACATTTCAAAAGACAAGAGGAAGGGAGGGGTGGATCCTCTCGAATTCGCGTTGACAGCGTTCACTATAGACTGGATATCTGGACTGATTTGTGCAGACGTGTTGCTGACATTTTTCGTATTTGGGTTGTGGGCAAAAGCTTTTAGAATAAGCTCCTTTTGATTCGTGATGCGGGCCAGTTCGTAGAGTGAGATATTAGCTCTGGTCTTTTTCATGTCCTCCACGATGTTGTAGCTAGTATCAGTTTGGGAACTAGGTTCTGTGATGGTCTTCAGGGATTCTACCAAGAGCTTGCTCTTTTGACTTACTTTGCTATTACTATTTGTGGGCTTCTCCGGCGTAGCTTGTCCCTCATTTCCAGGGGGAAGAATTTTCCTCAGAAAAGCCCTCTTCTTGTCTTCATATGATTGTTCGGGGACAGATCCTTTGCTTCTAAGACTATAATTTCGAGTGGGTTGAGCTTTGGGACTGCCTGCCATGTTGATATCAATGGGAACAAGATTCCCCCCCTCGCGGATTATATCAAAAGTTAGGACAGAGGAACCTAGTTCCCCATCTAGGAGCGAACCTTCATATTGATCTGAAACATCATCCTCTGTCTGATTTCCTGGAGTTTGGTCATCCAAGAGTTGGTTAACCACCGCGGTCATGCTGCCAATCCATTGCGGGCACGTTTTTTCAGAATGGGCAGCTTGGTGAAAAGAGCAAAAATTATCTTTCCCTATCTCTTCCACGTTGAGAGCGGCGCTGGAGTTTGACGGAGGTCTGCTGGTGTTGGGATTACTTTTCTTGAAAAAGGGTTTTGGGGGCTTAGTAGTAGTTGAGGTTTCAATGCCCTTTCTCTTTAAGTCAGAGACCTCATTCGTTAGTAGTTTGAGGGTCTTGGCCATACTCTCGAAATCAAAAGTTTCTTTCTCTCTATTAGGGGTGGAAGAGTGACCCTTTTTAGCGATTGGTTTGTGATCATCCTTTCCTTCGTGGTCCATGACTCCTATCGACAACATGTCTTTCTCTACAGCGAGAGCAGCAGCGTAATTTGCTGTAAGGGTGGCGCGGGCTTCACGCTTGACGAAAACGGCGATATCCCTAGGGAGAGCTTTAGTATAATAGTCGATGGTGATAGAGTCGTCCAATGCTAAGTTTGGGGGAAATTTTTGTAATATTGTGGCGAATCGTTGGTTAAAGTCTTTACCCTTCTCTTTTCTATGACACTTGATGGTGCTTAACTCTGTGAGGAGCATAGAGGGTGTTTTATCTTCTGCAAAATTTTGCAGGAACACGCGACGGAACTGGTCCCATGATGTAATAGAAGCACTGGGTAGGGAACGATACCAGGTGGCCACATGGTTTACAAGAGTGTGTGGGAACAGTCGACATGCGACATCATCGGACTAAACTCTCATGATTTGTAGAGACAGATAGAAACTACTAATATGATCTTCCGCCGATGTGCCTTTCTCAGGATCAAACTTAGGAAGATGCTTCTCCGGGTGTCTAGGCATATCATGGAGAGGACCTAAGAGAGCCAATGGGGATTGAGCCATCCAGGCTAGTGGCTGCACCCTTCTGGGGCGCTGATGATGTCGAGTTTCTGCCTCAGACTCACTTCCCGTCCCCGACACCGATGTTCCTTCATGATGGCGAGAGTGTTCATCTCGGTGTCTTTCACGGTTATTCACGTTTCTAAGAAGCTCCCAGTTGTAAGGAGGGGGCCTATTTTGGTTTTGGTGGTGATGATGGTTGGCGTGGTGTCTCTGGCCGCGAACCATATCTCCTCTACCTCCACGTCCGTGACCCCTGTTGACCCCACCCTCATTTCTTCGAGGCCTATTTCCTTCCTCTGCATTTCTTCGGGCTGTGTTACCTTCTCTTTCATTTCTTCGACCCCCCTCTCCTTCTTCTCGTGGGGAATACACTTGGTTGTTGTTCCACTGATGTAAGTCAGGCTGAGGTTCGGGGAAAGGTTCCGTATCAGGGAAACCTTCACTATCTTGGAGAACGAGGTCATTTTCCTGGACAGCCCGCCCGAGGTCTTCAATCATGGTATTCACAAGTTCAGGTATGGTGCTGACCAGCACGCCATTGCGAGTGATGTTATCGGCAGGGGTCCTAGTGTGGGCTAAGAATTCCATGATCGGGGCATATCGTAAATCCCTGAAGAGATTACGGGCAACTGGGCGTAAGGATCTCAACTGTTCGTTAGTGATTTCAAAGTATCGAGCTTCCTCCCTTGGAATATCCTCCAAGGGGGGGAGGGTAATTTCGTTATTTATGACCTCCCGGTGGGGAGTTTGTGATGGAATGTCGGTTGTATGCTGGGAGGATGCCATGGCCCTCCTTCTAGCGCCAAAATCTGTTGACGGGAAAATATGTCCGGCCAACAGTAGGGGATCTCCCCGGTGGAAAGTCCCAATTAGACTTTGAACCGTTTGGAGTAGGGATCCCGTCCGGGGTGTGGGTCTGGCTACCGCTTAAATGACTCTCTCTTCGGTCTCGAAGAACCTGATTGAATCTGTAGATATACACTTATTCACATGGTACAGAATACATGACTGATGTATCAAACTGATATATAACACTGTGCGTAGCAAAGTAATGAACAAAATGCATACACCCAGGAAGTGTCGTTAGCAACACATCTATGAGGTAATGCATGCAAGATAATCTGACCACAAAAGAAACAGTTCTTTGTGGCAAGGATATCCCTTAACTTTCTGAGAGATGTAAAGAAATGCTAATAAAATAGTTCATTAACATTCATTTTAAGATCAAATGGGTAAACTTGAGCATCATCAAGCACAATCACAGATAGCTATGGAGTACAGATGATACAATTAAGAACACAGCTTCATTAATCATATGATATTCTGAAACTATACGCAGAATACACACAGTTTTGTCACAGCTGAACACATCATCCAACAAAGGGGTTTTGACAAGTATCTGAATTACATATGTCCAAGAGTATGACCCTTCAATTACAATGCAATATTGCTCTTTAGTCCACAAAAGAGAAGCCCTTAACTATGTGCCCCGCAGGGGTATTTATAGATTCAAAAACGCCCTTTAGGCTTTCCGACGCTTCGACTTCCCGACGGTTCAGCTTCCCTGCGACCTTGGCCGAGCATGCGACCTGCGACTTTCGGAAGTAATTGTGACCTGCGACTCATGTGCCGGTGCGACCTGCGACTCAGGCGTAGGCGCGACCTGCGACCTGGGGGCGGTCGCGACCTGCTACTGAAAAAGTTTAGTTATGGAGGAGGTAGCGCGCTCGAGAGGTCAGGAGCGTCAATTTTCTTCCCCTTGAGGAAATCTCGCCAGGCCTGGTAATCCGCTGCTATAGGGGAGACTAGAGGGGTTTCCTCTTTTAATCGGTGCATACATTCCAGGGCATTTGGTATCAGAGTTTCCTTCTTCTGGGAGATCTGAATTGAGAGGGAGGCAAGCATGGTGTAGATTTGTACTGGAGTGACAAGCAACCGATTTAGGTTCTCTTGTGATGCTTCAAACTCTGGTGCGGCAGCGGCTTGTCTCAAGGGTTGCAGAAAAGACTGAATTTCCTGATCTACTTGCTCCCAGTCTTTAGTTTCGTCCAGTGCCCCCAACGACGGAATGTGATGAAGAGCGTTCATGGAGTCTATACCACTGATCAGGTGATTATATGCAGACACCACTTTGTCCAAATCTTTGGTTAGCTTGTCTTTGGACTGTATCTTCATCTGTATTTGTACTTTGGCGTCTTGTGTGTGACTCCAATCCTTCCTAGACACATTTTCGGGAGCTTGATGGTACTGTGCTGTCCAGTTTATCATTCTGTCCAAAGCTACAGAGGCTTCCTTGAGCTGCTCATGCTTCACTTTGGTTTCCGCTCGTGCCTCTGCCAAAGGGGCCACTGTTTGTTTTAGGGTGAGCATTTCTCTATATACTTGCTGCATGGTCATTTCCAATACATCACATTCTTTCATGACTGCCAGTGGGACTTCATTGACTTGGGAAGGCTTACTTTGGAGCTGTCGCACTTCACTCTCCAGTACTGATTTCTCCTGTTCCGCTGCTTTTAGCCTATTTTGTAGGGAAATAATCTCCCTGCTCATTCTAGTGACATTTTCCTCCGTAGCCGCGGCAAAAGCGGTACCTGCTGATGCTATCATTACAGGGTTAGTCCTTGTATCCAGGACTATGTCCTTTTCAGTGGCGACCGTAGATATGGCGGGATGGCTTTGCGCCAAGGATTTTCTTTTCTCTTGCCGTATTTTGAAGGAGAATTGGTCAAATGTCAATCTAGTCAGGTCGAAGACCTCTTCTTCTTGTTCTCCGAGAAAATCGTCACCAGAGAGGATACTTCTCGTGCCACTCAGAGGGATCTCCAGGGGAGATATGTCGATGTCCTCTATTATTTCATCCTCTTCATCCCGTCTTTGTCCTTTTCCTTCCTTCTGTTGCCGGCGCTCGGCTTCCGCCTTGTCATGTTCCTCCTTTTTCTTGCGTTCTGTCTCTGCCTCTGCTTCTCTTTCAGCTTTTCTTTTTCGCTCTGCTGCGGCAGCTTGGTCTGCCTTCTTTTGACGTTCGGCTTTGTCAAGTTCTTCCTTAAGTGCTTGTTCTGCCGCCGCCTGTGCTTCCTTTTCCTGTCTTTCCTTTTCCTCGGCCTGTTTCCTTTTCCGTTCTATCCTTGCATCTCTTCTGAGTTTATCTTCATCTTCCTTCATTTTCTTTTCCTCTTACTTCTTGGCCTGGGCCTCTGCTTCTTTTAGCTGATCCGAGGTGTCAGGCCCTGTACTGGTCCGTGTTTTCTTATCTTTGGAGGAAGAAGAGCCTCCTAGTTTTTGGCTCCTGTCTTCTAAATTTTGGTGATCTTCTTCTTCTTGGTCAGAGTCAATCCCCGGAGCTAGTTGCCTGTCTGCATTGTACCAGTTTCTTTTCTCATCATCTGTCGGGCGTTCGACATGCTGATAGCTCCATTTAAAATTAGCCTTCTTACAGTGCTCCGGAACTATCTTGAATGGGTCATATGTTCGGTATTCCAGGCTTCTAAAGTGATAACCTTTTATCTCTTCCCCTTGAGCCCTTACTTCTCTGGAGTCCTTGACTGTATAAGCACCGATGGTGAGGGGAAGAGCGGGCCAAGGTTTCTTCTTTCCTTTGGAAAGGACATTGGAGAAACCCGAGGTCATCTGGAAACATACCTCCTGCATAAGCACCTTATCGGTGATAAACCTAGGCAGAGCATGTGGGGCTTTGAATGTGCCAAATACTCGGATGAATGTATATTCAGCAAATGGAAACCAGTGTGCCACCTGACCTAGTGTCTCCATCGCACGCCAAGACATGCAGGGGGTGTCTTGACCAAATAGTTTCCCGTAAAGGGCGGGAATGAATATCTGAGAGATTTGCTCAATATCTGACTTGTACCTGGACTCCCAGAATACCTTGGTCTGCAAATGGACTGCTTGGGTCTGTTCGGAGTCGTAGTTATGTGGCCATCCCTCAAAATGCAGCCGAGCATAGACAACATCTAGTAGATACGAAGCCATATAGAACTCTGACGGCGTTCCTTCATCTGGGGCTAAAGCCGAAGCCAAATTTGTTTGCATTGAGCCCATTAACATACCGGCCCAGTTGAAACAAGTACCGTGCACCGTTACATACTCCATTATAGTAGCCCATGCGCCGTTGAAGGTGGTGGCATCCGGACGTCCATACAACCTGCAAAACATGGCGGCCACTAATTTGTACACTTTCCTCAGACCGGCCACCAGGTACTCCTGGTCTTTCCTGACCTTAAATTTGTCCGGCTCTGCCCACCACTTCCTGATTGTATCAACCACAGGTACTTCATGGGCAGAATCCCATCTCGGGGTAAAGTTTTCCTCTGGTTGGGGTAGCGAGTAGTAGACCTGGGCGTCTGAGCCCTCCAACGTCGCGAAAGCTTTACCTTTGCTATCTCGGATCAGAAACTTCTTGGAACCAGTCTTCTGTATGATCCAGTCTAATATTTCTGGGCACGGGAAGATGGATGGATGTGCCCCTGCTAGATGTAACTTGGATTTTTTGACCTTTAGGTACACTTCCCGGTCCGGGAGATCTTCTGGAAACTCAGCTTCTGTTATAGCGAACTCGTGGTATACTTCATACCATCTCAGGCTGTCCCCTTTTGCGAAGGTGCAAAGGGTGTCTCTGTATATTGGTGGAGGAGATATTTGCACGTCTGTGTCTGATTCTTCTTCCACTACCTTCTTGCCCTTCTTTTGGGACACTGGGGGTGCCATGTTGCTAGAATCAGAGAGGACCGGTATCGTATCTTTTCCAAATTCACCTGTTGCATTCAGGAAAGAATCCCAGGATGAGAAAGACATGATGGCAATGAGCTAAATACAGTCTATACATGCAGAATTCAATTCACTGTTCTCTTGGGGTCGCAGGGTCGCTGTTTTAGAAGAAGAACTCAGATGCGACCTCGTGACCTCGCGACCAGGTCGCAGGGTCGCAAGGGTCGCTAATCCTCCCAACAGAAGATCGCGCGACTTTGCGACCTTGCGACTAGGTCGCTGGGTCGCAGGTCGCGCAAAGGCCTGCCGGGGTTCTCGAACGCGCGCGGATTTGGGGTTGATTTCTTTCTTAACGGTTAGCATACGAGGCTGGAAGGGGTCTAAGCTGAGGATAGGGCGAAGCCACGAGGGGCTGGACAAGAAAATGAGACTCTGGGGTTTATGGGGATAACAGGAGGACAAAAACTCATAAAAACCCACCAGAAAAACCCTACAGCCTCCCCAGCAGGTATTTAAGTCGATGGGGGAGGCCAAATTTGGGCAAGAAATGCTTATGAAGGAAACAAAGAGAGGAAATAGAAACTTACCCGGGAGAAAACGCGCCAGCCGACCTGTCAGAGCACTTTCTAAATTTTGCCGCGAGTGACAAATGTGACCTAGCGACCTGCCCTTTTAAAAAGGGTCTCACGTGCGAGCACTTAATGAGGTCGCAAATGGGTAGAGTGCGACCTTGCGACCTGGCGACCCTAAGGTCGCTGGGTCGCAAGGTTTCTGAGTCGCAACGGTCGCATGAGTCGCAAATGCTTTAATTCCGAACCATGCGACCTGGCGACCTGGCGACCTTAAGGTCGCGGGGTTCGCACGGGTCGCATGGGTCGCAACTACTGTAATTACGAACCTTGCGACCTTTCGACCTTGCGACCTTAGGGTCGCGGGGTCGCATAGGTCGCAGGGGTCGCAATTGTTTTAGAGTATGGTTTCGCGACTTAGCGACTTGTCCTTCAAGACTTTCACTTAGCATTTTTCCTTTTAGTTTCAAAGGGGCTCCAAAAAATTTGAAGTGAGTGCTATTATTTCTTGTATTTTTGGAGGGTGTTGTAGGGGCTACAAAAAGTTCATAGAAGCTGAAGTTCGAAAGCTTACTTCTAGCGATGCTACCGTAATTGAGGCTTGGAAAAAGAATACAACAAAGTGTCGAAGGATTCTGTTGGAGGGCGTGAAGGATCACATAGTTTCTAGCCTGCATGGTAAGGCTTCTCCATTTTTGATGTGGAAAGCCTTGACAGATTTATTCCAAAGCAAGAGTGACCAGAGGAAGTTGGTGCAAGGATAAACTCAGGAACATTAAGATGGAGAAAGGAGACAGTATGCCCAAGTACCTCACGAAGTTCACCCAATGTAGGGATGAGCTGGGAAGTGTGGGGGTGACTGTAGATGATGAGGACTTAGTGAGCTTGGCTCTCCTTGGTCTTTCGAAGATTTTTCATTCCTATCAGGACTCTGTCAATGGTCGGGAGAAATTTCCAGGATGGGAGCGACTTTGGTCCGATCTTGTGCAAGAGGAGATAAGGCGGAGTACCAGGGACGGATCTTCATCAAAGGCATCTGATGAATAAAATTTCACTTTGGTTGCCATAGAAAAGAAGGGGAAGAGCAAGAATGCTTCTCAATCCGGTGCGGATGGTAAGGAGCGTGACATGTCCAAAGTGAAGTGTTTTCACTGTCACGAGCATGGGCATTACGCCACGAATTGTCCAAAGAAGAAGAAGAACAAGCAGTGCATCGGGATCAGGGTGGTATTTTGATAGTGGCGCTTCCTTTCACATGAAAGGAGATGTGAATATTTTCAGTGACTTGGTGGAGAAAGATCTCCAATTGCATGTTGAGTTGGGCAACAAGGGACGACACAATGCGACTGGCATTGCTACCATAACCTTTCAGAGGGAGTCAGGTAAACTCATTATTTTACAAGATGTAGTGCATGTTCCAGGTTTAAAGAAGAATTTGATCTCAGTCGCAATGTTAGAGGATAAAGGGTATGAAGTTGTCTTAAGTGAAGGAAAAGTTTTCCTTCGGCACAAGGCAACAGGAAAAGTCAAGAAGGTTGGGATTCGAGCAAAGAATCTCTACAGACTTGAAGTAGATGGGATGTCTACGGAGCTTCCTACTATTGGGAAGTGCAAGAAAGACATGCAATTGATGCTTGAAAGGGAGCAAGTTTTGCATGCAGGTATTAGTGAACCTCGGTATGTGGAGCAGCCACAAGATGAGGATCATAGAGTGGAAGAAACCACTCATGCAGAGAAATTTCGTGCCAGATGGGCAGAGGGAGTGCATGCAGCTATACCACTAGGTGAGAGGTGGGGCGACATGCATGAATAATCCCAAGAGGAGATTCCTGGGTAGGATTCATGAGATGGTGTGGATCTCATGAATTGAACCTGGCTACAAGGTTCCCACAGCGCAGCAGTAGCATGATCAGTTGGATTGATGTAGGAAGATCAAAGTGACAGTGTCGGATACTGGAGTGTGAATCAGAGTTGACAACAAGTGCAGAGTGCATGGGTGCAAGAGTTCAACAGCGTAGTGGTTCCTGATGACATGTGCAATTGGGCCCAGCAGAAGTCGAAGAATTTGATGATAGATGCATCAGACTGATTGAGTTGTTTGGATCCTATTCAGTTTCAGAGGAGTTGCAGAGCAGATGCATGGAGTTGCATGGCGCTTGTGAAGGTTGCAGGGCGAATGCATGGAGTTGCATGTCGCATGCAAAGATAGTCCTTTCTTGTTGAGAGGGAGTGTTGAAGATTGCAACAAGAAATAGTGAAGGAGGCATCCTGAAACATATTTCCTAATCCTAGTTGGAAAGTGATCACCTAAACTAGGTGGGGGGCCACACAGGTGATTTTTGTCGCAAAGTCTATTTTTAGACTATGTCTATTTTTAGACATATGGATCATGGTATATGAGTTGCAGGATGCTATTTATGGATGATTGGTAGAGTTGGTAAAAATATATGGACCTCTATTTTTAGACATTGGGCGGTTTCTATTTTTAGACTGCCGGGCTAAAAATAGAACAGTCAAATATTATTAACCCTTAATAATATTTAGACTACAAACATTATCTTATCCTCTTGGAGCACTTCAGTTTGATGCTTGGATGTGGCACATGCAATTGACAGAAGGAAATACGCTTTTCCTAAGGGTTAGTTGAGCTATTGCATGGTTGACTTCAGTTAGAACTCATGTGGCAGAGTTTGGTGGAGTTGATGAGACAGTTGGTGGAGTTGTGTTCAGTTTAACTTAGTTGAACTAGTTGTATTTAGTCTAACCGATAAATACACTAGTGATGAGTGGTGTGAATTAATTATTAATTAATTCACTAATTATTAACTCATAAATCAACTAAAGAACACATCAGTTAACTGCAATGCATGGACAGTTCAGTGGAGACCAGTGTTAGAGGTGGGTGAAAGGGTGAGTCTACTATCAATTGTGACTATAGCTGTGCATGAGATTTGCACACACATTGATTGAGATTGCCAATGAGGATTGCGCAGTACAAGCCAAGGGGATTCGAACTTGGATCTCACAATTAACCATCTTGGATTGCGCAGTAGAGGCAGGCTAACAGGTGGAGGAGATTTGAACTTGTGACTTGTTCATATCTGAGCTAGTTAGTGTGTAACAATTGGAGATAGTGCTGAGAGCTTGTGAGGAGTTTTTACTATGATTGTTACATGTTCTCTATCATTATAATATACAGATAGTTGGGGGTTTTCAACTGTAAGCTTTCCCCATTACATACTGTGTTGATATGTGTGATTGATTAATGTTTCAATGTGCGCATGCGACTGTTTTTAATTCCACAAATTGATGATCAATGGTAGAGGAGGTTATGTATTATGAATGAAGCTCAAATAGTGTGTAATCAAGATAATCTCGGTGAATAACTCATCTATTATTCAAATTTCTACATGGTATCAAAGAAAAGTTGATCATCAGATCTAATACAGTGATTACATTTTATTTCTTTAGGCAGAGTCTATAAGAGGGCCAGGTAGCCTCTAGATTCATCCTTTCGTTGAAAGGTGAGATATCCAGTAAATGCCCCTACAGTGTATCTCTGTACTAGAAATACCTTGTTCTCACAAATTCAGATCATAAGCGGTTGAGTTTTGAGCTGGTGGAATTCGAATTTGTAGCAGTGTTTTCTTGGTGTCGAAGTTGAGATGTCTTTCAACGGATTGCGATTGGAGTATGCCCTTGAGGGCAGCTCGAATTATATTGCATGGAAGGATAGGATGGAGGCGGTGCTCGATGAAAATGGGCTGAAGGATTTCATAGACGCTGAATTTCCAAAGCCTAATTCTAGCTATGCTGCCGTAATTGAGGCTTGGCAAAAGAATACAACAAAGTGTCGAAGGATTCTGTTGGAGGGCGTGAAGGATCACATAGTGTCCAGCCTGCATGGTAAGGCTTCTCCATTTTTGATGTGGAAAGCCTTGATAGATTTATTCCAAAGCAAGAGCGACCAGAGGAAGTTGGCATTCAAGGATAAACTCATGAACATTAAGATGGAGAAAGGAGACAGTATGCCCAAGTACCTCACAAAGTTCACCCAATGCAGGGATGAGCTGGGAAGTGTGGGGGTGACTGTAGATGATGAGGACTTGGTGAGCTTTGCTCTCCTTGGTCTTCCAAAGAGTTGGCATTCCTATCAGGACTCTGTCAATGGTCGGGAGAAATTTCCAGGATGGGAGCGACTTTGGTCGAATCTTGTGCAAGAGGAGATAAGGCAGAGTACCAGGGATGGATCTTCATCAAAGGCATATGATGAAGAAAATTGCGCTTTGGCTGCCAAAGAAAAGAAGGGGAAGAGCAAGAATTCTTCTCAATCCGGTGCGGATGGTAAAGAGTGTGACATGTCCAAAGTGAAGTGTTTTCACTGTCACGAGCATGGGCATTACGCCACGAATTGTCCAAAGAAGAAGAAGAACAAGCAAGCTGCTGGAGCTGCAGCTGGTGAGGAACTTGCCTCACAATTTGAGCTGGACTTCTCATTGATCTCATGCATGGTGTCTAGTGCATTGGGATCGGGGTGGTATTTTGATAGTGGCACTTCCTTTCACATGACGAGAGATGTGAATCTTTTCAGCGACTTGGTGGAGAAAGATCTCCCGTTGCATGTTGAGTTGGGTGAAAATGGACGATACAATGTGACCGGCATTGGTACCATAACCTTTCAGAGGGAGTCAGGTAAACTCATTATTTTACAAGATGTAGTGCATGTTCTAGGTTTAAAGAAGAATTTGATCTCAGTCGCAATGTTAGAGGATAAAGGGTATGAAGTTGTCCTCAGTGAAGGAAAAGTTTTCCTTCGGCACAAGGCAACAGGACAAGTCAAGAAGGTTGGGATTCGAGCAAAGAATCTCTACAGAC
Organism: Pinus albicaulis; assembly: GCA_034641835.2. NCBI lineage: Eukaryota > Viridiplantae > Streptophyta > Pinopsida > Pinales > Pinaceae > Pinus > Pinus albicaulis. Next base: position 681,037,721 of record CM076581.1, read on the forward strand.
TTGAAGTAGATGGGATGTCTACGTAGCTTCCTACTGTTGGGAAGTGCAAGAAAGACATGCAATTGATGCTTGAGAGGGAGAAAGTTTTGCATGCAGGTAATAGTGAACCTCGGGATGTGGAGCAGCCACAAGATGAGGATCATGGAGTGGAAGAAACCACTCATGCAGAGAAATTTCGTGCTAGATGGGCAGAGGGAGTGCATGCAGCTATACCACTAGGTGAGAGGTGGGGCGACATGCATGAGTAATCCCAAGAGGAGATTTCTGGGCAGGATTCATGAGATGGTGTGGATCTCATGAATTGAACTTGGCTACGAGGTGCCCACAGCGCAGCAGTAGCATGATCAGTTGGATTGATGCAGGCAGATCAAAGTGACAGTGTCGGATACTGGAGCGCAGATCAGAGTTGACAGCAAGTGCAAAGTGCATGGGTGCAAGAGTTCAACAGCGCAGTGGTTCCTGATGACATGTGCAGTTGGTACCAGCAGAAGTCGAAGACTTTGATGATAGATGCATGGAGTTGCATGGCGCATCAGACTGATTGAGTTGTTTGGAGCCTATTCAGTTTCAGAAGAGTTGCAGAGCAGATGCATGGAGTTGCATGGCGCTTGTGAAGGTTGTAGGGCGAATGCATGGAGTTGCATGTCGCATGCAATGACAGTCCTTTCTTGTTGAGAGGGAGTGTTGAAAATGGCAACAAGAAACAGTGAAGGAGGCCTCCTGAAACATCTTTCCCGATCCTAGTTGGAAAGTGATCACCTAAACTAGGTGGGGACCACACATGTGATTTTTGTCGAAAAGTCTATTTTTAGACTATGTCTATTTTTAGACATATGGAGCATGGTCTAGGAGTTGCGGGATGCTATTCTTGGATGATTGGTCAAGTTGTTAAAAATAGATGGACAACTATTTTTAGACATACAGGTCGAAGTCTATTTTTAGACTGCCTGTCTAAAAATAGAACAGTCAAATATTATTAACCCTTAATAATATTTGGACTATAAACATTATCTTATCCTCTTGGAGCACTTCAGTTCGAGCTACAGATGTGGCACATGTAGCTGGCAGAAGGAAATTCGAATTTCCTAAGGGTTAGTTGAGCTATTGCATGGTTGACTTCAGTTAGAACTCATGTGGCAGAGTTTGGTGGAGTTGATGAGACAGTTGGTGGAGTTGTGTTCGGTTTAACTTAGTTGAACTAGTTGTATTTAGTCTAACTGATAAATACACTAGTGATGAGTGGTGTGATTTAATTATTAATTAATTCACTAATTATTAACTCATAAATCAACTAAAGAATACATCAGTTAACTGCAATGCATGGACAGTTCAGTGGAGACCAGTGTTAGAGGTGGGTGAAAGGGTGAGTCTACTATCAGTTGTGACTATAGCTGTGCATGAGATTTGCACACACATTGATTGATATTTCCAATGAGGATTGCGCAGTACAAGCCAATGGGATTCGAACTTGGATCTCACAATTAACCATCTTGGATTGCGCAGTAGAGGCAGGCTAACAGGTGTAGGAGATTTGAACTTGTGACTTGTTCATATCTGAGCTAGTTAGTGTGTAACAATTCGAGATAGTGTTGAGAGCTTGTGAGGAGTTTGTACTATGATTGTTACATGTTCTCTATCATTATAATATACAGATAGTTGGGGGTTTTCAGCTGTAAGCTTTCCCCATTACATACTGTGTTGATATGTGTGATTGATTAATGTTTCAATGTGCGCATGCGATTGTTTTTAATTCCTCAAATTGATGATCAATGGTAGAAGAGGTTATGTATTATGCATGAAGCTCAAATAGTGTGTAATCAGGATAATATCGGTGAATAACTCATCTATTATTCAAATTTCTACATGGTATCAAAGAAAAGTTGATCATCGGATCTATTACAGTGATTACATTTTATTTCTTTAGGCAGAGTCTGTAAGAGGGCCAGGTAGCCTCTGGATTCATCCTTTCGTTGAAAGGTGAGATATACAGTAAATGCCCCTACAGTGTATCTCTATACTAGAAATACCTTGTTCGCACAAATTCAGATCAGAAGCGGTTGAGTTTTGAGCTGGTGGAATTCGAATTTGCAGCGGTGTTTTCTTGGTGTCGAAGTTGAGATGTCTTTCAACGGATTGCAATTGGAGTATGCGCTTGAGGGCAGCTCGAATTATATTGCATGGAAGGATAGGATGGAGGTGGTGCTTGATGATAATGGGCTGAAGGAGTTCATAGACGCTGAATTTCAAAAGACTAATTCTAGCGATGTTGTCGTAATTGAGGCTTGGCAAAAGAATACAGCAAAGTGTCGAAGGACTCTGTTGGAGGGCGTGAAGGATCACATAGTTTCCAGCCTGCATGGTAAGGATTCTCCATTTTTGATGTGAAAAGCCTTGACAGATTTATTCCAAAGCAAGAGCGACTAGAGGAAGTTGGCACTCAAGGATAAACTCAGGAACATTAAGATGGAGAAAGGAGACAATATGCCCAAGTACCTCACGAAGTTCACCCAATGCAGGGATGAGCTGGGAAGTGTGGGGGTGACTGTAGATGATGAGGACTTGGTGAGCTTGGCTCTCCTTGGTATTACGAAGAGTTGGCATTCCTATCAGGACTCTGTCAATGGTCGGGAGAAATTGCCAGGATGGGAGTGACTTTGGTCGGACCTTGTGCAAGAGGAGATAAGGTGGAGTACCAGGGACGGATCTTCATCAAAGGCATCTGATGAATAAAATTGTGCTTTGGCTGCCAAAGCAAAGAAGGGGAAGAGCAAGAATGCTTCTCAATCCGGTGTGGATGGTAGAGAGCGTGACATGTCCAAAGTGAAGTGTTTTCACTGTCACGAGCATGGGCATTACGCCATGAATTGTCCATAGAAGAAGAAGAACAAGCAGGCTGCTGGAGCTGCAGCTGGTGAGGCTCTTGCCTTGCAATTTGAGTAGGACTTCTCATTGATCGCATGCATGGTGTCTAGTGCATCGGGATTGGGGTGGTATTTTGATAGTGGCGCTTCCTTTCACATGACGGGAGATGTGAATCTTTTTAGTGCCTTGGTGGAGAAAGATCTCCAGTTGCATGTTGAGTTGGGCGACAATGGACGATACAATGTGACCGAAATTGGTACCATAACCTTTTAGAGGGATTCAGGTAAACTCATTATTTTACAAGATGTAGTTCATGTTCCAGGTTTAAAGAAGAATTTGATCTCAGTCGCAATGTTAGAGGATAAAGGGTATGAAGTTGTCTTCAGTGAAGGAAAAGTTTTCCTTCGGCACAAGGCAACAGGACAAGTCAAGAAGGTTGGGATTTGAGCAAAGAATCTCTACAGACTTGAAGTAGATGGGATGTCTACGGAGCTTCCTACTGTTGGGAAGTGCAATAAAGACATGCAATTGATGCTTGAGAGGGAGCAAGTTTTGCATGCAGGTAATAGTGAACCTCGGGATGTGGAGCAGCCACAAGATGAGGATCATGGAGTGGAAGAAACCACTCATGCAGAGAAATTTTGTGCCAGATGGGCAGAGGGAGTGCATGCAGCTATACCACCAAGTGAGAGGTGGGGCGACATGCATGATTAATCCCAAGAGGAGATTTCTGGGCAGGATTCATGAGATGGTGTGGATCTCATGAGTTGAACCTGGCTACGAGGTGCCCACAGTACAGCAGTAGCATGATCAGTTGGATTGATGCAGGCAGATCAAAGTGACAGTGTCGGATACTGGAGCGCGGATCAGAGTTGACAGCAAGTGCAAGAGTGCATGGGTGCAAGAGTTCAACAATGCAGTGGTTCTTGATGACATGTGCAGTTGGTACTAGTAGAAGTCGAAGACTTTGATGATAGATGCATCAGACCGATTGAGTTGTTTGGAGCCTATTCAGTTTCAGAGCAGTTGCAGAGCAGATGCATGGAGTTGCATGGCGCTTGTGAAGGTTGCAGGGCGAATGCATGGAGTTGCATGTCGCATGCAAACACAGTCCTTTATTTTTGAGAGGGAGTGTTGAAGATGGCAACAAGAAACAGTGAAGGAGGCATCCTGAAACATCTTTCCTGATCCTAGTTGGAAAGTGATCACCAAAACTAGGTGGGGGCCACACATGTGATTTTTGTCGCAAAGTCTATTTTTAGACTATGTCTATTTTTAGACATATGGATCATGGTCTATGAGTTGCAGGATGCTATTTATGGATGATTGGTCGAGTTGGTAAAAATAGATGGACCTCTATTTTAGACATTGGGTGGTTCTATTTTTATACTGCCGGGCTAAAAATAGAACAGTCAAATATTATTAACCCTTAATAATATTTAGACTATAAACATTATCTTATCCTCTTGGAGCACTTCAGTTTGATGCTTGGATGTGGCACATGCAGCTAACAGAAGGAAATATGCTTTTCCTTAGGGTTAGTTGAGCTATTGCATGGTTGACTTCAATTAGAACTCATGTGGCAGAGTTTGGTGGAGTTGATGAGACAGTTGGTGGAGTTGTGTTCGGTTTAACTTAGTTGAACTAGTTGTATTTAGTCTAACTGAAAAATACACTAGTGATGAGTGGTGTGAATTAATTATTAAATAATTCACTAATTATTAACTCATAAATCAACTAAAGAATACATCAGTTAACTGCAGTGCATGGACAGTTTAGTGGAGACCAATGTTAGAGGTGGGTGAAAGGGTGAGTCTACTATCAGTTGTGACTATAGCTGTGCATGAAATTTGCACACACATTGATTAAGATTGCCAATGAGGATTGCACAGTACAAGACAAGGGGATTCAAAATTGGATCTAATAATTAACCATCTTGGATTGCGCAGTAGAGGCAGGCTAACAGGTGGAGGAGATTTGAACTTGTGACTTGTTCATATATGAGCTAGTTAGTGTGTAACAATTGGAGGTAGTGCTGAGAGCTTGTGAGGAGTTTGTACTATGATTGTTACATGTTCTCTATCATTATAATATACATATAGTTGGGGGTTTTCAACTGTAAGCTTTCCCCATTACATACTGTGTTGATATGTGTGATTGATTAATGTTTCAATGTGCGCATGCGACTGTTTTTAATTCCGCAAATTGATGATCAATGGTAGAAGAGGTTATGTATTATGCATGAAGCTCAAATAGTGTGTAATCAGGATAATCTCGGTGAATAACTCATCTATTATTCAAATTTATACAGCTTGTGATAGTGAAAACATATGATATTTGACAATAATATCTTTCCCTCTTTTCCTTAGACTTTTATCCCTTGGATTTCTTTTCTTTTCTGACTAGCGCACATTGTAATTGTCTCGCCATCGCAAATTTTTCTAAAAAAATAGTTGATTTTAAATTGACGATATCACCCTCGTTCGATCTATGATTTGACTGAGTATTTTTTTCAATTTGGCTATTATTTCCGAAGGAATCCAAATATGCTATTTGTTTTTGAAAAATTTTCATTAATATTTTCAGATATTCTCTGCAAACTCACCACCAAAAAAAATCTTGCTCTGATACCATGTAGAAAATATCTAACACATCTATAATACCATGTAGAAATTATATCAATGGACTCAATCCGATCATTAAATGTACTAAAGCAAGATAATGAATCCTTCTACTATATTTTCGGAATATAAAACACGATCGCTCAATCTCATGCAAGTAAGAGAAAGGAAATTATCAATCACACACACAAGATGTTCTTGGGAAAGCACCTGCTCAAAACCCCTCTATAATATATTTTACATAGTCAAATAATCATGAAACAATAAAATTCTTCATCACAATAAGAAAATCCTTCACTATCCTGATTGTCTCACTCTGACCTTACTCAAAACTGTCTAGATATTCTTAGCCAAAATTGACCAAAACTTAGCCAATTCTCAGCCCTTCCTTAGCCCAGCCTTGCTCACAAAATCCCTAGGAAATTAATCCATATTAAATAGGATAATAAACCTTCCTTGACTATGAAATTCCTATGGAGCTTTCCTCTGACTTTATAACTGCACCTGGGAATGTCGCGAAAAATACAACTGATAGTTTACTTGTCTTAAACATTTGTCTCAACTAGGTATCCATCCTAATTGACATGCATGCAACTATCAATAGTGAATCATCAGTTACTTGGTAGACCACTACTTGTGAATTATCTATTTTAATTCACTTGATATTTCACTAGCTCATCAATCAGTTAGAACTAGTTAAACTGATTTTAACTCAATTAATGTGAGTTAATTGATCCCACTCACACCACACTAGTGCTAAAACTGCAACTCGGCCCTATAAATAGTAGAATCACTCTACATGCCTATCCTTTGACCCTCAACTCGAATTTCTTGAGCTAACTAATTCTATCACACTTATTTCACTATTACAAGTTGTTCTGAGATAAGATTACAATTTAATTTTAATTTAATTAAGGATAATTAAATCAAAATCCTCACATGGTAGCCATTTTCTGGGTGCCATTTTCTAGATTTTGTTTTTGGATGCAAATTTCACGTTTTCTTGTTGAAAATTTCAACATGTGTTAGTGCATTTAAACCTTGGCTGCCAAATCATTTTCTCTTTTAAATTCATTATATTGAATCATCAGAACACACCATATCATAACTTTACAAAGGCATAACGTTATGATATTTCACTCCCCTATATCCTTGGCTTCCTTTTCCTTCAACTCCTTTGACAAATGATTTCTCATTAAACTGGGTCTGTGACCGATGGCTTAACGCTTAGGTGCTAAGGCCTTCTGTGCTTCTTTCAAGGGCTAATCATCATTTTTTAATTACTATGTCGTTCTCTGAACTCTCACGACCATGTACCAACTAAATATCAGAAGCTCCTTCCAACATAATTTTTCCCAAAAACCATTTCCATATAAGTTACGAAGTCTTCATTCTCCTATATGCCAACCTTCGAGATGAATTTATTAATCCATGTGGAAATACCTTAGTGGTGACACGTGTCACCCAGATTTAGCCCATAAGGCAACTCAATAATGTTTAATTTGTCTTCCATGTGTCTTGCCATATTGCCACGTCATACTGACGTTAGTTGCCACTGCACCTTCTTGGAACCAATCTCATGTCACCATGTGTTTTACTAGAGGAGAGATAAGGGGGCCCTAAATTCCTTGGTTTTGTAACAAGATCCTTTTTTAATTTTCTTCGGCATTCGTTGACGCTTTTACTACTATCGAGCTTACTGGATATCGTAAATTATTAAAATAATTATGTTAAGATATTATGATATTCCGATGCCCCAAACCTTTGATAATTTGATATCCTAATATCTTAGTCCTCTAATATTCCAATATCTTAAAACTTTGATATTCCAGTGAAATTGGATGTTTTGATAGCTCATATTTCTTAAGGCTTCAAGTCCTTGGAATTCGGTAGACCATATATTTTGATCCAGGATCCCATTTTTGGACTTCCACATATTGGAAAAAATTTATTCAAGAGAAATTTTCAATGGATAGGGTTTGATGTAGGATTGGAGTCCATTTTATACCTTTGAGGTGTGTGAAAAATCTCTGCCACACTTTGCTTCTTGATTCTTCTTCTTGTACTAGGAATTTTGAGCTCCCAACCACCATAGTCATCATTTTATGGCTTCTAAATAAGCTTGCTACTCTACTAATTCTCTACCAGTAACCTGTAGCTTTCATTGTATTCCTCCTGGAGACTTAGATATATATTTTATGGATTTTCAATAAGCCTGCTACTATGGTGATTCTCTACCAGAAACCTACAAATTTCATTTGATTCCTATGGCTTTTCAATAATCCTTCTACTATGGTGATTCTCTACCAGAAGCCTGCATCTATAATTTATTAGAATTTTCCTTTGGTTGACACCAAATATCATTCTAACCCTTGTTGACATCAATTCCAATGCTAACAAAGACACCCATTGTCCAAGAATCTCCCCCTTTGGCAGTGATGGAAACACAATAAGCTCCCACTCATGCTAGGCATGTAATTCCTTCATGCTAATATTCTCCCCCTTTGAGATCAATGGAAAAGAATACTTCTTGAATACTCCCTGTCAACCATTGTAGCCTACTCTCCCATGAATCCCAAATGCTGAGTAGCTTCCACCACCTACCAAAATGAAGTCATTTGGAGGGAGAAGTCACAACTCCTATCTGTTGCTTCTATATTCAAATTGTTCTCATGATAACGGCTTAGTAAAGATATCTTCCAATTGCTATTTAGTGGCCACATACTCAAGTCTCAAAAAATATTGGTTGCAACTTGTTCCCTCAATAAATGGAACTTGATAGGAATATGCTTAGTATTTGAATGCATGACTGGATTTTTGGAGATGGTGGCACTTGTGCTGTCAAACATTATTGGAATAATATCATTTAACTCTACCTGATTATCTTTTAAAGTCTTCCTCATCCATAGAATCTTCATGCAACAGGTAGAGGAAAAATTGTATTTTTCTTTAGTAGTTGATAAAGAAATGGATGCTTATTTCTTGTTGACCCAAGATACCAAGACTTTTACAAAGAAAAACGCTACACCTGAAGTGCTTTCTTTGTCATCAATCCTACCATCTGAATCTGCATCAGTGTATGAATTCAACTTGAATTATTTTATATTAGCATACACAAATTCATACTCTGTTGTCCCTTGAAGATATTTGAAGATCCTTTTGACAACAGAAACATGAATTTCATGTAGAAAAGCCTGAAATATGGCCACAAGACCCACTTCTTGCATGATGTTTGGCCTTGAAGCTATGAGATATGACACGTTTCCTATCATCGATATTTATGCAGTCTTATTTACGAGTGGTGTTCCATATTATTTACACAACTTGAAGGCTATAATCATATGGGTGCTTATTGGATTGCACTCTTCCAGCCCAAATTTCTTTAGAGTTTCCTTGATATATTTCAATTCGGATATAAACACTCCTTTTGGAGATTGAGAAATTTGTAGACCAAGGAAGAAGGAAATCTCTCTGATCATGGACATTTCAAATTATGTTTGCATGCATTTTGAAAATTGATGTCCCAATTGTTCCATGTCAATGCCAAATATTATAGCATCAAGATACACAACTACTATCAGTAGATGGTTTCCTTCAAAATTTACATATAAGTTATTGTCAACCATGACTTTCATAAAGTCTTGTTGTTGAATGTATTTATATATCCTTTCATACCAAGATCTAGTATCATGTTTCAGTCCATATAGAACCTTATTTAGTTTGCATACAAACCATTAATCTATGGTGACTATAAATCCTTCGGGCCGCTCAATGTAAACATCTTCTTCCAAATATCCATTGAGAAATGTAGACTTCACATCCATCTGATACACCTTGATGTTTTTATGGGATGCCGGAGCAAGAAATATTATGATATATTCCGGTCATGCTACTAGTGTAATGTTTTCTTCGAAATATACACCTTCTTTTTGGGAATACCCTTTGTAGACCAAACGATCTTTGTTCTTGATCACTTGACCCTGATCATTCAATTTTTTTTTTGAAACACATTTGGTTCCAATAAAACCTTTCTCTCTAGGCCTTGGAACAAGCTCCCAAGTGTCATTCTTTTCAATTTGATCAAGTTCTTCATTCATAGCTTTCACCTAGAACTTGTCTTCACTTTCTTGCGTGAGATTCTTGGGTTCTATCTATGGTAACAATGCCGGAATTGCATAACTTGTATTGCCAAAAAAATTTCTCCTAGTTTGAACACCATGTATTTGATCTACAAGTACCTGACTTCAAGGATGTTCTTTCTATAGGTACCTGGAAGGTGTCTTTGACCTTGGATTTGTGTCTCCTTCTTCTTCGTCACTATTTGAATCTGTTTCTTCCAGATATACGAACGCCATATCAGAACTTTCTTCATCACCTAAGTTCATATTTCTTTTAGATGAGTCGGGTTATTAACCTATTTCATTTACTATCTCGTGAATGTAGTCCTCGATCTTCTTTGTCTACTTGTTGTAACAATTATATCCTTTACTTCAAGAAAATACCTAAGAAATATTCTGTCATCTGTGTCAGTGTCAAACTCTCCAGGATTATTATCATTTCTTTTGATGAAGCACTTGCTTCCAAATACCTTAAGATGTTTAACTAATGTAGGTATTCCTTTCCAAAAATCATCGGGATTTTGATTAATATTAGGCCTAGGTTGAGTTTTTTTTGATAGATACACTATTGTCTATGATTATTCTACCCAGAAGGTGTGAGACATGACTTCTTAAACTAAAATTTCTCTGGCCATTTCCTTAATCGTATTTTTCTTCCTCTCCACTACTCCATTTTGTTGTGGAGCTCTGGCCATTGAGTACTTCCTTTTTATTCCGTGCTCTTCACAAAATTGCTCAAACTCTCTTGAGGTGTACTCTCCCCCTTTGTATGATCTTAAGAATTTTAACTTTAAATGTTTCTCATTTTCTACTTAAGCTTTAAAATTTTTGAAATGTTGGAATGTTCCCGTTTTTTCTTTTAATATCACAATCCAAGTGGCCATGATGAAATCATCAATTAGAAAAATGGAATACCTTTCCACTTTTGAGATTTTTGTTCTATTTGGGCCAAAAATGTCTATATGAATGAGCTCCAAAGGTGTATATGAGGATAAATCTTTTGAATTGAATTGAGTCCTATTTCCAAATTGACATGACATGTATATTCAGACATGATCGGGCTTTGACAATCTTTTTAATCCTTTCATGGCTCCAAACTTACTAACTTTTATCAAACTGTCAAAATTCATATGCCCAAACCTCTTGTGCCACAATTGTGATTCACTTGTTTTGCTTAAATAATAGTTAACCATAGAATCGTCAAACACATATACATTATTTTGGGTTCTAATTTCTTTTCCCACCAATTTTTCATTCTTCATGTTGTGTATGTCAAAATATTTGGATCGAAAGGTCACATCATAGCCATTATCACACATTTGGCTAACACTAAGAAGATTTCTCTTCAAATCTTTTGCATACAAAACATTTTTTTCTTTTGTCTTTTGATCAAGATTGACTATGCCTTTACCCTTGATTCTTTTTGGAGCAGTGTTTCCAAAGGTGACATTATTTCCTCTATTTGTTTCTTTTAGCGCCAAAAAATTACTTTTTTCCCAAGTCATATGTTTGGAACAAACACTATCCACACACCATTTTTTTCCTAATTATAAGTTGATAAGGCTAGTCCAAGCTGCATGCTTTGTGCCCAAAATTATTACATTTGAAGCCTTATACTTCACTTATAAAGGGAGAGAAGACATTATGATTTGTGAGAGAATATTTTTGAGATTTAACTATGATATTTATTATATCTAGGATTTTCATCTCTTTCAAATTTGATCATTCTATAATCAACAACTTTATGTCCAAATATATGAAACTTATAGAAATGAACATAAAATAAATAGGCATGCCTATTGTTGGAAATCTCATGATTTTATGCATGAGAGTACATTGGATGTTTGGTTTATTGATTCATTCTCCATTGATGATATCCTCCTTGTCCTTCTTCCCTATTTTTTTCATTGACTCTCTCTTGATGCTTCTTTTCATAACTCTGTAATTCTTTGAATCCTGCGAACCTAACCTCATGGAAGATTATTGTTTCTGTGAGTATCCTAGACTTTTTTGTTTCTTTAGGGCCTTTGTATGTTTAGAATTTGATCTATTTTTCTTGTGAATTCTGAAAAATTCTCATTTAGACCACTCTCGATCTTTCTTCCCTCTAGATCCATTCTTAAAGAGACAATCTCTGCCTCAAGACTTTGAAAATTCTCTTCCCATTATTGTATTAGATCTTTAATTAGTTCTTCCTTTCTTTTTCATTCTTCTAGTTTAACTTTTAAGGAAAAAATCTCATCCCTACATGTTCTTGATATTGTTTCCTTTCTTATCTGGAGCAACTCATGTTTTAACTCCTCATTATATGAGTTATACATACATTCTGCAACACACTTCAGTTGTTCCTTTAGAAGCTTATTCTTCTTCCTTGATTTCTTTAACTCATCAAGTGCACTGATGAGTTCACCTTCAAGTTCAACTACTCCTTCTTCTTCTTCTTCCTCTTCAAAGTCTACAATACTATGTTTCTTGGAATTTTTTCCAAAGGCCATAAGCATATACTTATCTAAATCACCCTATATATTTTTCACTATTTCATTATGGTGTTGAGCTATATTTCTTATAAAACCTTTTCTTCTGTTGTTTATGATATTTTTTCCCTTATTTCTGATCATCTTACTTTATAGTATTTTCTTTGTAGGGAATTTGGACGAAAAATGTCCCACTCTTCCAAAATCAAAGAATTTAAAGGTTATCTTTTCTTTATATCTACCTGAGCCATGCTTTAATTTCTTAGCCAACTAAGCCAACACCTCATCATATTCACAGATAGAGCACTCTTGATTATTTTTTAGCTCCTTTCCCTTTTTGGATACTTTGAACGTTGCTTCGTTTGGTTCTGACTTCTCTTTTCCAACTCTCATATTATAGTTTGTGATAGTACCATGCAACTAGTCCATCTTGTGATATTTCAAATTAGCCATTTCTTCAATAGATGATAATTTGGCATTAAATCTCATAGGTAACGATATTATTATTTTGTGTACAATCATTTATTCCTTGACTTCTTCACCCAACCCTCTAATCATATTGCTTACTTCGTCGTCTCTAAGGAATTATTATGATATAATCTCATCTTCACCCATTCTTAGGCTCTCGAACCTCATTTTGAATTTTTATCATTTGGCCTGATTGACCTTGTCATCCCCTTCATAAATTTTGATAAGAATTACCCATACCTCTTTACAAGATTTTCAATGCTTAAATTTTGCAAGGTATGATTGAATAAGACCAAAGAGAATAACATTCTTGGATTTATAATTATTTCCATATAATTTCTTACCATCTGCATCAGTGGGAGGAATATCACGTACATTATATTCTACCAGTACTAAATTCCACACATCTACACCAAGACATTAGTTATGATTCCATCCTTACTTTCCAAAAGGTGAAGTTTGTCCCATCGAAGATTGGTATTTGTCTTGAATAAGCCACTTGGTTCTCTTGCATTAACATAATTCCTTATAGATCTACATTCTAGTGGTTAGATTGTTTCTAAAGGAACCTTGATCTATACCAATTGTTGAAATAAGGAATTACTGAGAGGGGGGTGAATTAGTAATTGTGTGATTACTTTCAATTTTTCCTTTGAATATATTCTTACTTCGTCGCACTATATTTTTTTAGTTATGAGATAATTCATTCATAAATAAATTAAGAATTAAAACATGAGAATAAATATTCTCAACAATAGTAAACCTTCTACTCCACTCTTTCTCTATCAGTAACCTACAAATTTCATTGGATTCCTCCTGGACACTTAGAGTCATCTTTTATGGCTTTTCAATAAGCCTTATACTATGGTGATTCTCTACTAGAAACTTGCAGCTTTCATTGCATTCCTATGGCTTTTCAATAAGTCTCATACTATAGTGATACTCTACCATAATCCTGCAACTATCATTGATCACCATTGTCCTATGTTTGACACCAAATATAATTTTTACCCTTGTGTCAATGCTAGCACTAACACGACCACCTATTTACCAACATCAAGGTATCTAGTTTATTCCCTTGATTTTCTAACGATGAAGAAAATGAAGGCATGTATGCTTTGGTTTCAATGGGATAATTGGAGGTAGTATTGAATTGGTTCAATAAACAGAAGAACCTAGGCCTGGATGGGTGGCCAGTGGAATTATATATCACTTTATTCAATTTGATCGATCATGAATTTCTAAAGGTAATAAAATATTGTAGATTGAATGGGCAAATGTATGATGCCTTCAATGCTACCTTCATTTCCTTAATTCCCAAATATGATAATCCAATTAGATATAATTATTTTAGTCCAATATCACAATGTAATTGCAGATATAAAATAATAGCCAAAATCATCGCTAATAGAATCAACCCTATCTTATCCCAACACATTTCAATGGAGAAATTTTCATTTCTGGAAAATTGAGAGATCCACGAAGCCATTCGTAATGTACGGTAAGGCCTCCACTCAATAAAAATTAAGAAACTAAAACACATGATCCTGGAAATTGATTTATCTAAAGCATACGATAGGAAAATTTGGTTGTACCTTCAAATTCTATTTACTCACATAGGATTTCGTAACGAATTTATAAATTGGATTATGTGTTTTGTAACATATGTCTCTTACAACATTTTGATCAATGGCTCGACTACAAAAAAATTTCATGTTGAACGTGGACTCAGGAAGGGATTCCCTTTATCTCTTCTCCTTCTCTTGTTGGTCATGGAAGGCTTCAGTAGATTGATGATAAAAAAAAGGAATCATGGGATATTTAAAGGGTTGAATATTGCTACAAACATATCAATATCCAATATAATCTTTTTCGGTGATAGGGTGAATCAGTTCCAGAGGCTTGGGAGTCATGGTGGAATAGGATTCACCCCGCAAAACTTAGGAATTTACCCGTATTGGTATACTGGGGCATCTGGTTGGGTAGGAACAAAGATATATTTTAAGAAAAAGATCAGAATTGGACTATCACTAGCTCCCATATAGTAGCAACATATCAATTGATCCCTGAAGATATTCAAAGTCCTAGGACCTAGACCACCAGTGTTGAATTTATTGACAATACCATGCCATGGGCTTATTTTAATGATTTCGTGCAACTAGAAGGATGTGGTGGTGGGGTTGTCTTGTTCTTAAATGAAGATTTTTTTTTTTAAATAAAAATGGACTTAGTGAGAGGTACAAATAACTACGAAAAACTAAACAACCTTACACTTCTCCTTATTTTTCCCTAGAGAAAGGACGTTGACAAAAAAATATTTATTGAGATTCTAAAATCATTATAAAATGGTTCAATCGAGAATCGAATTGTTAAGTGCACACACTTAGAAATATGTTGGATGAATTTATGATATTAAAATCATAATTTGACTCTTTTATATGTCAGCATATCTACAGGGAAAGGAAGGAGATTTCCTAAGGTCTATCCGAAGAAGTTGCGCAAAAACATTTTGGTTATTCGTTGATTTAGGAGCATTTGGATCAAGTCCTTTTTCATTACTATCACAGGCCATTCATCGATCACAAGCTACAATATCCAAGATCTATATAGCCCCTCTCGACTTATAGATGGGACACTTTCAATTATTTTTGTTGATAATTCATATATGTGTGTTGGAGTGAATGGAGAAAGAAACAACCCTTTGCGTTGTGAACAAAACCCTAGCAGGAATATTGGCACTGATGGCCATCAACCAATGAAATGAATTTGAAATGAAAAGCTTAAGGTAGGTGGTTACCCATCAAAAACTAAACCTTAGCCAATGCTATTGATCCTACAAATGAATGGTCGACCCTTGATCTGGATCGGTCATCGAGGAACCTTTCCAAGTGTTGATGTGAGGGCTTGTTTCCAGAGACTTCCAAATCTTACCCTGGTTAATGGTTATCATTATAGGACCATAAAAACTGTAGGATAACCACCTAAGGTTACCATATGAAAATATTAACCTCACATAGATATATATAAATGCAATAAAGAACCTTGGTTTGGATGCATAATTTGTGTGTGTTCATATCATAACATGTAGCAAATAACTTGGTAAAATAACTTGGAGGGCGCAGAGTAATGATATAACTCTTTATACTAACATTAAAATCATTCAACCAAGAACATGAATAGGTAATATAATATATAAATGGAAAAAGAAAATTTAATTGTGATAATGTAGTGTTGGATTATGATTCGGGCCACATGTTCGTTGTGAAGTTGAGTGATGGGGTTGTTCATCACACAAGATTTAGACACTCATCACATGGTCATGTGATGTCATGTTAGAGTTTGATTTAAGTGGTTATGGTGAGTGGTTAAAATATTGAAAAAAAAATATTAATCCTTTCTACTATTTATTTAATTATTGAAGAACGAAGAAAGAATATTTTTTTTGGTTATAGTTTTTTGCTGGTGTTACATGTGGTATCAGAGCCACATTCTGAAACTGTGGTTGTTGTGTAACTAGCTCCAAAAATAGAAGAAAAGAGATATCAATGCCTTAGAAATAAGCCACTTCGAGGGGGAAATCTCCAATACATTACATAAATTAACAATTCTTGGATGATCCAATTTACAAAACCTCCTTTCTATATATAGGAGTCCATGGGGCCATAATGTAATCCTAGTGGGCCACAATGTAATCTTAGCTGACCTAACAATAATAATTTAAGGGCACAATAATAACAAAATGGGGGTTACAAGGGTACAATAATAACAATAAGGGGGTTACACTAACAACAATAAGGGACTATACTAGTAATATAGGGACCTAACATGCCCCTCTCCTTCAAAAAAAGTGTTGTCCTCAACGCTTGAGTAGCTCTGGGTGCTTTCGTATAAAATTCTCATCCTCCCATGTAGAATCTTCAGTGGGTAAGTTCTTCCACTTGATGAGATACTCTGAAATTGATCGATTCCGTAGTTGTCGAGTTCTTGTTTCCATGACCGCCTCAGGTTCCAATATGATTTTTCCTTCCTCATCAAGTTCTGGTAATATTGTTTGAACTGGAAGATTTTCACCGATAACCTTCTTTAAGCATGAAACATGGAAAATTGGATGTACTCGCGAAGAAGCAGGAAGCTCCAATTTGTATGCCATAGTACCAATCTTTTGCAACACCTTGTAAGGACCATAGTACTTTCGCGATAATTTATTATCCTTCTTAGCTTGCTTGAGGGACATTTGTTTATATGGTTGTAGCCGTAAAAATACCCAATCTCCTACATCAAAACTTCTCTCGCCGCGATGTTGATCTGCCTGTTGTTTCATTCGATTTTGTGCCAAATTCAGGTTATCCTTTAAGAGTTGGAGAACTTCTTGCTGATGCTCGATGTGATCTTCCACCGCTTGAACCTTCGAATTTTCCCTTAAAGATGATGTGATGGATGGTGGATGATATCCATAAAGTGCCATAAATGGGGTCATTTTTGCTGCAGTATGGAAGGAAGTGTTATAGCACCATTCAGCAAGAGGTAACCACTTGACCCATTGTGTTTGTTTATCAGATACAAAACAACGAAGATATCCTTCCAAACATTTATTTACTATCTCAGTTTGACCATCAGACTGAGGATGATAAGATGAGCTATGAGCTAATTGAGTACCCAAACAAGAAAATAACTCCGTCCAAAAATTTCCAGTAAAAATGGGATCTCTGTCGCTCACAATAACCCTTGGGATTCCATGTAGCTTTTGAATTCTATCCATAAATGTAGTAGCAATTGTACTTGCTTTAAATGGATGAGATAATGCACAAAAGTGTGCATACTTGGTAAGTCTATCAACTACCACCATGATGACACTCTTTCCTTCGGACTTAGGTAAACTTGTGATAAAATCCATTGAAATCTCCTCCCAACGTTGACTTGGAATGGATAAAGGTTGTAGAACTCCTGGGGTCTTAATTGTTTCCACTTTATTCTGCTAGCAAACCAAACATTCCTCCACAAAATTTTGAATATCAGATTTAAGGTCATCCCAAAAAAATTCTTTCTTCACCGTGGTAAGTTTTTAAAAATCCCGAGTGTCCTCATAAAGGAGAAGTGTGCAATTCCAGAAGAATATTTTGTTTTAGTTGGGAATTCTTACAAAGATATAAGAGATCTTTGTACCATAAGGAATCATTTTTCCAACTAAATGTTTCAGATGTACTAGGATCTTGCTGCAACTTTTTAATGAGTTTCCATACATCTTTGTCCTTCTTCCATTCATCTCTTGCTTCAGTTATCCAATCTGGTTGGATAATAGAAATGGCACAAAGCAATGCTTCCACCTCTTCATTCTTTCTTGAGAGTGCATCTGCAACAACATTAAGCTTTCCTTTTTTGTAGATTATTTCAAAGTCTTAACCCAACATCTTTGTGACCCTTTTTTGCTGCTCTTCTGACGATAGTCTTTGTTCCAAAAAGTGTTTAAGACTATCATGATCAGTTTTTACCTTGAAGTGTCTTCCCATTAGTTAAGTTCACCATTTCTTTAGTGCATGCAATATTGCTAACATTTCATTCTCATAAATAGGTTTCTGTAAATACTTTCCTTTGATTGGACGACTTTCAAAAGCAATGGGTCTTCCTTCCTGCATTAAAACCGCACCAATTCCATTTCCTGAGGCATCACATTCCACAATAAAGGTTTTTGTGAAGTCTGGCATAGCTAAGACCGGTGCTAGGCACATTGCCTCTTTAAGACATTCAAAGCCTTTAGTTTCTTCAGGAGTCCATGAAAATGCATCTCTCTTCAACAATGTTGTTAGAGGTGCTGTTATTCTCCCATAATTCTTAACAAACTTGCCATAATACCCTGTTAACCCGAGAAATCCTTGCAAGAGCTTTATGGTTGTGGGGACTTTCCATTCCTTAATGGATTTAATTTTGTTAGGGTCTACTTTAACACCCTCGTGAGATAAAATATGACCCAGATATTCCACCTCTTGTACTCCAAAGAAACATTTGGATTTTTTTGCATATAATTGTTTCTCCTACAATAGTTTGAGCACCCTGTCAACATGTTCAACATGATCATTCCAAGACCTGCTGTAGATTAGTATATCATCAAAAAATACTAGCACAAATTTTCTAAGGAAGGGTTTGAAAATGGAATTCATCAACCCTTGAAATGTAGAAGGTGCATTGGTAAGGCCAAAAGGCATGACCAAAAATTCATAATGACCTCATGAGTTCGAAATGCTGTTTTTGGAATATCTTCAGTCTTCATTCTAATTTGATGATATCCTGAACGAAGATCCAACTTGGTAAAATAAATTGCTCCATGTAATTCATCCAATAATTCATCAATCACAGAATGGGAAATTTATCTTTAATGGTGAGCTTATTGAGCTCCCTATAATCCGGACACATGCGCCATGATCCATCCTTCTTGTGTACCAATACTACAGGAGCAGAGAAAGAACTTTGACTAGGTTGAATTATACCCGCCTCTAACATTTCTGCAATCATACGTTCAGTTTCACTCTTTTGGACGTAAGGATATCTATAAGGCCCGATGTTTGGAGGAACACTTCCTGGAATCAAATGAATAGCATGATCATGATCACGAATAGGTGGGAGTCCTTTGGGAGTTTCAAACACTTTGGAATGATTGTCCAAGACTTGTTGGAGATCTGCAGAAATAGATGATTTTGATGTCGGAACTTCTAGTGAGCATAATTGTGCAATTACGCCTCGTTGTTCTTTCTTTAGAATCTTTGTCATGACATTAGAGCTTATTATCCTTCCCGGATTCCCTTCAATACCCCGTAATTTGACTTCCTTTCCTTCTGAAAAAAATTTCAAGAAAAGTTCTTGAAAATTAAAAGCTACCGTCCCCAAAGATTGTAACCATTGTACTCCTAGTACAACATCAGCACCTCCCATAGGAATGGAAAGTATTGGACTAGTCAATACATATTCCCCCATGGTTAGCTTGATATTATGGCATTTCCCAGAGCAATTTATAGTTCCTCCATTTGCAACCACCACTTGACATTATGGTGCTGGGTATAGGAAACAATTTAATTCCTTGGCTACCTTACAATGAATAAAATTATGGGTGCTACCTGAATCAATCAACACTATTACCTTTTTCTTCTTGATTTGTCCTGCTATCTTGAGATTTTGAGGAGTGGTAATTCCTGCCAGTGCATTACATGATATGGTTGGATTCATTTCTTCCTCTTCTATTCCAAGGGCATATTGTAGCGAAATTCCACGATGACCTGTTTGGAGCAGCGAAACCCTAGAATCCAAAGCTCTGATACCAAATGTTGTGTAACCAGCTCCAAAAATAGAAGAAAAGAGATATCAACGCCTTAGAATTAAGCCACTTCGAGGGGGTAACCTCCAATACATTACATAAATGAACAATTTTTGGATGATCCAATATACAAAACCTCCTTTCTATATATAGGAGTCCATGGGGCCATAATGTAATCCTAGTGGGCCACAATGTAATCCTAGCCGACCTAGCAATAATAATTTAAGGGCACAATAATAATAAAATGGGGGTTACAAGGGTACAATAATAACAATAAGGGGGTTACAATAACAACAATAAGGGGCTACTAGTAATATAGGGACCTAACAGTGGCCTAGTTGGTATATTTGAGAATAATAGTGGTCGTTGTGTTAAAATAGTGACTTTCACTAAACAGTATGAGGAGATTTGGAGCTACATCAACCAAAATAACTGTAGTAGTTGAATCAAAACTATTTCTAGAGGCTAACCCCGAGATGTGGGTGAAACTGGGGGAGGAATATGGAATATTAATGTTGTGGTTTTGGAAACAATACACATGCACATCCCTTACTAAAATAGAACATAGAAATTATGGTTAAAATGGAAGCCAAACTAGGAGATAATTTGGAAGCAAGTCCTAGTTTTATTTTCGACAGTAACATGAGGTTATTCAAGGCGTTATTTATGACATTATTCCTGTTACTAGTTATGACATTATTTACTACGAAGCTTCTGGTGCAACTCTAGGAAAATTGGGGGGCATTATTTCATGCACTATTTCATGTGTTATTTATGGTGCCATTTTTTAATGCTATTTCCAGCACTATTATTGATGTTGTTTCTAGAGATATTTAGGGCACAAAATATGGTGCTAGTTCAAAAATACCAGGTCACACCCATTTTTGCATTGGTAAAGGTGTCTAATTCGTCAACTAAAAAACACTAAATTTTGATGCAGTTTTACATGCTATTTCCTTGTTCTATTGTAGTGTTGGTTAATTACTTTAAAAGGATAAAGAGGTTAAGAGAAACGCTCCCACAAGGAATTTTTAATATTTATTATTTTTGGAAATTATAAATATTTTATTGAGCGGTAGAGTTTTATTTAAAACTGAAAACAATTATTTCCAATAACATTTATAGAAAAACACACAAACTAACAAAATAGATATAAATAACTTAGCAATAACAATTCAATTTCAAATTTAGAAAATTTTTAACCTTGAACTATAAATACATTCTTTGTTTTTATTGCATTAAGAATGAATGTATAAGTTTATTTATTTTTATTGCATTAAAAATATTGAATATGTGATTATGCGGGTGGGCATGCTAGATAGTAGATGAGAAAGTGTGTGTGTAGTTGTAAGAGCTTCATACTAACAATGAGTCTAGAACTATTCTAGATATACTCGACGGTTAGGGTTTTATAATTTTTAAAACCCTAACAACAATAATGGCATGTAGAGATACAAAAGTGAAGTGAAATGTTACTCAAGAGTTTCCATGAGAAAATAAGAAGAAAGAATCTGAGATAATGTAATTTAAAGCCAAGATAAACAAGACTTTAAGCTCTCACAAGTATTTATATGCCAAACGTTCATACAAAAAAGTGGCAAGAGATATTTACAAAAATAGTACTTGTAAATAAGAATAGGATAAAATGGTTAAACCCTTGAAATCAAATGAAAAAAAAAAAATTTAAACAAGTTTCAGACTGTAAACGAGATAGTATTTCTTTAACACCTTGCATCTAGTAATGAAAATGTTTAGATACCCTCATATAACGAACATAACTAAATAATGTTTTTGGAAGAACAAACCCTAAGCAAAAAACCAGGATATCTCAAATATACATGAAAATAAGAGAATGAAGAATATAAACATATTCTAACATATGTAACCTGTTTGTATATCAACATACTTACAAAACCCTTGAAAAAGTGGGAATAAATTACCTCCAACAAAAAACCTCTTATGCATGAATGAAATTACATTTTGTGTCGGTAGTCAATGAAAGGAGGAATCATTAAGACAAAACAATAATTCTCATGCATACCATGATTTTAACAAAGAATTGAAGGTGTTGCAAAGTGGTGGAGCTCTATTCTAGATTGTTTGAGTGTGAAAAAGAATGATTCATCGGTTAGAATATCATATAAAAGATAAATAAAACCCTAAAGCATAATTTTTGTTGATATATTAGGGTTTAATTCTCATTGTTTATACAAATGAAAGGTTAATAATAATGTGTCATCACCATGATGTAACACATAACATATAAAATGTGATTCACCAATATTGAAAGTTCTGGAGTTGAAAAATAGGTATTATACCACATGTCACAAGTAATAAAATCTTGGATCACATAATAGTAACTTTGAAGAAAACACAAGGCACAAGTATCTTAGGTGTGGTTAGTGTATATAATAAAATGTGTGTAGATATGCATTGTCACATTATTTTTAAAACTATATATGTGATGAAACAATGATAATCCATTGTAAACCATGTGTTTAAACAAAGAAGGGATTATTAAATATAATGTATGTATTTATAGAAAACACAAGGCACAAGTATCTTAGGTGTGGTTAGTGAATATAATAAAATGTGTGTAGATATGCATTGTCACATTATTTTTAAAACTATATATGTGATGAAACAATGATAATCTGTTGTAAATCATGTTTTTAAACAGAGAAAGGATTATTAAATATAATGTATGTATTTTTATAACGGTTGAGTTAATATAGTTTTTGAAAATTTAAAGTGAAATTAGAATATGGTATATGTGTTTTAATAACAAAATATTATAACAACAAGGAATTTACTTTGAGATCAATAAGTATAAAACTTATAAATAAATCAAGGGGTACAACAGATCAATGTACCCAATCTTTTGGATATCGCCAATTATGGAAATCCACATATAATATGAGGGTCTATAATTCTCTCTTGAGAGAAAGGTAATGAATATGTATATGATATATCCTAATAGGATAACAATTTAATAATCAATATTTATCTCCAAAAATATCACTACATAGAAAGGAAATATCTTTGAGAGAATAATTCAATTATATGTAATAGCTACATGATTAAATATGAAACTGGGAAGCATAAATGAAAGTTAGAGGTATCATTAAAAGAGGAAAAAGAAGAAAATTTTCTTAATATTAGAAATTACAAGTTAGTAATATAAATCCAATGCATGAATGATTAAAAAAATAGGAATATACAATGGGGTTCATTACAAGTGGTATCAGAACTAGGTTATAGCATTGGACCTCTTATGGGTCCTAAACTAAAATATCTATATTATATGTGATAACTAGATCATAAAATAACTACTAGAAAATTTTGAAGTATGGTTGAATATAACAAGCGAAAAACTTCTATAGGGTTTCCTAGGGGAGGTGAAGTGCCTAATACTGAAATTTGAAAGATGGGAGGAGGAACTAGTAATACAAAAAATTAAGAATCTGAAATTCTAAAAGTAATGCATAGCTTGAAGGCATATCTATATAGTATAAAGGTAAATAAAGAAAAATTATCCAAAGCTAAGGATGAAAAAGAGGATATTAATGGCCACTTATTAAAGAAGATGGATGAGAATATGGGAAAGAGGAAAACATGGGAAATTCATAAGAAGCGATCTATAAGTGAATCTACTTATATAATTTATTTTATAACTTCCAGTGAAATAAAGACCCATGAATTTTACATTCAGGGAAAGAACAAAAATATGATAGTAGTTCTTCTATGTCCAAAAATAAGAATACTACGTCTCATTTGCAAGGAGAATTCAAAAATATCAGGCCTCCAAAGTTTGATGGAGAATCCGAAGGAGTAGAAGCTTGGGTTCTAAATATATCAAAGTATTTATTGGTCTTGTTGGAACACCTAATCCTCCATGGGTAGGTGTGGAATGCGAAAAGTCACAATGGAGTCCAAGTGACCTTGGAATGTGAAACCAAGAGTCACACCATTGTACTATAAATGTACATCTTTGTATAATGGAAAATAAGAAAGCCTCACGCTTATCCTTCATTGTGTGTTGAGTCTCTTTTGTGTGTGTGTTTATCTTCCTCATACACCATGTGTGTGTTTAACATGGTATCGGAGTTGAGAAGTTCATAACCAGATCAACATTGAGTGAGCCATTTGTGTTTATGGCTTGTGCATATCTGTAAAAATTATCAATAATTTTTGCAGCACTCAGAGATTTCTGCAGCAGTCTTTTTGCCGCATTCAAAAATTTGTTTTGAAGAAGAGCAACACTGCACATCTGAAGTTTGATTTCTTCCTGCAATTTCTGCATTTTAAATTCTGCACCATTTTGAAGAGCAGATGGAATATTATTTAAATTGGGTTTCTGAAGAAATTTTTGGGTTTTCTGCTGAAATTTTCGGGAAGAATTCTGCATTTTTAAAGTCCATTTTTTTTTGTTGGGCTACTGGAAATTTTTTTGAGTTTTGTCTGCTGAAAATTTCCAGTGACAAATTCTATGCTGCTGAGATATTTTATGGACTAAATTTCTACTATAAATTTGAAAAATTTCGCATTTCTCCTGCTCTTCTCTGCTTTATTATGCTCTCTGCTGTGTTTGAAAAAAAAAAAAAAAAAAAAAAATTTGGTTTAGGCCTTTTGGCCCCCCTCCCTTTTCCCAACCTGCATTTTTTTACTGCACCATACTTACGCACCCTCACTCTCCTACTCGCCCCTCAGTTCTCAACAACACCCTCCTCTCATACCTCACACCCTACACTACCGAACCCCGCTTCCTGCATTTGCATACTCCTACATGCTTATTTGCATATTCCTCACAGTGGCTTCTATACACAGCTCTCTCGACCACATCCCACACATGCCTGCACCCATACGCTCCTCCTCCCTCTTATCTGCTCGCTATATCTCCCACCCTGTGCATATACACCATTTCTCCTACCTTACGCAACCCCTAACCTTCGCTCAACCCCCCTCTCCAATCTACCCACCCCGCGCACTCTGCCACACATCCGTCCTAACCACAAGCTCCATCTCACCTGAAAACGCCCTTCCCAATGGCTCACACACCTCCTATACGCTCCCCTAAACACGCCCCCCTCACCTTTGCAATACACTCCCTCTCTCTACACCTCCTCACAGATCTACGCTGCTCCCAAACTAACCTCGTCGTTCATACTTGGCCACTTGGCCTTCCCATTATGAAACTCCGCCCCCTTTTCAAAACAGCCAATGTATTTTAATTCGACCTTTAAATTTTTATTTAATACTACCCCCCATTTTATAATACCGCCCCCCATATAATAAACATTAATTAATACTGCCCTCATTTACAATACTGCCCCCCAATTTTTAATTTCACTCTTAAAATTCTTCCTCCATTTCAATTACTCCTTTTTTAATTAATTTTTAATTAAAAAAAAAAAACAGCAGAGAGAGAGGAAGAGCAGAGAGAGAAAATGAACAGTAGCAAAGAGAAAATGACATATCAGTAAATGGATAGTACACATAGAAAAAATTGCAGTTTTGCATTGTGATTTGTGACATTGACATAAGGGTGAATTTTTCTAAAAGAGATTTACATGTGAAGATGAGTTGTTTGAAGAAGAAAAATCAGTTGCCTCAAAGGCTTCTTGCACGTTGTTTTTGCTGCACATTTTTGCAGAAATATTGTATTGAATTGACATTGATTTGCATCTTCATTCAAGACTTGAAGTGTATTTGAGTTGAAAAAATTGTTGATTTCCCTCCATCATTTGAGAAGCAGATTTTGTACTTTTAGATTTCCATCGTTGGAAGTTCTCTTGAGTCATTTGTATTTCTTGTTGAATCACATTGTAAACGGGTGCATTTTCGGTTGAAGTCGACACCCTTTCATTTTTTGAGCCTAAGTTGTTGAAATGGATAAAATCAATGAGGAGTTAGAGCTATTGAATAACCTCATTCATTCAAATGTTGATGACATGATAAAAATGAGCAAGAATTCTCTTTGTAACATTCAAAGTTGTTTGCAAGATGCACAAGAAAAGATTGAGTTTTTGCAGTTGGAAACTTAGCTTCAGCAAGATGAACTTCAGCAAAAGAGTCACCATTCTGAACCTATTTCTATTCAAAAGATTGTGAAGGGATCTCATCAGAAGAAAGAAGATAAAGTTTCAGATGATTCACATTCAGTTCCTTGTACTAGAGCAAATGTACATGTAGATGCAGCTGTTCAACCTGCACTACTCAAGCCCATCATCAGACCTTGGGAAGAGCTTGTCCACAACAAGCACCGAACTGGTCTTGGATATGACAAGGATGTGACCTTTCATATTCCAGGCTAAACCAAGTCCATCATATTTCAGAGTGCCGGATTCTTGTATGACAGTTCACCTGCAGCTGTCCCAGATCCTGCTCCACAACAACAACACCGGATTGTAAAATGCCAACACTGTGATTGAGTTGGCCATATGAAAGATCACTGTTTTGATCTTCATCCATGCAAGCATTGTGGTCATCACAACCATTCTTCACATAAATGCTTCAGAAACAAGCCTCCTGCAAGAACAAAGATTCATCTTGGATGGATCACTTCTTGGCAATGGGCATCAGCAGCCAAGAAGATATTTACGACACATGTTAGAACTTGTTCAAGAATATTGAGCAAACTTGCAGTTGATTTTTTTCCATCATCTCACCTTTTCCCTGACAGGGAGGAAAATGGTGGTCATGTACAAGCTTCGACGTCAGATCAAGCAAGCCTGAGCCACAATCTCTCATTCCATGTTCAGAGTTGTAGCCGGAGACATAGCAGTTCAAGCGAGCCCGAGCCAAAATTCGTCATTCCAGATTCAAAGATGTAGCCAGAGACACGGATGCCCATGAGCATGCCTTCGATTGGTGGACAACCTCAAACCATCATCTTTGGTTGGTGGATAACCTAAAACCATCACAGGTAGTAGACCTCCCTTATTTTAGGTTGAAGGTCTCCCTTTTTTTATGAGGGACAATTCCTCTAGCAGAAGATTTTAGCTTCTTGCCAGTTTTGGAAGAGTTCCGAGAATTGCAACAAGTTTTGTGTTCCAGTGTTGGTGGTCACCCTTAAACCACCTCTTTTTTCCAACATTTTAGAGAGTTGATTCAGCCCAGGTGCTGCCATGTATACTTTGCAGATTTGTATTCCAACTCTCTTCTTGACTCACACATACCCCTTCGGATTAAGGGGGGATGTTGGAACACCTAATCCTCCATGGGTAGGTGTAGAATGTGAAAAGTCACAATGGAGTCCAAGTGACCTTGGAATGTGAAACCAAGAGTCACACCATTGTACTATAATTGTACATCTTTGTATAATGGAAAATAAGAAAGCCTCACGCTTATCCTTCATTGTGTGTTGAGTCTCTTTTGTGTGTGTGTTTATCTTCCTCATACACCATGTGTGTGTTTAACATGGTGTTTAATAGGTCTACAACTATCCAAGAAATTCAAAGCCCACATTGTCTACATACCAGTTAACCGGTAAAGTAGCCTTATGTTGGGAGGAAAATAAAGCCATAAAAGGAATCAGAAGTAAGAATATGACATGGAAACTATTTAAAAATAATTAAAAAAAGAAATACTTAATATAAATATATTTTGATGAGAAGGCCAGAAAGTTTTGTGAGTTAAGGCTAGGATATTTCACCATGGATGAATTTGTAAATAAGTTCATGAGATTGTTGAGATATGTACCATATTTGAAGGAGGAAAAGAAAAAATACAAATATTGATTAGTTTTTTTCCTTTTTCATATAAATTAAAGGTTCAATTTAACAATCCAAAAACCTTGGATGAGGATAGAAGCAAGGAAAAATTTTGTTTTAACCAGAACAAACGAAAAAGTGACAATTCTAAAAGTTGGATGACCAAAAATCATGAGAAGTTTATTGCTAAGAGTAATGGGTTTAAGAAACCTAAATTTTCTAAAAGACTTAAAATTAATCAAGGAGGGAATTACAACATAAGTGTAAAAAAAAAAAAAAAATCTAGGATAGAAAGGTAGACAAGGTGTAGGAGCAAGAAATAGGAATTTTGATGAATATTGTAGACCACCAATAAAATGTTGGGGTTGTAATGAGAATTATTTCTGGAGGGTATGTCTGCAAAACCTATTAAAAATAAAGAAGATGTAAATAACATACAAGAATCCTATATGGTTAAGAATATTGCTTGCAATATCCAAAGGATTAGTGCGCCATAATATTGGAGATAAGAAAATCATGAGTCCACTATGGTTGAAATCCAAGGTAATTTTTTTGAGAAAAATGTTAGAATAATAACTGACCCTCGTTCTAATTTAAGATTTATTTCCCATGTTGCAATTGAAAAGTGTGGACTTAAAAATGAAAAACAAAGTAACCCTTGGTTAGTGCAATTGGCCATAGGAACAAAAACGAAAGTTACAGTAATAAGAAAATATTGTTTTTTAAATATGAATGGAATGAACACTGATCTAAATCTAAAATTTTTACCTTTGGGTTCATATAATATTCTTGGGATGGATTGGCTAGAGCCACAAAGAGTAATTTTAAATTTCGTAGAAAAGTATTTCACTTACATTAATGATGAAGGAGTACATTGTCCATTCAAGGGAGTGCCCAGAGCTATTTTTGTAAGAAAAATATTTGCCTCGAAATTAAAGAGATGTGGTCGAAAAGGCTATCAAATGTTTGCAATCCAGATTGAATACTTTTCAAGTAACAAATATAAACCATCTCTAGAATATTACCTTGTATTGGAGAAATATAAATATGTCTACTTGAATAAATACCAGGACTTCCTCCAAGGACAGATATAGAATTCACCATTTACCTCATTCCTAGAGTAGTTCCCATATCAAAAGACCCATATATAATGAGAATTCTTGAGTTAATGGAGTTAAAAAATTTAGCTGCAAGATCTGGTAGATAAGAAGTACATAAGGCATAGTGTATCTCCTTGGAGCAAGACAATTTTATCCATTAATAAAAAGGATGGGACTCTTAGGCTTTGTATAAATTACATGAAGCTCAATAAAATGACCATAAAAAATAAATATCATTTTCCTTGGATTGATGACTTGTTTTACTAAGTCAAAGGATCTTCAATCTTCTAAAAAAATGATCTAAGATCTAGATATCATCAAATTAAGATCAAGCATGATGATATACATAAAACAACATTGAGGACATGATATGGACAATATGATTTCATGGCAATTACATTTTCACTGACTAATGCACTATCCACTTTCATGCACTTAATAAATAGTGTGTCCAACCCTTTTCTTGACAAATTTTTCATTGTATTCATAAATGGTATTTTGGTTTTCTCAACGAGTAAAGAAGAACATGATAAAAATTTGCATATTTTTCTTCAAACACTTAGAGAAAATGAGCTTTATGCTAAGTTTATAAATTTCTCATTTTACTAAAAAAGTGTTCAATATTTGGGAGTTGACATGTAGTATCCAAAGAAGGGATTGTTGTGGTTTCGATAAAGATAAGAGTTATGGTTGAATGGCTAATACCTAAAGATGCAGTTGATATGAGTTATTTTATGGTAATTATAGGTAATTATAGAATATATATAGAAGGGTTTTCTAAGTTAGCATCTCCAATTACTTGTTTGTAAAACAAGGGGACAAATTTTAATTAGATTCAGAAGTGTAAGGAAAGCGTTGAAATATTAAAGAAGTTATTAGCTATTTCTCCAATCTTGAAACTAGTTGACCCCAACAAGGATTTTGTTGTATGCACAAATTCTTGTAAAAAAGGATTAGGAGGATTTTTAATGCAATAAGTCCATGTGATCAACTATGAATCTATGCAGCTAAAAGATCATGAGAAGAACTATGCCACACATGACTTAGAACTAACAATTATTGTTCATACTCTAAAAATGTGGAGACACTATCTTATGGGACAAAATTTTTAGCCGAAGACGGACAATATAAGCCTCAAATACATATTTGACTAGAAAAATATGAATTTTATGAAAGAAATATGGTTGGAATTGCTTCGTGAACAATATTTTGAAATTTTATACTTTGAAGGAAAATAAAACAAATTTGTTGATGCCTTGAGCATCAAATTAAATTAGATTTGCACCATTTCAGCAATGAGTTGGCAAACAACTCTGATAGAAAATATTAAATCAGTTGCATATTTTGGTCAAGAATACATGAGAATTAAAGAAACAATTCAAAAATATGAACTATTAGGTGAAGAAGAAGCTTATTTTACATTAAATAGTCAATAACTATTAATGTAAAAAGACAGTCTTTATTTTCCTAATAATTCATAATTAAGTATATTTGTCTTAGATGAGTTGCACAAGAAATTGACAACTCGACATATCCATATCAAAAGTTAATAACTATGTTGAGGAAACATTTTTATTGGCATAACGTGAAAAAAAAACTGGGTACATATCTAAATTCTTGGAATGTCAACAAGTGAAGGCTTCCCATCAACATCTAGTTGGGTTGTTACAACCCTTGGCCATTCCAGAGTGGAAGTGGGAGATAATATAAATGGTCTTCATCATAGTTTTAGGAGGAAAAATGATTTTATTACTGTAGTGGTAGATAAAATTAGTAATAAGAGCACATTTTCCTGTTAAATCTACCTTCAAGGCCATTAACATAGCAAAAATAGTTATGAAGGAGATATTCAGACTGCATGGTATGCCTAAAACTATGATCTTAGACCATGATGCCAAGTTCACATCCAAATTTTGGAATGGTTTATTTGAAGAAATGAGAACAAACTTTAATTTTATCACAACTTATCATCCTCAGACAGATGTTCAAACAAAAAGAACCGATCATATCTTATAAAACATGTTAAGAATGTATGTTATGGATAAACCAACTAAGTGGGAGGATTATCTCCACTTAGTTTATTTATCCTATAATAATGGATATGAAAATTCTTTAAATATGAGCTAGTTTGATGTATTTCTTGGAAAAAGATGAAATGTACCTCTAATTTGGGATCATCCTAAAGATTGGGTAGAATTGTTACCATATATCTTAATGGAGATGGAAGAAGTGGTTAAATAGGTCAAGAAGAATTTGAAAACAACTCAATATCAACAAAAGAATTATGCATGCTTGGAAATAGTTTAGAAATAATTCAATGTGAGTAATAATGTATACTTTAAAGAAAAACCAAATAAAAATAAACTTAGATTGGAAATGGTGCCAAGTTACCACCCAAATATTTTTGACCTTTGAGGTGTTAGCTAGAATTGGAACAATTTCTTATCAACTTGATCTTCGAGCTAGTATAAAAATACATCATGTACTTCATGTATCCTTGTTAAAGAATTATGTACATGACAACTCATATTGATTGCAATGTTGTACATGTGGAACTAGAGGGAGAGTTTCAGGAAGAACCACTATGTAATATATATCGAAGAGTAGTCATGCTATGGAATAGAGCCATAGCTCAAGTGAAAGTTCAATGGAAACATTTCAGACTAGAAGAGGCAACTTGAGAGTTGAAAGATGCCTTTAAACAAGCATATCCATTTTTTTTAGCAAGACAAAATTGATTACAAAGATTATGAACAAACATCGGGATGGTGTCAAATTCAAGCGAGGGAGGATGTGATATCCCTTGACTATAAGATTTTATTGTGAACTTGTATATGTCATTAAGTGTTATTGTGCTCTCAATTTAAAAGAATCATTTGAAATTATTTTATCATTGTCATAAACTGATAAAATTTGAATGTAAGTTATGTATTATAATGTTAAAAAAAAAACAGAAATATGGAAATTGATGTTTTAATTATACCAGGTGGAGGAATAAGATAATGTGTCAGATCATAGAGGGCCTAAGAGGAGAAATATGGAAATGCAATGAGAGTTTAAGAAAATGAAACCTCCTAATTTCGATGGAGAACATGAAGAGGTTACTAAAACTTGGCACATCAATATGAACAAGTATTTTCAAATCTATGAGTATGAGCATAATCTAAAAGCACGTTTGGAAATTTAACAACTTCAGGGTAAGATCGCCTTATGCTAGGAAGAAGTAAAAAATATGAAGGGAATCGATGAACAAGAGGTAACTTGGGAGAATTTTCAATTTTTTTTTAAGAATAAATACTTAACCGAATGATTTTATAACGAAAAATCGAAGGATTTCCATGATCTTCGACTACGGTAGCTCTACATCGACGGATTTATAACAAAGCTCACATCCTTACTATGGTATGTTCTTGACATCCATTAAGAAAAAACAAAATTGCAGCAGCTTGTCAATAGATTTTCATTATACATGACAGAGAGGTTGGAGTTTGAAAACCCAAATATTGTGGATGAATTCATAAGGAAAGCACGAATATCTTACCATCAAATGAAGCAGAAAGGGGAGGCAGGTAAATGATGGAATGAAAATAAAGGGATCAACGCTTCTCAGAATACTAAATGAGGGAAGTCTATGAACCTTATAGGCTCTTATAGGAATCAACAGAAAAAACCAACAAGAAATAATTAGCAAAATCCTAAATGGAAAACGTAAGTGAAGCCCACAAATCAATCTAATAAATTTGACTTGGAGCTTGCAGTAAGACCTCCCTTGCAATGCTTTGGATGTGGAGAACCACATTACTTCAAGAATTTACCTTATCGCAAAGGGACATCACATGTAGCACAAATTTAGGAAGAAAATATAGTGGAGGAAGTTTAAAGAAGCCTGCCCATAACCAATACAACACTAGAGGATCATCAAGCTGAATATCAACCTACCATGGTGGAATTCAAAGGTAGGATTTTTAGCCAAATTTTTTCTACTTTAATTGATCCTGGGGATAGCTTAAGTTATATAAGTCCTAAGGTAGTGGAAAAATTCCAATTAGAAACCACTAATTTAAAAAACCCTTGGATTGTACAACTAGCCATAGGGGCTAAACGAAGGGTTTTGGAGAAAATTGATAACTTCCCAGTAGAACTAGTTAGACAACCCATAATAGTAAATATGAATGTTTTATCTTTGATATCATATGATGTACTGATTGGAATGGATTGGTTGAAGGATATTGGTCCCACATCGATTGTAAGGATCAAAAAGTTAACTACTTGAACATTGAGGGGATGAGAAAAGAAGTTCAAGGAGTAAGAATACCTCTGAAACTGAGGCCAATTACATCCTCCTAGTTGGAAAAATGACTTATAAAAGGGTGCCAACTTTATGTCGTACAAGTAGGATACCCAAATTCCAAATAAAATACTACCACCCTAGAAAATATGCCTATGGTGCAGAAATTTTATGATGTATTTTCGAAAGAAAAAAAACAGGACTTCCCCTAAAAAGGGACATAGAATTTACTATTGAACTCATTCTTGGGGTTTCTCCTATATCTAGGGCACCATACCATATGAGTATTCGTGAGTTAACTAAACTCAAAATATAGTTACAGGAGTTCCTTAATAAGAAATATATCCACCCAAGTCTATCACCTTTGGGAGCTCTAGTACTGTTTGTGACGAAAAAGGGCAGTACCTTATGATTTTGTATCGATTATAGATAGTTAAATAAGTTAACAGTAAAAAAAATACCCTTTTCCCTATATCGATGATTTATTCATCAAGTAAATGGTAATATGGTATTCTCTAAAATCGACCTACGATGAGGGTACCATCAAATTAGAATTAAGGAAGAATATATACATAAAAAAACTTTTAGAACCTGTTATGGGAATTATGAATTTGTAGTGTTTCCCTTCGGGTTAGCAAATGTGTCTCATGAAGAGTGTATTTCATCAATACTTAGACATATTTTTATTGATGACATTCTTATTTATTAACGAAATATGGAGGAACATAACATACGTCTACAAATTTTCTTGCAAACTCTAAGAGAACTCCAACTATACACAAAGTACAATAAACATGAATTTTATAAAGAGAAAATCCAGTACTATGGGCATGTCATTATGAGAGAAGGCATTGTTGTGGACTGTGAAAAAATAAATACCATAATGGAATGGCCTGTCCCTAGAAATGTGGCTGATATAATATCTTTTATGGGACTTGTCGGGAAGTATAAGCGATTTATTGAATTTTTTTAAAGAGTAGCATATCTTATTACCACTTTACATATTAAAGGGGAAAAGTTTTAAGTGGACAGTGGATTGTCAAAATAGTTTTGTCATATTAAAGCATTTACTTACTATTGTTCTTGTCTTAAGAAATTCTTACCTTGATAAGGACTACAAAATTTGCATGAATGTCTGTAATGAGGGTATTTGGGGTGTTTTAATGCAAGAAGGAAGGTTGGTTTCTTACGAATATCATAATTTAAAAGAGCATGAAAAAAAATATTCATCCTATGATTTGGAACTGACAGTTGTAATCCATGCCTTAAAACTGTGGCACCATTACCTACTTGGAAAACAATTCATATTAATGAAAAATCACAGTAGTCTTACTAACTACTTGAAACAAGCAACTTTAAAAGCTCTTCAAGCACGTTGGGATGCATTTTTAATTGAATTTGAATTTGAAATTAAATATATGAAAGGAAAATAAAATTGATTTGTTGATGCACTGAGTAGAAGGCTACATTTTGTATATGAAATTTATTTTAGCGAAGTAGAAACAACCTTTAAGTAGCAGATTAAGGAAGCTTCTAAAAAGTCTCTGTTGGGCAGTGAAAAATGTAGGAAATCATTGTGTATTTTCTCATTCTTTTACTATAGACATACTCCTTTTTTACCTTATAAAGGTAATTTATTATAAGAATTATGGTAGAATTGGAAAGGTTTATGTTTATTGTAAAAAGATGACTAAAGATTGTTTTTTTGTTGATAAAACAAAAATTAGACGAAGCGAACAACTGTACCAAAGGTGAGACTGAGACTAATGCAACTGCTGCTCCATCAGCGTTAAACCACATCCAGCCAAAGATAAGGAAATCTAAACGCATTTCAAAGAAAAGGCGAGGGACATCTCGACTTTGGTCAAAGTAAACCAAGATGATAACTAAACGAAGGGAAGCGAATCCCTCAGGACCCTTGGATCCTGAGGGATTGCTGTTCAAACTCATCTTATTCCTTGTATTGTCCGTCAGGGTCTGTTATATAAAGCAACGTCCTTTAGTGATCAGGAGGTCAAAATTTCTCATATTCAAACATTTCCTCTGTAATATTGTGTTTATTGACTCTTGGCTTTAAGAGAGCAGTCTCTGTAATACTTTATGTTCGATTAATATCAAAGACGCGTTTCATTTCATCTCTTAAGTTCTGAATTAGCCTAGCAGTATTTCGCTGACGCTAAGGGCCTGGCTTTGGTGGAATTACTTTGCTTTTTGTGTTTTTAATCTTTGCTTACTGTTGTGTGAAGTTATGTTTAAATTTTATTACGACTGCAAAGTTGATTGACTGCTGTTGGATTGAATATAGATTCATTGTGATCATTAAAAAATTGCATTGCTATTTTATCATTTGCAAGAAGTGCATTCGCTATTTATTTACCTTTCTATTGTTATAAAGCTTTGCTATTCTATATTCAATTCTAGTTGATGTTTTATTGGTTTGTGATTTGTTATAATTAACTGTTGTGTAGTATTAGCTTTCGAAAGGATTGGTGTATGGAGAGTAGTTGCTTGATTGCATTAAAATTATAATTGTTGTTCAATTCATGTTGTTGTTCCATTTCTGTTTATTGTTCATTTCAAATTCATAACTTCATATTAGCAGATAGATTGGTTACAGTTGCTGTAAATGCATAGGAATTACGAGTTGTTGTTCCTTTCTAGCCTTTGAAGTTCTTTTCAGTTGTCTTTTTCATCATGTAGTTTGAGTTTTATTTCATTTCTATTGCTTTAAGAACAAGACCACCAACTTTAGAGGACACTAGTTACTGCTTCCAAGTTCCCAGATTGGTTATCTTGCCTCAGTGTGATTTCAGTTGCATCGATTTCTAAGGGAAGGAGTTACTACTACTGTATCCCTGATCGATGGTTTGCAGATTGATGTAGTTAAGATTTAAGAACATTTTCATTTATGTTACTGTAATTAGATTTATTTATAAGTATTCATTTACTCTTGTATTCAACATTATGGACTGCATCCTCATAGCATTACTCTTAGTTAATTGCAGCCTCAGACAGAGTACACTCTTGAAATAAAAAGTCGCTCCCGGATTGATAATTAATGTAGGCTAATTAGGTGTTCAAAAGATACCTTTTTATGACTCAACATTTTGGCACCGTTGCCGGGGAGAGTGTATGCCATTTCAAAGGAGTGATACACAGCTGATTTTCTTCTGCTTGCGAAGAATTGGGTATTAAAGACTAAAGGTAAGAACCTGCGCACGGGGCAAGAAACACACTTTCTCACAGCTCGCTTCACAACAGAAGTAGGTAAGCTTCTTTCTTTAGGTAGGAATGAAGGCTTGTTTTCTTGAATGAATAGACCAACTAAGAAAAATAAAATTCCTCCTAAAATTGAAAAACCTTAGGGACTGGTGACCCTTGGGCGGACAACTTTTATTGATGAAATCCTTAAAAGAACTGAATCTCAGCCATCAGTAGGATTTAGAAAAGCTATCTCTAGACAGCCTACTAGTTCCCTTCAGGCTACAGAGTCACCATCTGAAGCCTTTGCTGAGATACACAGTCAAATAGAGGGAATTGAGCAAGATTCCCAAGAAATTCAGAATCCTTGCATAATTTCCCCTCAAGGAGGGAACTCTAGTAATATCCATGAAGGAGAAGGGGAAAAAAGAGAAACAGGAGACCCAAAATCTCCTATTGAAATAGCCCAAACAGTAAGTAGTCCAGAA
The DNA here is from genome assembly GCA_034641835.2 of Pinus albicaulis. Taxonomy (NCBI): domain Eukaryota; kingdom Viridiplantae; phylum Streptophyta; class Pinopsida; order Pinales; family Pinaceae; genus Pinus; species Pinus albicaulis. The sequence goes on from CM076581.1 coordinate 681,074,356, forward strand.
AAGGGAAGTGCTATTAAAATTATTCAAAACCAAGGTCCTGAATCACCTCAAACAACAGGTCAACAAGGAATACTCATTGTTCTAGATAAGGGAACTGCTGTCAAAGCCATTCCTGCTCCTGCTAGTTAGCCTAGAAATTCCTTGGAGATCCCAGAAGGATATTGGCACATTTTCGACCAAATGGCCCAGAACCAAAATCAGAACCAGTAGACACCCTAGTAAACCTCTACGCTACAATATCCTATAGTAGATACTGTAGTCAATGCACCTATGAAGGCCATTCCCCTTCAATATATTCCCACATTTCATGGCTTAACATCAGAAGATCCGGATGCATTTTTGTTTGAATTTGATGTGTTATGCAGGGGATATGATTATACCACCGATCCCCAAAAACTAAAACTATTCCCTTCTACATTAAAAGGGGCAGCCTTACGATGGTTTATGGGATTAGGTGGGGGTGTCATAATTGATTGGGATCAGATGAAAGCTGCATTTTTAAATAAGTATCAAGATTATTGTAGGTCTCGAGAACTAAAAGATGAAATATTCCAAATGACAGAAAAAACAAATGAAACCTTGGAAGAATATGTGGAACAGTTTCAATACAATCTTCAGAGATCCCCTTATGCATCCTTACCCTTAACTGATAATGTGTTGAAAACTACATTAATCAGGGGAATGAAAGATCAATGGGTTGAAACATTTAATATTATGGGCAAAGGTGATATTTATCAGGAAAGTTATGCTAACATAATTGACTTATGTATCAGGAGTTCGAGGGGCAATACAAGGCTAAAGTCAGCAGAACATGATATGATTACAAGAGACAACAAGACCTCTAATGAAGGTGGGACTCGTGTAGAGATTGGAAATCTGCTAGAAGCTTTTAAGACAGATATACTTGGGACTCTAACAACACAGTTTAACATTATGCAAGCCAAACAAAAGCAAGCAGAAGCAGAGCAAAATTTGGTGATATTCTGTCCCAGATGCAGGAAGAAACACAACCACAAAGAGTGCCCATTGGATGTAATCAAAGTTTGCCCCATTTGCACAAAAGATCACCCTACAAAAGGATGTCCTTCGCTTCCTGGCCTAAAAGCGGTTTATAAGGAGGCAGAAGAAAAATCAGAAGTGGTATGTCTGCTTAATGAGCGCCAACAATGGCAGCCACAACAATCAAGTATGCCAACTGATCCATTTTCTTCTTTTTAGCCTCCTCAATATAATGCTTAGCAATATAGTGGAATGTGGAAAAATCAACGACCTTTCCCCAATTGGTCACAAAAGCCATTCCCTACATCATAATGGCCAAACCAAACAAATCAAACTAATTGGCCATGTTTTCCTTTCTGCCCACCGTTTTGGAAAAATAATAACTATCCAACACAATGGCCCCCTCTACTTCCCAGAGTCAGGTCTGGCAGTCAAACTGGAAAATACCTACAAATCAGCCAGCTGGAACAATCCCTCTCTCTCAACCTACACTGCCATCTCCCTATACAAACCCCTAGACCAAGTTAAGACCATAACTCCCAGCCCAGCCCAACCCAAACCCAAACAATAGGGAAGTTCAGTCGGTCCAAATAATGGAACCCCCAGAATTAGAAACTAAACTGAGGGAGTGCAATGACCTTCAATTAAGGTCTGGATGCATAGTAGAAACAAAGAGAAATAATGATGTTCATATTGAAGATCCGTTACCTGTAGAACAAAAATTACAGAAAGAGAAGGAGGTTCAACAACAAAATCAACAACAAGTAACAACTTCCTCTCTGCCATTCCCAGAACGATTAATCATACCATTCCCATTAGAATATCCTAATTTTGATCTTCTGGAAGAATTAAAAAATTTATGTATAAAAATCCCTCTCCTCCAAGCTATCCAAGATATTCCTATATATGAAAAAAGCATTAAGGAATTATGCATAAAAAAGCCAAAGTGGAGAACAACAACCAATCCAACTGTCCAAATAGTCGGTACTTTATCTGACTTATTATCAGGAATGGAAACACCTGTAAAATATGAAGACCCAGGAAATCCTATTGTGATAGTGCAAATCTATGGGCAATTGTTTCCAAATGCCTTAGTTGATTTGGGAGCAGCAATTAATATCCTAACAACCACCCCCTGTCAAAAACTTGGCATTACATCACTAGAACCAACAACAACCTTATTGGAATTGGCTGATCGATCGGTAGTCAAACCAGAGGGTACATTACAAGATGTAATGGTATCTGTAGACTCCTGGGAATACCCTGTTGAATTCCTGGTTATCAATCCAAAGAATCGGCTAGAAGGACACCCGTTAATCTTAGGTAGACCTTGGTTGGAAACTACCGATGCTTATATTGGATGCCGACAAGGAAACATGACAATAACAAGGGGAAAACATGTCAATAATTTAGCTTTATATCCCCCAGCCCAACCAAGTCTATCAATAATCAAAACAAGAAAACAACTTGTATCATATCTTATGGAAAATATGAGATCACCTCTAACTATAGAAAATGATCTTGATTTCAAAGATCAAACAGAGGATGATATCATCAATAGTTTTATTAATAAACCACAAATCAGATCCCATCTATAGTGTCAGATGATCAACGCAGCATTTGATAATAAAGAAGAAGAAGATCCGTTGAAAGACATTCTTGATCAAGTAATACCCACTACTTTTGTGTACAATAACAAGATTGTAGAAATTGAACCGGGAAAAACTCTAAACATTAACAAAAATATGACTGTTGAACAAGAAGAGAAGTTGGTCCAATTATTGTGGAAATACAAGGCAACCTTTGCATGGGATTACCTCGATATGAAAGGAATTGACCCTCAATTGTGTAGACACCACATCTACATTGAAAAATATGCGAGACCCATTCGCCAACCCCAAAGAAGACTAAACCCTCACCTTAAAGATATTGTGAAATTTGAATTACAAAAACTATTGGATGTTAATTTCATCTACCCAATATCTGATAGCATGTGGGTCTCTCCATTAGTAGTGGTACCAAAAAAGAACGGAAAGTGGAGAATATGTGTAGATTACTGTGAACTTAACAAGGCAACACAAAAAGACCACTTTCCCCTTCCTTTCATTGACCAGTTATTAGACACATTGGCAGGAAATAAATTATTTTCTTTCCTCGATGGCTTTAGTGGGTACAATCAAATCCATATTTCCCCTAAAGATCAAGACAAAAATACTTTTACCCATCCATGGGGGACATTTGGCTACCGAGTCTTACCCTTTGGCCTATACAATGCCCCTGCTACATTCCAAAGGGCCATTCTCTGCATCTTTGCAGACTTAATAAATGAAGGTCTTGAAGTATATATGGATGACTTCACACCTTATGGGGACGACTTTGAGCCAGCATTAGAAAATTTAGAAAAGGTGTTGCAAAGATGTATTGACACTAGGCTTTGTTTAAGCCATGAAAAGTGTCATATGATGATGACCGAAGGAGTTATCTTAGGGAATTATATTTCAGCAGCAGGAATTCAATTGGACCCAGCTAAAATTCAAATAATCTTGTTAATAACCACACCCACCACACAAATAGAGGTACGTAGGTTTCTTGGATTTTCTGGTTACTATAGAAGATTTATAGAACATTATTCTCAAATAGCTGCACCTTTATATGCACTAACTGAAAATGTTGATTTTATTTGGATAGATAAATGTGAAAATGCCTTCAATGATCTGAAAAATCTTGTTTCAACAGCCCTAGTGCTGAGGGGCCCAAATTGGAATTTGCCATTCCAAATTTCATCCGATGCCTCAGACACAACAATTTGAGCAGTACTTGGGCAGGAGGAAGACAAGAAGCCATATGCAATATATTACATTAGCAAAGATTTATCTCCTGTTGAATTAAATTATACTGTGACTAAGAAGGAATTTTTAGTTGTAGCACATGCTATAAATAAGTTTAGACATTATATAACTAGGTATCCTCTAGTACTATATACTAACCACTCTGCCATTAAATTTTTAGCAAATAAACCTGTTACAAATGGAAGAGTGACAAGATGGTTGATTTTATTGCAGGAATTTGACATTACAATCAAAGATCGACCCGAGAAAGAGAACCCTGTAGCTGACTTTCTGTCAATAATGCCAAATCCAACAGATACAAAATCAGTTGAAGACCACATCCCAGATGAACATTTGTTCGCTGTTACTGTCAGAACCCCATGGTGTGTTGATATAGAAAATTATTTGGCAATAGGTAAATTAGCTAAACATCTATTCCTTAATGAAAAAAAATAGATAATACAATGTAGTACCCGATTCTCTTGGATTTGGGGCTACCTATTTCACATAGGGGCAGATATGCAAATAAGAAGATGTGTCCGGGAGGACGAGGTATTTGATATTTTGAAAGGATGCTATGATGGACAGTATGGCAGGTATTTTGCAGATCGTAGAACTGCCCATAAGGTTTTACGAACAGGCTATTATTGGCCTACCATCTTTAAAGATGCTAAAAAATTTGTGCAGGCCTGTGATAGCTGCCAAAGGGCAGGTTGCCCTGGGCAGTCTAATGAAATGCCTTTGAACCATAAACTAGTGATTGAACCATTTGAACGTTGGGCCCTCGATTTTTTTGGCCCTATTAGCCCCCCATCAAACCAAAAAACATATATCTTAGTTGCAACCGAGTATGTCACTAAGTGGGTCAAAGCAGAGACACTTTTAAAAGCTACAGAGGACTCTATAATACAGTTTCTTTTCCAAATATTTGTGCGATATGACCTCCCAAGGGACATAATCACAGATGGAGGACCACAGTTTGTAGGTAATAAACTAGCTGAAACACTACAAAACTACCACATTCAGCACAAGAGTACAACTCCATACCGCCCACAGGCCAATGGCCAAGTAGAGAGCACGAACAAAGTGATTGAATCTATATTGACAAAAATTGTTGCCTCACATAGACAAGATTGGGCCTACAGATTGCCAAAAGCATTGTGGGCATATCGAAAAATGTGGAGACCCACTACGGGATATTCACCTTATCAATTGGTATTTGGAAAAAAACCCATCTTTCCAATAGAATTTGAAATTCAGACATTAAGAGCAACTCAAAAGGTGGGTCTAGATCTAAATGAAGCCCAGGCCAAAAGACTGCAATAAATTAATGAGTTAGATGAAATTAGGCTCTCTTCTCTTTAGCACACAGCGTTAATCCAACAACAGAGAGAAAAATGGCATGATGCCCTTATCAAAGAAAATATCTTCCATGAAGGAGACTGGGCACTCCTATATGATTCTAGGTTTCAGGATTTTCCAGGGAAACTCCAGACACGATGGCTCAGACCCTATGAACTAAAAAAAGTGCATGATAATGGCACTATTACATTAGCCACCATTGATGGATCTCAACATTCCTTCAAAGTAAACGGTCATCGAGTACGATTGTATCTTAAACCGCTTACCCGAGAATCCTTTTACCAATAATTACGGGAAGATACTACCATGGAAATTCTGGCTGCAGGGGATAAATCCTCCTCGGCACCAGTTTATTAAATCATTTCTTTTTAAATTTTTTACATAAATATTGTTCATTTATTTGGATTGTTTGTTTTATGAATTCGTTTTTCGTTTATTTTCAGTTTTTGTTGTTTGTTTCATGGAATTCAGTTTTTTTTCAAAAACTCTGTTTATTTCGCTTGTTTTGAGTTTTGTTGTTCCTCTCTAAAGGAAAAATACTTCTGCTGTTCCTTTCAAAAGGAACAACAGTTTCGCAGATTGTTTTTGCTGTTCCTTTCGGAAGGAACATCAGTTCTGCAGATTTTCTTCTGCTGTTATTTTTAAAAGGAACATCATTGTTTTTTGTTTTAGATCAGCATTTTTGAGGATTTCCGATGACTCTTCTAAAGGCAAACATATTATTCATATACAATCATAAAAATTAAATCTTACTGTAATCAGCAAATCAAAAGAAATCGTTATTTTTAAGAAAATTGTTTAGTAATGATAAGAAAAAGGAAAAAAGGGACATAATCAATAACATGATTTTGCTATTTTACTACCACTGAATTAATCTGATCGATTATCCTTATCATGATTGTTCTTTTCCATATGTTATAACTTTCTTTGATTTTTATTTAGGGACTAGGAATAAGGGCATATTCTTTTCTATTGAGATGTTCAGAATTCTTCCACCATCCCTACTCTTAAGGAGTGCTAAGACATCCTTTATGAATAACTTGGAAAAGTGCTATATGAAAAAGAAAATATTTACATAGTTCACTAATAATTTTATGATTTGGCAGATGGAGGATAGGGGGTCTCATCAAGAGCCAGCCTACCATGATCATAAGGAAGACAGTGAAGTGGCATTCCCATCATGGCCACCAAACTAGGGATATGGTCTAATGGATAATTGAAAAAATTAAGAAGTCCTTGGAATAGGAGGTCTCATCACGAGCCAGCCTGCCCAATTTTCACTTCTTCTCGGTGAATGACATTGTGATTTATCTGGTCACCAAGCCGGCACAATGGCCTCCGTTATGACATTCAACAAAGCACTTCCTCAACATAAATAAAGGACAATGGTTCCAAGGGTGAGAAAGCAACTCTGTCAAGGTTATGGACACCTGTGGGCAACAGAGCTCTGCTGATGGTATTGGAGTCACATTTATACACATCAATAGTCATATTAAACCCTTTTTCCTATATCTGTATTTAAATATCAAATGAAAGTATGAATCCTTAACCTTTGATTTCGAACCTATTATACATGAAAATCATTATAAATAGATCATCTTAGTTTGAAGTGGGTAATAAACACATCTGTACTTATTTTTATCTTAAGCTATCCCTTCTCCTTATATTTCAATCATCACAAACGATTTTATATCTATTTACGATTTATCACACGCATTGATTTCAGTAATTGCTATAATTTGATTGAATGTATCATAATTATGCCTTGTTTTTCCTACTGTACAACTGCTGTGCCACACTTGCCTCTCTTAATTGACGGTTGAGGACGACCTATCATCCATCAGGGGGGGCGCGGATGTCTGCATGCATATCAAGTCCCGATATATATTTACATGTATGCGAACCAAATCCCTGCATTTTAGGGAATAACAAAATTTAACGACATTATTACAATTTACCGTGCTGTGTTGTTCCATTGCGATCACTGTGTGTTTGGGAAGAACTAACAGTGTGCAGAGATGATGGGAGGATGACCAATTCACAGTGAGCTGCAGGTGCTAGTTATTTGTGATGCTGCACGAGCGATCTTGGAAAGATTAGGATGGATTACATATTTCACGAGGATGCAACAACCCCATGAAGCAGTGGCCACTGAATTTTTACATAACTTGCAAGAAGGATTATCCATGGTTAGGGGAAGACAGATAGCTGTATCCAATGAAATAATTGCAGAGGTGTCTGGCATACCAGCACCAGGAACTATATGGACTCATAAGAAGCTCAAGCTTCAAGAAGCCATGAAGATTTTTCGGGATGACGGACAGACATTGGTTGTCAAAGGCAAAGGAGTTCATCCAACATCATTGGGAGAGCCATGGACGTAATTGGCCAAGATAGTTCAGGCCTATATAACGTGTGACAGAAGGAAAGATGTGGTAAGACCTCGCCACCTTAAATTACTGGCTGCATTAAAACATAAATGCACTGTAAATTTGCCTGCATTTTTAAATTCCCTACTACATGATACCGCCCATAGTATAAGAAAAGCTCAGCATGCAGACATGGTGGTCAGCCACCATTGCCTAATTCAATTAATAGTAAGTTGTAGCCTCACTCAGCAATAGACCAGCTGGGAAGAGTTGATATTATCCATTGATGGAGGGTTAGCCTTACCTGCCCCAAAACAGAAGAGAATGACTGGCTCAATAGCTGAGCCATCAACTCACAGACAATCCCTCCATTCAAAATGAAGTAGGGGGATGATGGAAGGACTTCCCGGCAGTAGTAGCTAGCCCCTAGAATTGCATAGCTGAGAGGATGAATAGCCTCCACAATTGGAGGGATGAATTCCTCGTACTGATGAAGAGGAAGAATAAATTCGCTACTCAGATGAAGAAGAAATAAGTCACCACACCAGTGGTGAGAAAAAATCTAGTGCAGAGGAAGGAAATATTGAGGAAGAGGAAATTGAAGGAGAAATTCGATATTCGGATGAGGAAGAAGGAAGCTATCATACCTGTGAGGAGGACGAAGATAATCATAGCAACGAAAAAAAAGGAACAAAGCCTCCCAAAAATGCTACTGTAAGCCCTTTCCAGGAAGACCAATTGGCCCAAATTCTGGCCAATATGAGTGACTATGTGCAGCCTCATAGCCCTTTGGAACTTAACATTGATATTAATCAGTTACCAGAGCACTCTGCTATTGACAAAGAAACAACTGAAGAAATGCTGGATGAAACAGCAAACCCTAGCAAAGCTAGGGTTGCTTCCCCTGAAAGGCATGAACAAGAAAATGAGAACACCGATGCAATATCCCAAATTGGAAGCTCTCATGGGATTACAAAGTCAGCCGAGGATATGATTCCCGAAGAATTTATCCAAGGGTATATGAATGTTGAAGAAGAACCCCAAGAAGAAGACCAAGAAGAGAACCTAACTGAAGGCACGGCTGATATGGACCAAAACGCTATTGAGAAAACAGGTTCAGATAAAGGAACAATTGTTCCTTTAAAAAAGAGGAGGAAAGTAACTGAGATTGAAAATCTTCGGAGGGAACGAATGAAGCTACACAGACTCGTGGAACAGCTCAAGTAAACCATTAGGGTTCTGAGAATGAAACAAATTTCTAAGTGAGCTCCCAAGAGAAGAAGCATAGCTACCAAGCGAATTTCGAAAAGGAGAAAGGTGACCGCTAATAGGAACCCCCAAGTTATAGAAGCCATGCCTGAGCCTAGTTATGGAGATACGGAACATCAAAAAACTGTTCCAACACAAGTTGTTCCAGAGGGACCCACTTCAAGTGAAAACATGCAAACTAGTAGTCAGCATACTTTTAGTGACCCGACACTAGCAAGACTCCAAGAGGAGTTGGCACAGACTCGAATAGAAAGGCAAAGGTTGGAAGAAGACATTGTCCCTAGGAAGATATATCAGAAGTTGCAACAACAGATGAAGATTATCCATGAAGCAGAAGTTGAAGCTCACGAAAAAGTGTCAAAAAGCAGAGGAAAAGTATGACAAGGTAATTAACCAATTAAAACTAGCCTACAATCAAATGAACACTCTCTACTCATTGTACACTAATGTCTTAGCCTGTAGATGCCCTGCTAAAAACTATGCTTTATTTTTACTAGAAATATATTTACAGCTAAATATTAAGGCATTTAGGACAGGGAAATCCATAGAGCTAAAAACTATAGATGACTTTGTATCATGCTGCAAACTTTATGGGATAAAAATACAATGCCTTTTGTGTGAATTTTATTTACATAATCTAATACTTGAAAACGATTGTGAATCAAATCCTAGCCCTTTTATGGGAGATGTCCAATGTCAGGCATTCATTTCCTTTGCTGTAAATCAATTAAAATGGGTTAAAGCCTATAATTCTTTTCAAAGGTAGGAAAATGAATTAGATTTGTGGGTTAGGAGTGAACCTCATAACCCATTTTAATTTTGGGCTAGGCATAAAAGTTTGATGACAAAGAAAGGTGTTATCCAGGCATTGGGGCTTGTCCACAAATCGATTATCTTAAACAGGATAGATTATTTCTTATCCATTAGAAACCAGGCTTATATAGCAGCTAAGGTCCGGTGGATAATTTCCATTCAGAATGTGCAAAATAGAGAACCATTTAATTATAAAAAATTTGGGCTAGTTGTAGACCTCTTGATTTCCTATGGTAATATCATTTTAAAAGAAGGACCATTCTCACTAGGGTGTAGGTTCTGAAACCCCATTGCATGGTATCCTACTTCAGACTACAATGCCATTTACGAACTCCTCCAAGGACAGACAGAGCATGTTTTTGAGGAATTAGCTGCATTTCATGGTTTTATGCCTTTTGATGACAAACCTTATTTGGCTTATTCTTTAACTGCTCTCCATGTGAACTATAGTTTTCATGAGGACATGAAAAATATTAAGCAGGGGGGTATGTTGGGCAGTGAAAAAGGTATGAAATCATTGTGTATTTTCTCATTCTTTTACTATAGACATACTCCTTTTTACCTTAGAAAGGTAATTGATTATAAGGATTATGGTATAATTGGAAAGGTTTATGTTTATTGTAAAAAGATGACTAAAGATTGCTTTTTTGTTGATAAAACAGGAATTAGATGAAGTGAACAACTGTACCAAAGGCGAGGCTGATACTAATGAAACTACTACTCCATCAGCGTTAAACCACATCCAGCCAAATACAAGGAATTCTGAACGCATTGCCAAGAAAAGGCAAGGGACAGCTTGGCTTCGGTCAAAGTAAACCAAGATGATAACTAAACGAAGGGAAGCGAATCCCTCAGGATCCTTCGATCCTGAGGGATCACTGTTCAAAATCATCTTATTCCTTGTCTTATCCGTCAAGGTCTGTTATATAAAGCAACGTCCTTTAGTGATCAGGGTGTCGAAATTTCTCATATTCAAACATTTCCTCTGTAATATTGTGTTTATTGACTCTCGGCTTTAAGAGAGTAGTCTCTGTAATAGTTTATGTTTGATTAATATCAAAGATGCGTTTCGTTTCATCTCTTAAGTTATGAAGTAGCCCAGCAGTATTTCACTGGTGCTAAGGGCCCGGATCTGGTGGAATTACCTTGCTGTTTGTATTTTTAATCATTTCTTACTGTTGTGTGAAGTTATGTTTAAATTTTATTACGTTTGCAGAGTTGATTTACTGCTATTGGATTGAATACAAATTCATTGTGATCATTAAATAATTGCATTTCTATTTTATCATTTGCAAGAAGTGCATTTGCTATTTATTTACCTTGCTATCGTTATAAAGCTTTGCTGTTCTATATTCAATTCTAGTTGTTGTTCTATTGGTTTTTGATTTGTTATAATTAATTGTTGTGTAGTATTGGCTGTCGACAAGATTGGAGTATGGAGAGTAGTTGCTTGATTGCGTTAAAATTATAATTGCTGTTCAATTCATGTTGTTGTTCCGTTTCTTTTTATTGTTCATTTCAGATTCATAACTTCAAATTAGCAGATAGATTGGTTACAGTTGCTGTAAATGCATAGGAATTACGAGTTTCTGTTCCTTTCTAGCCTTTGAAGTTCCTTTCAGTTTTTTTTCTCAGCAAGTAGTTTGATTTTGATTTCATTTCTATTGATTTAAGAACAAGACCACCAACTGTAGAGGACACTGGTTACTTCTTCCAAGTTCCCAGATTGGTTATCTTGCCTCAGTGTGATTTCAGTTGCATCGATTTCTAAGGGAAGGAGTTACTGCTACTGTATCCCTGATTGATGGTTTGCAGATTGATGCAGTTAAGATTTCAGAACATTTTCATTTATGTTACTGTAATTAGGTTTCTTTACAAGCATTCATTTACTCTCGTATTCAACATTCTTTACCACATCTTCATAGCATTACTCTTAGTTAATTGCAACCTTAGATAGAGTACACTCTTGAAATAAAAATTCGTTCTCGGATTGATAATTAATGTAGGCTAATTAGGTGTTCAAAAGATACTTTTTTATGACTCAACAGTCTCAAATACCGATTTTTGTGGAAATAGACTCAAAACATGAACAAAAGTGAAAGAATATGGGGATATGAGGTGAATAAAGAAAATATGTTGGTGTATCGAAACATAATTTATGTTCCCAATCAAGTTAGCATCAAAAAAATAATCTTAAATGAGTGTCATAGGATTCCTTATACAACTCATCCTGGTTACCAGAAAAGTATTACCACATTGAGGAAGGAATAGTTTTGGTGTGTATGAAAAAGGAGATAGCTGAGTATTTAGCTAGGTGTTTGGAATGTCAAATAGTGAAGACTAAGCACCAGAATCCATCTGGACTACTTCACCCACTACTCATCCCAGAGTGGAAATGGGAAATTATCACAATAGATTTTATCGTCAACTTACCTAAGACCAAGAGACAAAATGACACCATAATGGTAGTGGTAGACAAGTTGAGTAAGTCTTCTCATTTTATTCCAGTACAATCTACCATTAAGAAAATTCAAATTGCTAACATATTCATGAAATAAATTTTTAGGTTGCATGGGATACCAAGGGTGGCAATCTCAGATAGATATGTTAAATTCACCTTAGCATTTTGGAAATCTCCGTTTGAGGGGTTAGGTACTCAAGTGCAGTTTAGTAATTTGTGCCATCGCTAAATGGATGGGCAGGCTGAATGGGTGAATTGGGTGATTGAGGATATTTTAAGAATGTTTGTAATGCAACAACCAAAAAAATTGGAAGATTACATTCATTTAGTAGACTTTGACTACAAAAATAGCTATCATGCTTTGTTAAAAATGAGACTGTTCAAGGTGTTATATGAACAAAAGTGTAGGAAACCTATAAATTGGAGTGGGTCAAAAGACAAATTAATTTTGGGCCCAGAGATGTTAGCAGAAATGGAAGAAGCAATAATAAAAGTAAGGTTGAATTTGAAAGTAGCCTAGGATCGACAAAATCATTATGTTGAAAAGAAAATAATTTATTGAGAATTGAAAGTTGGGGATCACCTGTCATATGGGTAAAACCCAAGAAGAGTACTCTACAATAGGTAGGGTGTACCAAACAAGATCCCCGATATTGTGGGCCTTTTCAAATTTTGGCACACATTGGACCACTGGTCTATCAGCTAGCCTTACCTAGCCACATACATATCCACAACGTCCTTCACGTTTCTTTACTAAATAAATATATGTATGATTACAAACATGTTATCAGTTGGCAAGACATGAGGGTAACTAAACTCATAAGTGAAACATGAATAAATGTGTATGTATTGTAAAGAGATTAATTAATCAGACTGATAAATTTAAATTGTGAATGTAGGTCAAACGAGACGTCGATTTTCTGGTCGAGCCCCAACTTATATTGGATCAGAGAGAATTAACTCTACGAAAATGAGCTATCACCCAATTTAAAGTGTGGTTGAAGCACTTTAACCCAGATCAAATGACCCGGGAAGATGAAAAGTTTATAAGGGAAGAAAATCCAAATATGTTTGAAAGGTGAAAACATCGGGATGGTTTTTTTCTCGAGAAGGGGAACATGTGGCATCCCCTAGTAAATTGTAAATACTAGAATATACAATTTAAAGAGAAAAAAATTATTATTTTATTTGAGACCTTATAAAGGTCACACAATAACTTGGAAAATTTACCATGTTGTTTTTACTATGCACACGCTACAATGAAAGATAACAGAATATTTGTGTATGCCTCAGTGGTTAGAAAGTTATGAGTCATGCAGTTACCTGACCATAACTTCTCCTTAAGGAATCCAAGTTCATGAAGGACCCGGAAGGGAAAAACCTCAAGAAATTGGGAGGAGAGGAACTGCAAAAATACTATGAACATACTTCCATGCTCATTAGTTAGGTGGAATTGGGTGACAATATAGTCAGAATTGACCAAGTCTGGTTGGGACCGGATAGTCATAGCAGTAATTTCTGCTCAGAATCATCATTTACTAGATGAAACCCAGCTGCAAGTACAAAATCAAGGGGAGACGCAGCAGTGAGGCTGGTATCATTGTTTGGGAGGAAAATACATTATCTTGTATATGGTTGTGCATATTTTAATTGACTTTGGATATGTACCATCTTTTTTTTTCGTTTGGATTAATTACTATTACAAGGTGTATGGATACTCTCAATAGTAGCACCTAGATACTATTAAATAATTGGTTATATATGTAAAACTATTGGACAAATATTGCAGTACGTATATTACAACTTCATGGGAGGGAAGCATAAATACACAAGAGAGAAAAATTTATGAACTATGCATACCCAAGCTGAATTATAGATAGCCAAAGATAGGGTTTTTCTGAGTAATCCCTCTATAAATTATTATATAAAAATAAAGAACTATATTTTATAGTTAAGACAAGAAACTAGTAGAGGAGATCAATTGTAGGGTTAATATCCAAACCAAACCTTATGATAGTTTGGAAAGAGTCTGTCGAACCTCAACTATCACATGCAAACCCCTTACTTAAACAAAACATGGCAATTATGGTTAAACTCGAAGCCAAACTAGGAACTAAATTGGAAGCAAGTCCTAGTGTTATTTATGGCACTAAAATGTCATTATTCTAGGCGTTATTTATGACACTATATATGATGTTATTCATGTTACTACTTACTGCATTATTTATGGTGAAAATTTAGGCTCAACTCCGGAAAAATCAGGGGGCATTATTTCATGCACTATTTCAGGCATTATTTATGGTGCTATTTTTCTGATGCTTCTTCATGCACTATTTCCAATGTTGTTTCTGGAGAAATTTAGGGTGCAAAAAATGGTGCTAATGAAAACATACCTGGTGGCACCCATTTTTGCACTAAGAAATGTGTCTAATTCATGAACTAAAAAACACTAAATTTCGGTGAAATTTTAGGCGCTAATTCAATGTTCTATTGTAGTGTTGGTTAATTATTTGAAATAAGTAAAGAAGTTAAGAACAACGCTCCCACAAAGAATTTTTCATATTTATTATTTTTGTAAATTAAAATTATTTTAGTGAGTCATAAAAATTATTTAAAACATTTGAAAACAAATATTTCCAAGAAAATTTATGGAAAAACACACACACTAACAATATAGATATAAATAACTTAGTAATAACATTTTAATTGTTGAGTTAGAAATTGATAACCTTCAAATATAACTACATTCGTTATTAGACCCTACCGTGAGGCATGGGACTAGAGTAATTGAATGGACTCCCATAGCATTAGTTTGTGTAACATTTAAACAATTTTTAGGCATTTAGTTTGTGAAGACTATTAGAAATTTCCATCATGGTTCTGGTTTTTTATTAGACATGGTTTTGGCCTCTTCCCGAGGCAGAAGGCTATAAACTTAGGATATAGTTACGAAATTTCTCAACACATAATACTTCTATGTTTTAATGCAAGCATTAGTTTTCTAACATTTAATGTTGGATTATACGTATCTCTTGGTCATCTCTTGATCAAGTATTATGGGGATGCCACATAGCACATGTCGGCAGACCGCTAGACCACAAGGCTATCTGAATGTGAACTGTTAATGCTCTGGGTGGTGAATCTCTCATAAAACTGTGAACTGTGGACATTCTAAGTGGAGAGTCTCTCATAAAATTTTGAACATTATGAGCCATGCATATTCAAGAACGTTGTTGAAGGTTGCTGGTTTTCTGAAATATGTAAGCATCCTCCAGTGCGCCACTATGTCCATAATTTCAGATAATTTTACCGGAGTGGATAGAGAGATCACTCATTGAATAAAATGAGCACATAATTTCATATAATTTTACCGAAGTGGATAGAGACAGACTCATGCAATCAAATGAAAGGTTGTTGAAGTTTGCTGCTTTTCTGAAATTTGCAAGCAGACTTGAGTGCCCCACTGTGCACTTAATTTCAGAACATTTCACCGAAGTGGATAGAGAGATCAGTCATGCGATCAAATGAAATCAATTACATGTATGTAATTTCATATCTGAAATTCCACAACAAATTTAAATGAGCAAGAAAACTAAAAAATTTAATAATAAAATTTGGAAATTTTATGTTTATGGTAATTGAAATACTGAAATATATTCATGAAGATTCTAGTTACCTATTATCTCCTTTGTTCTGAATGTTACAGATAAGGCAGATGACACTTAGCTAAAATTATACATAATCATCTTGCGTTATCGGTTCGTCATATTCATCGCGGGGAATTTCACTATTGGCTTCACTTTGGGTCGAAGGATTTCTCTATAGCTTACGAGTATGTAATTTGATATATGAAATTCCACAACAAATGAATTCCAAAACAAATTTAAATGAGAAATAAAAATAAATTTTGGAATAATGGAAAATTGGAAATTTTATGTTTCTGGTAATTGAAATGCTGAGATATATTCATGAAGGTGCTAGTTACTTATTATCTTCTTTGTTCTGAATATTACAGATAAGGTGGATGACACTCGGCTAAAATTCTTCATAATCATCTCGTGTTATTGCTTCGTCATATTCATAATAGGGAATTTCACTTTTTACTTCGCTCTAGGTCGAAGGATTTCTCTATTCCAAACTAGCGCAATCGAGGGTTGGTTGACCCTCTTGTCATTTCACCAGGGCTTTCATAAATTGGGGGATACAACCACCATCAATCATAAAATGATTGGAGTTCAAACCAAATACAAAACCTACACATCTTAGACGCATTACTTGGATATTCATATGGTACCAAAACCCCTAATCGAAACCCTTGAAATTCGTTGAATCTGAGCAACATTGTTCATCAGTAAGTTGTAGCTGATGTCAAATTCAGTAATTACTTCCTTTCCTTTGCTGCAGATCGAGCGCTTTGGACTCTTCAGGGGATTCAATATATTCGTAAAGGGAAGCCCAAATTCAAATAGATATAACTTGTCTTCCATTGATATATAAATATTAGAAATTCAGTTAATGTTCAATTACCTAATTCACCTATACTTGAATCCCAATAAGAAAATATCCCCTGCCACCCGCTTTCTAAATATCCTCCTTTACTACTAGTTAGGATATGGTCTTATTGGTAGTTAATCACCTACTCTTATTGTTGATAGAGAGCGAACTACCACCTTATGGATGGACACATTCATTGCTTTCATCGGCTGGAAGAACACCGATATAGATAGATCCATCTCCATCGATCCCCACCTAGATCCTTTTTTAATAGAATATCTCTTCTTTTTAATCACATGGATGTCATAGTGTGGTTTCACTAAAATAAATACTCTTAAGCTTGTCGTAGTGGCCATTGTTAGCCCTGCCCATTACATATTCCCCGTACAATTTATTGTGTAAATGGCTTGGCCATCTTGTGTTTCTCTCAGAGGCTTAGGCCTTAGCTCAAGAAAAATTCATTTATCTAGGATGAATTGCTTCTCGAGTAGGACCTTGGAAGATTCCCTTCTCTCCACTTAAAGCCAAAAACTCTTCTAAACTAGGACTGTCATAAACCTAATATTTGTTTTTTGGCAGAATCTCACAAAAAAGGGTATAATATTGAGGCCCTTCACCAATCAGAATTTGCATTCCAATATAATTTGTGTTCCAATCCCTCTATTTAGGCAGAATATTCTTGAGATATTGTCAATTTATGTATTCCAATACAATATTTTTCAGGATCTATATAGACAGAAGAAAAACGAGCTTTGATAAAAGAATTGGGAAGAGAGAAGAAGTTGTTGGAATTGGTATGTTCTCAGGCAATGATAGAACTTAAGAAACATTCGATAACTTCTCCCAGTAGTGACCTATGTAAACACCTCGAGAAGTGATAAAACTTATGGCACATTCATGCCTTGCAAGTAGCTAGTGCTTTATGTGAACAAGGAAGCAGGTTTTTATGTGGCATGAGGCAGCATGCATCAACCTACCTGGAATTATATATATAAACCTCTACACTTACCTATTCACGTAATATATTTTAATACTTTTGTAATATTTTCCATATGCAGTCCTCATAACCATCACTGCATGATACGATGGGAAAAAATTGCAAAGTTATGGTTTAGGGCAACAACAAATATTTAACAACAATGCATGGACCGTGCCAAGTGTTCTTTTATTTTGTTAGTTTCAATGATATTTCATATTAGAAGTTTAGTTTATTTAAAAAATAATAATAATGAATAAATATTCAACATATGTAGATACACTTACATATTTTGCATGCATTATAGGTGTAAATTTTAAAACTTGATAAGTTTCGTGTTCAATTCAATTAATGTCATATAGATTCCTAAAATTCTAATTTTTGTTATCTTGGACTTCAAGATGGATTGCAGGTATGAAATGGTAAACAATGGTTAAAGTATGACTATGGCTAAATTTTTTTGGTGGTAAACTATTGTTAAAGTATGACTATGGCTAATTTTTTTTAGTGGTAAACTATTGTTAAAGTATTGATTTTTTTAGATAAAACTAGCTACATTGCTGGCCCTTCACGCATAACGTTGAATTTGTGTGAGAAATCATCTTATTTTAAGAAAATCATTGTTTAGCGTTTTACCTTTGAATTTGGAGCTTTTGCATAGTTATACAGATATTGTACAAATAATACTAGGTTGATCCTTGCTGGTATGTTTATTTCCACAATGGAAGATCTAACCCTTTGGATGTTAAGAGGAATGATCCTTCATCACATTGATGAACTAGAGTTATGTTTGATCCTTGAATTGGTTGTCGTTTCTTTTTGTCATTTTTAAACTTTAGATCTTGCTCTTTACTCGTACATTGGAAAGAGAATATAATAGTAAACTTGTTCACTTTGTTCAATTTGTTTTTGTCTCAGTTTATGGAAATTTGTTGCAATCTCATTTTACATTAATATATACATCTATTTACAGTTTGTGCAAGGTCGCTGCAAGGTCGTTTCACATTAATATATACATGTATTCAATCCCTCTAAATTATAGAGTTGGCTATTGAATTTCCAGAAATCATGTCAAGATATAGACTTATATTCTTAGCTCAATGTCATCGCGAGGGTAAATAGAAGATGAGAAATGTTTTTCTTATTAGAATTTCGGGCTTTACTTAGAAATGTAAGTACAAAGTGGCTGCAGGGTCCTCATCACATCATTCATCCTTGGTTGGCCTCCCGTAGAGAAGCATTGGGTCGTGGTTTAAAAACATAGTCCTTGCAAAGGCAAGAGAAACCAAAACGTTAGTTCGAGGAATCGTGACCATATTCTAAAACTAAGATCTAAAAAGCAGTATTGTAATCATTTAACCAAGCCCCACTCAAGACAAGGACTTGCTGCCCTTAAGCCCATCTTGTTTTTATTTCGTTTAGGATGTGTCAGTGCAAATGGTAGTTCGGTATTTTAAAATTTGGAGGATTAAAAATTCCTTTCCATTCTTGAGAGGTGATATTTTGTGAATGTTATGAAAGAGTGGAAATGTTTCAAATATGGAAGTATAAATGAATTGAAAATGTGCTAATCCTGGGTGACATAAAGAGAAATATGCATTTTTATGTGAGGTTTTATTATGCATAATATGAGTTCTCGCAGTTTTGGTTAAGTCAATTTTGGACCAAAGCTTGTAGTTGGCAATGGGAGAATTCTTTTGGTTTGTGTTTTGAGATTGTAAGACAAAATTGCTTGATGTTGTAGAATATTTATTTTACCATCATGTGGCGGCATTCAGGATGGACATGATGTATGACTTGTACATTATTCATCAAAAAAATTGAAAACATGAATAGCTTATTATTTGTACATAGGTGAATAGACGTAAGTTGAGGTACCATTTATAATGTACAGTTGTATGGTGCATGAAAGTACACATGAGAGATCGAACAAGATCACACAGAGATCTTGAAGGAGAGCTGATATGTTTTATTTTAAATCTTGTTTGAAGATGATATTTGCAGAATATAGGTCGCAGACAGTTGAAGGAAATCTCAGCAAAATAAGATCACAGTTTTTAAAAAGTGGTGATGAAGGACACTAGTGATAGTTTTTGAATGAGAGAAAAGTGTGGGGAAAAACCCTGAATAATTCCAATAGAGATTCAAAAAAAAGGGCAGTTGTGTTCTTAAAAAGTGCAGATGAGTTGAAGCATAGAGGGAGCAGAGAGGATGCCCAAGAGGTTCCAGAGAATAGAGAACCAATGCTTGCCAAAATACCAAGTCTAGAGAGGGGATTGGTGAGGTAAGTGGCAGCAGGGAGGACTTGTTGTTGCAGAGGCTTTAGTACAGCTCATGGTGGGTGAGTGAGGAACTCATGAAGATAGAGACAAATATGACTGCTAAAGGTCATTGTAGAGGTTCTGAAGAAGACCATAGCAGAAGAAAGGACAAAGAAGATTCAAAGTCAAATGGCACGAGAATGAGTCAAGAGCAGATTGACAGAGAGAGAGTTGAGATAAATTTCCTTCTTGAGTTGTTGATGGAAATGATACAGAGAAGTAAATTAGACCAGAGATATGGGTGGAGTATGAAGAGGAAAGTCAAATGGCAGAGATTGCAAGTGAAGTGGGAGCATAGAGTGAATGTTCAATTGAAGGAAGAGTTACTCAGTTTAAAGGAAGATTTGATATGTGAGCCAGAATATGGTCCATTAATTTCTGAAATTAATGATGTGACAGAAGAAAAATCTATAGAATAACTGAATCAAATGAAAGATCCAGAACAATAAGGAGATATGATGACTGAAGCATCAAGTGGGACCACAAGGTCTGATGTTTTTAAAACTAATGCTTTGTGTGTGGTTGTAGGTACATCACAGGATGTTGAACAAAGTTTTAAGTTTCTTAAGGAGAAGAAGTTGAATCTGAAATCTATTCATAATGATGTTGAGGTAGCAAGATCTCAGAAATAAATTAAGACAAAGAGGTCTCATGGAAATATTCAGCAGAATATTGAAGCAAAGGAAGAAGGACCATCTAATGATTGGTCAACAGCAAGTGAAGGTATGGAAAGTTGTGTAAAATTTCCAAGTTCTACCCAAATTGAGATTGTTAAGTTATATAGAAAGTTAGATCTTCAAAGAAGGAAGTTGGAAAAGAAGAGGATCTATATGCAGGGTGAGTTGCTGAAAGAGAAATACAAAAAAATTGTCTTGAAAAATAATCAGGAAACAAAGGATAAGGATGTATGAATGATTCAGCAAATCGAAGAAGTTCATTATTGTGAACCAGAACAGGGAGACATTCTTGAAACAAATGATATGGAGAAGGGACTAGATGACAGTCTCATGGAGGAATTAAATCATCATATTGATGTGCTGATTGGAGAAGAAATTTCAGAGAAACATACTAAAATGTTTCCAGAGGAGAAAGAGGCATTGAGGCCTTATATTTTTTATTTTAATAATTGTTTCAAGTGAGTACATGTTTTTTTGCATATGCTGGAGAAGATCTATTGAACATAGAAATTAAACTGATAAGGAGGATAATGATGAAAGTATCCCAAAAGAAGACAACAACAGTAAAACAAAGAAGAAGCAGCAAGAGGAAGACATCAGAAGATTGTGAAAGCATAGCCAGTGGGGCAATGCAACATAAAGTGTGGAGACTTGGAGAAAAAAAACAAACAATAGAAACAAAAAATGGAGAATAGTAGCACAAGATATGGGATCCAGGAAGACAAATATCTAAAACACATGATCAGGCAATCATGGTTAATTTCAACCTTGGGAGTCTGGTGCAGGAGCATCAAGCTCAAATTTTATCATTCATTTGTGTGAAATAGGGGCTGAGGTTTTTTAATTATTTTATTAATTATTTTGCTCATTTTTTAATAAATTAAGAGAGAAAAATGTAAAGGTGAGGATTATTGTATATATTATTTTAATAATTAAGGATATGAGTGGAATGGATTAGATTGATAATCTAGGGAGTAGGAATTCCATATACGAGACTTTGTTGAGTCCAAAACTAGAATAAATCTAATTCAGATTTAGTTGAGCTTTGTGTGGACAAATTTATGGAATGGAGTAAATTCATATTTATGTAGAAATAGGAGATTTGTGTAAGGAATAATTGAGAGAGGGGTGAGAAGTGAGGAATTTAGAGAGAGTGAGAAATGATTTGAGAGCTTTTGTAAAGGGCCAAGAGCTGAGAGAAGCTCTCCATTGTAATATTTGGCCAATAATTTTTATGTTATTAATATCTGTATTTTGTTTGTATAAGCTCTCTTTCGATCATGTATATTTGTATTTGAAGTGAATGGAATTTTAATGTGATTTCTTAAGTATTTACGAAATGGAGGAGTTATTCATTGTTTTATATATGAGGATCTAATTTAACTCAGAATCCCTGCATCATATGCCACCCAACCTCTATCTATCCACTTTTCCAAGTGTCCAAAATTGAAAAACAAAATATTTCTAATTTTCATTCTTCTACATTGTCATTTTCTTTACTTCTTTATTTATCCCATCTCACATCTATCTATTTTTGTTTGAAACATCTTATAACAAAAAAAATAAAAAATCTTTTAGATATGTACCATAAATCATCAATTATCCCATCTCACATTTATCTATTTTTGTTCAAAACATCTTATAACAAAAAATAAATAAATAAATCTTTTAGATATGTACCGTAAATCATCAGTGTTTAATAGATTAAATATCCTCGTGTGCTCACAAGACATTGTGAGCGACATAATTAGCCAACTACATTTTACTCATAATTAACCCCTTACGCTACGAATCAGATCAATTTTTGACGCAAGGAATTGGCGAATTTCAGTACTTTTTGTCCTCATTAAGAGGAATTTGATAAATATGATTTAGGCGTATACACTGGAAATTCCTTTTTCGTTATACCTATAATTATACATATATAAGAAATAATTTTTGGAAGGGGGCACTAAACTAATGGTCATGGTAGCTTCATACATATATGATGAAATCTATGAACATTGTGTGAACTTTATAAATAGCAACAAATTATTTGCAACCCAGTGAAAATTATAACTATGAGCCCACCAGCGACATCAAAGAGATCATATATTGGATCATACTTGAGGCTCACTCATTTCAATGAACTGAACATAGGAAAAGGTTATAGATATAGAAATAAATAGCGAGAAGTAATTAGAAAGTAAAGAACACTTCCTCTGTAGTATGACACAGACTAGCCAAAGACGTCGCATTTACACTAATTTTATGTTATTTCTTTGAAAATTTTGTTTACATATTTACAAATATATACGACATTAACTCAAACCACATCATAACGTATCCAATGACTAAAAAAAATCTCGAAGTTGCTTGCTTGGCCAAAGGAAGCGCAAGGAGAGTGAGTGTTACAATGATGGCAAGTCCAACTTACGAATGGAAATTAAATCGCATGGCTAATTTAATAGGTAAAATAAATAGACTCTATGAATTCGAAACATAATAATATTAGTTGGAGAGAAGAGTAATAGCATAAAGTGTGAGTGTCAGAACACTTAAAGATTTTTTTAGCTCTCCCCTTCCATTGCCTATGAAAAAGACCTAGTAACATTGGAAATTTTTTTAGGTCCCTTCTCCCATTGCCTATAGAGAGGACATGTGACTGAGATTTAGAAACGTTCGGCACAGTGTCAGTTCTAGCCACATTGGGCAGAGCAACAGTAACACAACAGTGTCAGCACTAATTGCTTGGCCACTTACAAAATAAGTATTTTTTAAAATAAATTGTTGTTCGCACCAATTGAATGGCCACTCACAAAGTATGTTTTTTTTTAATGAATTGTTAGTGTCATAGCATTCACCAAAGAAAAGACCACTCATAAAATTAGTTTTTTTTAGAAGGAACTCATATTTACTAAAAATAAAAGGCCCTCCACAAGGAGAATTATGTCTCATTAGATCTAGCTTAATTGAAAATTAGAAATAAGATTTTTCATGAAATTAGGAAATTATTTTTGAATTTACAAAAAATAAAAATATTCATTTTTTTAGTGAAATTTTAGTTAAAATCACAAAAAAATAATAACAAAAACATGCAAAATCAACCCAAATTGAAGTTGACTATAATCCTTGGAAAGCCAAAGATCAATAAAAAAGTATTGTGTAATTCATTCAATTTTTAATATATATATAAAACAAATTAATTTATCATAAATGAAAATATTAAAATATTATTTTGAATGAAAAAATTACTTCAACAATAGAGAAATATTAGATAAGAAATTTTTTATATTGTTATTAATTAGGAGTTCAATTCTCTTCATTTATTCCTTTACTATATTTCTCTTAACCATAAATAAAATATTTTTATTTCATTCAACTATATATTATAAACCAATTTAAAAATAAGATATTTTAATAATTATATTAAATCATATATTTCAATGTGAATTTGAAAATAAATATTTCCAATGAAACACAAAATTTCCTAAAAATAATATATATATATAATAAAAAAATATCAATTATTATATATATATATATATATATATATATATATATATATAATAATAATAATAATAATAATAAATGTCAATCAAAATATGTCAATTCACCCATAAAATCATTCGTGTTAGAAAGGAATCTTTCATGAAACACAAAATTTCCTAAAAATTAAAATATATATCTATATATAATAATAAAAAAACTGTCAATCAAAATATGTTAATTCACCCATAAAATCATTCGTGTAGGAGCAGAGAAATCTGTTTTGATGCCATCGTTAGTCACGCAGTCGACGTTTAGTGGATTGAATTAATATGATACGATATTGACATTGAAAGCACTGCATGGTATCTGACGTTCCTCAACTAAAATTTATTATATTATACTAGTATTCAATTTGAGTAATCACGTCACTTATTATATTGTATATACTCTCTTCATTGGAAACGTGTCGTGTATGAAAAATCAATGTTCACTCTTTCATTTTTAAGCGTTTTATTTTATGTATTATTCACTTCTAAATTTTTCAAATATTTTTATTTTATTTTATATAATTTTAAATCAATCTAAATATCATTTTTCTAATATAAAGACTGTCTTAATCATAATAAAATATGTTTTCATTAATTTTATATCATTTTAATAAAACTTCAAAAACACTCAACGATCTATTCCAACCATGTTTTCTTCAATGGAGAGACTACGTATTCTAATAATTTTACTTTGTTAACGTTAATGTCATGCACTGCTTAAAAATGGTATTGTTGTGTATGATATTGACATTCATTCAATCCACTCAATGCCGATTGGACAATACTTATTGTTAGAAGTGTGCTTGTTTGACATTTTTATATAACTAAGAACTCCGTATGATACAGTCCTTGCATTCTTCAACTACGTAATCCTTGCCGGTAGAGGGGCTGAGTTCCTTGGTTAAAAATGACAAAGTGTTGATAGTTGTTCGTATGTGAATTTATATATAAAGCAGCACACCAAAAAATATAGTGTTCCCATAATTGATATGTATAAGCCTTATGTTTTTGGGATCATTCATGACAAGAGGTGTCTTCACTAAAAAGGTAAAATAGAGTCAACTCATGACACCAAGATGCCTTAGCTAAAAGAGGAAATTAAAGTCTACTAATGACCCAAGGCCATGGATATGTTCATTTGAAGCTTGTGCAAACATATTCCCTATGAGAAGTTAGGTAGTGGTTATGACAAAGAACAAAGAAAGCAATCAATGACTTTGAGAATCAGTATAAAAATCATGATTAATAATCTACTAACACTCACTATGCACTAGTGTCAAAAAGTAAAAGTCATTAGAACTAGTGATCTTGACATGAGTTATGGCCATTATATTCTTGCCAATTAGTTATGTCATCATAAGCTTCTCACAATAAATCTCACTGTATACTCTATACATAAAAAAAATGTGGATTGCAATGAACATTCTATGATATAAGGGTATGAAAATCCTTGTCTTAACATCGTGGGTCCAAAAAGATTAAAGTTCGCTCCATTATTTGCAAACTCTATCTTCATTGCTTTACAAGTAGTGTTAAAGTACTTTTTAGAAGAATTTAACATGTTTTAGGTTGTGGGATGATCATATGTCTCCATTATAATCCTAATGAAATAATTACTCACCTGTAATGTTTGTTTACAAAGCAAGCCAACTATTGTTGCAATCAATAATAAATGAGTTTTTTCCAAATCCCCTAGTGAAGCAATGAATCATAACTGTGTGTTTTTCCAAATCGCCTCGTGAAGAAGAAACCCTGCAGGAGTCTAAGGAGGAGAAGAAGCCCTGCATCAGTCTAAGGAGGCTCACCACTACTAAAGACATAGCAACGTAGCATCTCCTAGTTTGGCAGGGGATCTTGGAATTAAAGATGGAGTTCAGTAAATATTGAAGCATTATCAGTAGTTGCAAATGCTTGTTTTATATTCTTCAATTAATAATGGGGTCTAGAGCACACTAACTCTATAGGAAAAATATTGAAAATATTTTTACTAACGCTACAAAAATTAGATTTACACTAAAAGTAAACATTGAATTCTGTCAATGATTTGTAGTTGAAGAGGTTCTAATCCCACTAGTTCTTGTTCATTGTTTGTAAGCCAATTGTTGATTAGTGTTCACAAGGTACAGATGGAGGGTGGGAACATGGCTACATGGAAAAGAAAAAAACATGTAATTATATTTTATGACTTAAAATAAATCTATTGTTAATAGGCTTTAAATAGGCAGAATTTTTTGTTTTCTAAGGGATAGATAGCTTTATTTCTTGATATACATTACTGTTAGGGAAACATGAGAAATGTATCCTACTCCAATGATGTTGCATGAGATCTGAAGATGGTTCCAGATCCACTATTAGGGAAACATAAGAAATGTACACTACTAAAATGATGTTACATGAGATCTGAAGATGGTTCCAGAGCTAAGTAAGTAGTGCCAAAAACTCAGCCGCCAAGAAGAGACAAGGCAATATTACATACTTAGAAATAAAATCCTCCTACCTTGTTCTTTGTTTTAGTTTCACTTTGGATTTTAAATTCACATCAACCACATGTCTTCCTTATGGGTTGATGAAAAACCTTCCATTCTAGGTAATGCAGTTGCTATATTACGAAACAAGGCATGCATTTCTCACAACCACATTGAATATGTGAGTGGTAGATGCTTATTGACATAAATATACAAAAAACATGTATTGAAATTTGGGTAGGATCTAAAATTGAAAAATTATAAAACCCATTTTGTAGAATTTAAGTCTGTAATAAAAAAGAGAAAAGTTGCACTTTAAATCCAACTTTTACAGTAGTTTCAATAAACATCATCCCAAATTTTCGAGACTTTGCATCACCTTCTTCAATTGCGACTTTCATAACCAAACCTTTATAAAAGAAACAGATCAACAAAAAAATTGTTACTTTGGAATTCACTCATCTTAGCCTCGGGCATAAGTTTTAACAGAAGCTGGAGAAGTAAATTGACAAAATAAAATGGCACTGGGTTACTTTTTCATTCCATTCCCCTAGCTTTTCTTGGATTTTAACAGGGCATATTCGAAATAAATTGGCACAGTTAAATGGCACTGGGCTAATCCAAAACCCAATGAACAAAACTAAAAAAATAGTAAGGAAAGCATAATTATGTGATCACCAACACACTCTAATTTTCTGAAATGTTCCAAACACCAAACAAGATAGAGAACTGAGTAAAATTATGCACATGAAACGATTATTAATTAATCCAAGTGAGAAATCCTTAGTAGACTCCTTTTCCTTTGTCACCCTACATGACAACATTTTGTGATGTAGGAGCCACAAATTTTAATGCAGGATTCAACCAAAATTCCTTCATGAATATCACATTATCGTTGAAGATCCAATGAGTGAAAAAAGGAAAGCAAAGGTATAACTAGTTGCATGAATGTTATCATTGATTAAATCGTATATATTTAAAATCTTCATTGTTGTTATCACTTGAAATCATTGATATTCAAAAGCAAAAGAGATGATACTAAAGTTTATCATGCTCGCACCATTAAAATCTGCAACTATACCCAAAAACATTCCACTGGGAAACTTCTGATGTGAGTTTAATTTTTTCATAGATTCGTTGCATTCTTACTAATTTAGATGTTGTGAGAACTCAAAAAATGTAACAACATTAATGCCAAAGAGAGTAATAAATAGGGTCTCCACCTTATTATTTAAGATACCTTAGATAGGTAACTTAAGATGCCAAGAGTCACAATTTTCTAAACATGTAAGTTGAAATTTATAATTTACACAAACATATCCCAAGGATATCTCTAAAGGTGAGTGCACGTGAGTAAGTGTTTGAAAATATTATCAGTGTTTTCACGAATTTCTCCTGTATTTTTTATCTTGAAGTTTACAATTGGGGCCCTCTACGATGGATCTCACCCCCTTAATAACATTTAGAAAAGAAAATGATACCTAGATTTTAGCCATAAAACATCACCTTAGATCAAGTGAAAAAAATTAAAATGATGGCAGTTTGAAAGTGGTCGAAAGTTATTTCCCTTTTAGACATTTTGTGAAAGACATTCTCCATATTTATCTTGTATTGTGTGCTTCTCTTGCAAGCATAGACAATAGAATGCAAGTTGGAAATATTTCTTACTAGCATCTTTGTCTGCATGTTAAAATAGAAAACATTATTGTCAAAATAGAATTTATTATTGAAAAAAATGTTTATATCGTTCATATTTATATCATAATAAGTATCTACACACAGGCATATACACAATCATCTTGAAATAAATTATTATATCTATCACCGTTGTTAAGTGAGATGAACATACTAGAATTGTGCATATGGAGGGAGCAAGACACTCACCACTACTGCAAATGAACAGTTCAATCCTAAAGGTATAGTGTCTTTGACAAGAAATCGATACCAATGGTAGCTTAATGTGAATATAAGGAAGTTAGCATCCAATGTTGCAGTAATTGCAAAGAATAGTAAACACAACAAAATGTGTTGTTCCAACTATCAGTAAAATTATAGCTAGATATCAATCCAATATATTGAAATGATTTTTTTACAAAACATAAAAGAGATTACTGGTATTCCAATTTTTTTAAAGTAGTTGATCTTATTTCAGTAAAATCTTGAAGACTATGACTGCAAAGAAGAATCTTGTTTCTCATATTCACATACTGATAAAGGAAGAAAGTAGATATGCAAACCCTATATACCACATTGTATTCGAAATAAATTAAAAAAAATCCACTTGTCCCTGCATTAAATTTTCCCCGAAAAGAAATGTCCTCCCCTTTGTATTAACAGATCATTTGATAAAGAAAACATCATGTGTCAATTACTGATCTCCCATTTTAGCTTAAACATTTAAAAAGATCAAATTTTCCTCATGTTCATATTTATAACATGGAACATTTTTTAAATAAAGAGATGCATATTTATGAAAAATAAGAAAATATATAAGTGGCACATAGATTTCAACAAGGGCCAAGAAAAATAGGAAACCCCCTAACATGACTATGGTTTTAGGTCCTTCACAAACTTGGAAGGGAAAATACTTTTAACCTCAACTAAGAGAGGAAAAATGGAGGGTTTTGAATATAGCACTTAGAAATGGGCATCCAAAAAGACTTTCCTTAATCTTGTGCCTTGGAAGATGTGGTGTAGGAAGTAGGGAAATTTTTTATAATAGGAATCAAAGCCACACAAAAACCAACAAGAAAGGATTGGACTCTTCAGTACCTCCATTCTAATTAATATGAGAATTCATGAGGGTGATGCAAGGTCCAGGAATATCCCTTTCGATATGTTATCACTCTAGTAATTCTAAAGTTGTGAGATTTTAGTTTAAAGTTTAAGAACACTAGAGGTAACCACAGACCAACTTTTAAACTCTAAGATCTAGCCTTCATAGGGTTCAGAGAGGGCTTTCTCTATAAGATTTAACTTTGTTTATTTTATATGATATTAGGCTAGTTAGGATTGTGCAATTTGGTTTTGGTTTGGTTGGTTTGGTGGGAAAAATCAAGTAATGAGATGGATAGTGGGAAATTTGTTTGTCCAACAAGAAATAACCAGCAAAACTCTAAATGGAAAACGTAAGTGAAGCCCACAAATCAATCTCATAAATATGACTTGGAGCTTGTAGTAAGACCTCCCTTCCAATGCTTTGGATGTGGAGAACCACATTAAGTCATGAATTTACGTTATCGAAAAGGGACATCACATGTAGCACAAGTTTAGGAAGAAAATATAGTGGAGTAAGTTGAAATAATCCTGCCTAAAACCAACGCAATAGTGGAGGATCATCAAGCTGAATATCAACCAACCATGGTGGAATTCAAAGGTACGATTTTCAGCCAAATATTTTCTAATTTAATTGA
Source organism: Pinus albicaulis (assembly GCA_034641835.2). Lineage (NCBI taxonomy): Eukaryota > Viridiplantae > Streptophyta > Pinopsida > Pinales > Pinaceae > Pinus > Pinus albicaulis. Next base: position 681,104,321 of record CM076581.1, read on the forward strand.
TCCTGGGGATAGCTTAAGTTGTATAAGTCCTAAGGTAGTGGATAAATTCCAATTAGAAACCACTAATTTTAAAAATCCTTGGCTTGTACAACTAGCCACAGGGGCTAAACGAAGGGTTTTGGATAAAATTGATAACTTGCATGTTTAACTAGTTAGACAACCCATAACATTAATTATGAATGATTTATCTCTGGGATCATATGATGTATTGATTGGAATGGATTGGTTGGAAGGAAATTGGTCCCACATTGATTGTAAGGATAAAAATTTAACTACTTGAACATTGAGGGGCTGAGAAAAGAAGTTCAAGGAGTAAGAATACCTCTGAAACTGAGGCCAGTTACAACCTCCTAGTTGGAAAAATGCCTTATAAAAGGGTGCCAAATTTATTTCATACAAGTAGGATACTCAAATTCAAAATAAAATACTACCACCCTTGAAAATATGCCTATGGTGCAAGAGTTTGATGATGTATTTTTGAAAAAAAATGAGGACCTCCCCTAAAAAGGGACGTGGAATTGACTATTGAAGTCATTCTTAGGGTTGCTCCTATATCTAGGACACCATACCATATGAGTATTCGTGAGTTAACTGAATTGAAAATGCAGTTACAGGAGTTCCTTAATAAGAAATATATCCACCCAAGTCTATCACCTTTGGGGGCTCTAGTACTGTTTGTGAGGAAAAAGGACAGTACCTTATGATTTTGTATCGATTATAGACAGTTAAATAAGTTAATAGTAAAAAAAAATAACCCTTTCCCTGTATTGATGATTTATTCGATCACGTAAAGGGTGATATGGTATTCTCTAAAATTGACCTGCGATGAGGGTACCATAAAATTAGAATTAAGGAAGAATATATGCATAAAACAACTTTTAGAACCTATTATGGGAATTATGAATTTGTAGTGTTTCCCTTCAGGTTAGAAAATGCTCCTCCCACCATTATGTGTCTCATGAAGAGTGTATTTCATCAATACTTGGACATATTTTTATTGATGACATACTTATTTATTAAAGAAATATGGAGGAACATAACATACATCTACAAATTTTCTTACAAATTGTTAGAGTCGGTCCTTACAGCCCTCCGTCGGAGATCATTTCGCTTTTTGCATATCATTTTTAGGTGTCTCGCTCGTTTCACTTTGTTGCATTTCACTAGGGGCATTCCATTGACTGACGAGGGGGTCTGGTTGTCTTGTGTTTCCTCATGCTTGTACCTGTAGGGCTAATTAAAACTCCTCAAAAATCACTTAAGTTCAGATCACTTCATTCATGGTCATAAATGATTAGTTTCGTTAAAAAGAGTCTTTAGTCCTAGAGTCTAGGGTTTTCAGTCCTTTGCATACATGTAATAAAAGCCTGCAGGCCATGAAGTTAGTTTCAAAAGATTCTCATTTCATATTTTTATTCTCAAAAACATTTGAAGACATTTCTAGTCCAAAACTCTGTTTTGGAACTAGAAATTGTCAAATTTAATTTTTTGTAATAATTGTGTATTTGTTTCATCATAAGAAATTTGAAGGCAGCCTCTGATCTTTGCCAAAGCCAAATGCCAAATTCCTGCAAAAACAACCAAGTATCATCAGTCCAAGACTCAGAAAAATAATAAAAAGCCAAAGGACAGCATTGTATTAAGTGATCAAATGACAAAGTGCCAAACATTATTAGAGTGGGTTATGGAGCAAATTTAAATCAAAGTTGATTTTTATGAGATATTTTACAACCCATATAAAGCATTGGAGACAACTCATTTGCATATATTCCCAAAGCAAAGGTCGAATTGCAGATTAGAAGGGCGAAAGCTTGTTTTCAGAACTGTAGACTGGAGGTGTAAGTGCGCGCTACTCACAGAGGAGGCGCGCTACTCACAAGAGGCGTGCTACGCATATAGCTTCACCGGCCTGTGCAAAATAACACACGCGCTACTCATATACCGCGCGCTACTCACTGGGTGAGCGCGCTACTCATATAATTTCAGAGCTAGAAATTTTCGCTCCTGCGTCCAGTTTAATGCCAAATCGCCTCAATTGGCTTGCAAGTAGGTTTTTCATGATTGCTCAGTAAATTTTGAACATGATTGTGGTGTTTTGAGAGTGGAGAAACTAGTGTGTTTGATGTGGAGAAAGGTGAAACCCTAGGTTCATTGAAAATTCATTTCTTAGGGTTTTGAAAGACATGTTGATAGTCTTGTGAAGGATTTCCAAGCTTGTGTTGTTGATATATATGCTTATGCATCTACTGTCAAAGTGTCACGGCCCTCACGTTCTCAGTTTGCCATTTCATCACTGCTGTCATCGCCATTATATTACCACTGTCATTGCTATTGTTTTACTATGGTCATTGTCACACTGTTTCCCATTCTCCATTGACAAACACAGTCCCATACTCATTTTCCCTTTGACAAATCTTAGCCAGCATTGCAAAGGCTGTACACTACATTACACTTTTTTTACTCATTTGTCAAATTCCCTTGTGATCAAAGCAGTGACTGTTTTTATGCCAATCCACTTGACAAAGCCATTACCACTGTGGCTTGTTTTCCTATGATACTTTGATACATATGTGACAAATTTGGGTTTTGAGCATACATTGAAACTTTTGTCTTCACTACACCTATATCAACATATATATTGCAGACATCTTGTTTTCAAAGCCATGTCAGAGACGGATTCAGTTTATGAGCAGGAGTATGACAGTGATTCCACAACAGAGGGTAATGTGCCACGGAGGTCTCACAAAAGTGGCAAAGGTGGTAAGCATCTCAGGGAGGAGCCTACTTCTTTGGCTCAATTGCAGGCTTGCCCGCTTGCAATGGATTGTTTTCAGCATCAGTCATGTTTCCAGTACTGTGAGATGATTTCACAAACCCAGCATCATCGTGAACTAGCTTGTCTATTTTTTCTACATTTACATGATGGTCGTGTAAACCGTGCCGGAGTAGCTTTCATTCTGTCACCAGAGACTATTGCTCGGGCCACCGGGATACCAAATATAGGAGAGGAATGGAACAAACGACAGCAGTTAGAGAAATCCTACTATGAGCCATACATCAAACCTGAGTTTATGAGGCTGCTGAGCAGGGTATTTCCTTTTAGATTCCTGAAGGATGAGTTTGCTCCTTTGATGAAACTCATCATTCGATATTTCAGTTGCGAGGGAAGATTCTCGCGTCTCGATACATACCATGTCCATTTGTTGATGCATTTCACGAGGGTACGTATGATGAGCATTCCATACTTCATGTATCGCAACATAGAGAGGATGACAATTTTTGTACAGAAGAAGTCCCCAGCACAGCAGCATAGAAGTATATATCATTACGCGCTGATCAAAATCATGGTGATACATCAGTTAACACAGCAGGGCATCACTTGGGAGGATTTCATCTCCCGTGACTTCTTTACAGTGCCGCAGCCGCCTTTCGAGGTAGTTCATGAGGAGGGAGAGCCTTCACATCAGCCGGACATCCCTGAGATCGAGCATATCAGTGCTCCATTGTATGTGACATACCAGCGAGGCCACAGGGCCTTATTTACAGCTACACGACGAGTACTATCTCCACCCGGGGTGGAAGGGGTCTCGTTGACTTCATCAGCAGCGCGAGTACTATCTCCACCTGGGGTGGAAGGGGTCTCGCCTTCTTCTTCAGCACAGGTACAGATTCAGGACAGAGGCAAGAGGCCTATGCATGATGAGGGCCCATCAGGTGGTCGAGACACTGATTTCACATCCATCGATGTTGATGCGAGCTCTCCTAGCTCGAAACTGAAAGAGATCATCCAGGAGAAAAAGGCCAAGAATGACACGCCGAAAGAGAAATTGCAGAGGGCTCAGTGGGTGATAAACTACCTGGAGCAGTGTAACAAACAGCTAGAGGATGATTACACACTGTTAGAGCTGCGGCGAATCTGTGAGGATCGACAATTGGCCCGGAAGAGACCTGGTGATATGACACCGACTGATCAAGATTCTTGCCTCACGCATGTTAACATTCATCTGGAGAAATTATTGGCAAAGGCCAATAGAGACAAAGACATGCTTCGTCACATGAAAGGTCATTATTGGGCCCGCATGCACGTCTGCAAGGCAAAAATGAAGATTCTAAAGAGGAGGTTGAGCAGTGCACTAAAACGGCGAAAGAGGCCTGATCCACTCTGGATTTTGGCTGAGGCTTCCTTGGCTAGGCATGATACATGATGGAGGGTCTTCACTCCGAATTTGAGCGAATTTGAAGAAGTTTTTGTCATTTTGGAAAATTTTGGTCTCAAAACAGGTTTTTCAGCCATACGAGTAGCGCGTCGACGCGCTCACTTATGATTGGGACACTTGCTGGAGGAAAAATTTATATTTTTGGATTTTTCATGGAAATTTATGCATGCTCCAGTAAGACCAAAGCATTTCACCAAATTCTGGATGATCCAAGGGGCCAAAACACCATGAAAATCACCATTCTGCCACCTTTTTCAGCAGCAGGAAGTACTTGTGGGAGAATGAAGTTTTGGAGGGGAAAATGAGCTCCAAATTGGGAAATTCCACTTGGGCCGGATAGAAGACATCCAGGGCTTTCCAACAAGCTATCATGAGCCTGATTTTGATGCCGGGAAGTGCCCCAAAATCAGGCTGAAAGGCGCGCTACTCATATAGCTCAGGCGCGCTACTCATATGGATTTTTGGTCAATTTTTCACCTTCCAGCTCAGAATTTCGGCCAGTTGGACCAGTTTTGCTTGTGGATGTAATTTTTGAGTTATATTGATGTAATATTATGGTTGACATGTAACTTGGACTCACTTTTACCTATTCTAGATGATTCACTCCTAAAAAAGTAAAAATCAAATGTAAGAATCAGTTTCCTTCCTTTTAGAGGCAAGTTGTTTGGATGCCTATATTCTAGCTCCTTGTTTAGAATTAGTTGGAACTGCTCCTTGAAGGAGGAATTCGACCCCTAGAGGTGTGGGAAGGGGTTAGGATAGTCTATATGATGTAATTTCTGAGACATTCTACAGGTTGGACTCTTGGGAAAACTTTGGCACACTATTGTACATATTTTTCATATTTTGGCTAAGGAAAGATCAGAGGTTTTGCAGCACCTGTTGGGATTCTTGTGGCTTTCAGTTCTTGATGGTGTTTTCTCTCAGTTTATTGTAATTTCTTTCATGTTTAATGTATGTCATTCCATTCTTATGCTTCTGAAACTAAATGAATGAGTAAATGAGGTTTCAGTGCTCTGCCTTTAAATTTGTTTAGTTTTACATGTTTTCGCCTGTTTGGAGAGGATCCATGTTCTCCCTTGCCCTCTTCAGCTCCTTTTCGTTCTGATCCATCCATACACCTGATTAAAAGCATCAAGACTACTACCTACCTCGCCCCAACTCGAAATCTGCAAAGATCTGGCCTTATCCCCGGACCCAAAATTGTTTTCCCATCTTTTCAACAAAAACCCAAAAAATCAAAATCAAACTTTCCTATCTCTTTACTAGCCTAAAATCAATATTCGTTATAAGTCATCTCAGCCCCTTTGAAGACCTTTTGCTGAGATAGAACCGGAGAGAGCCCTCTCCTGTCCTCGTAGGGATAGCTACGAGGCTGAGCGTGGTTTGATGTAGCCTTGAGTTTTACCTTATTTCAGCCTAAGGTAGATTTGAGCGCTAACATAGTGGTGACCATACTGGGGAAAAATCTCAATGGTTTGTTTGTTGATGTGTTCATTTCATGAGTCTTAGATGGAGTCTGAAGTCACGCCAGGTAGCTTTCGAAACACTTTTGCCATGCATAAGCGAAAGTAGATAAACGCTGCTTCAGTCGATCTCTGGTTAGCTTGTGAATGCGACACTCGATTTGAAAATCACCCCAGTATACTTGTTCATTCTAGACCTTTGGATGATTGAGTCTAGAAGTCGATAGGCTGAAAATAATCTATTGTGTCCTTTGAATTTTTCTTGTATAGATCAATACACTGGCTTCAAAAAGGCACACCAGATCAAATCCTGATCCAAATCTGCCTCCAGTATATGAAAACCCCAACCTAATCCCAATAATTTTTCGTCGAGAAACTCCCATTATTCCTTTGGTCAAATCTCACTCATACCCCACTGTTTTTTAATACATTGAAGATATTGAGTTTAACGATCAGTTTGAGTTATCATTGTTTGAAACCAAATCCGAAAGTGCTACTGGTTCTACCGTCATCAATCCTGAGTTCATCAAGTATCTAGAAGTTGAGAAAGCAAATAGATCTATCGATAATTATATTCTCAATCTTCAAAACTCCATTGTAGCAACCAACATTCTCGAATTTATTGAATCTGCTTCACAAACTCTTGGGCCATCTGAGATTGCATCTAGTTCACGGATTCCCACCGAACCTCTCTTTATTCCTACCATTCCCGTACAGCCTGATATCTCTGATCAGTGATCAGCAGTAGTTTCTCCCCCATCTCCACCGCATACACCTCATTCACCTACTGCTCCCGTTCCACCGGTTTCTCCGAGACAGCAGATTATAAATCCGCCAAGAGCCATGGCTGCGAGATTTGCACCTCTTGTTTTACCTGCAAATTTGGATCCTATGCCTGCTGATTATCAGAGCAAGATTCCCATATTTGATGGCACGCCACAGAGTATATCCGCTCAGCAGCATATTGTCAGGATGACAGATTTCTTGGACTTGCATGAAATAGATGAAGAAAATGTGTCCATGAGGTTGTTCGCCCAGAATTTAGGAGGTGAGGTTCGTAAATGGTTCAGAGCTTTACAGGCCGGAAGTATCAACACATTAAAAGAGCTTCAGACACAATTCTTAGATCGATGGGAGATGAAAAAACATCCGCTGCAAATTACTTCTGAGTATACCAGCATCAAACGTAATCTTGTTAAGTCTGTTCAGGATTATATTATCAGATTCAATACAATTTATAATGCAATTCCAGATGACTTAAGACCGTCTAAAAAGTCAGCTCTTCTTAAATTCCCGGATGGTTTTGATCCGCAGATGGATTATTCACTACGAGACAGAGATCCGATTACCTTAGAAGATATGCAGAAGATTGCTGTTAGTGTTGAGGCGAATTTGAATGATAAGAGAGCCCGGTTGAAAGCAGAGAAAAGAGTGACTATAAAAGAAGAGGCTTCCACATCTGCATCAGAACAACACTTGCTTCGTGAGATGGAAAAAATGTTCAAAATAATGACGCTTGATAAGCCAAAAACGCAGATTCGTAATCCCAACTACTGTGGCCAGCAACAGCCACAGTTCAGAATTAAGCAGCTTGAACAGAGAGTACAAGAGCTGGCAGCCCAGCAGCAGATTAAAACACCTCTTTTGCAGAATTTTGTGAGTCAAGAGTCAGATGATGATGATGATGTAGTAGGTGAGCAAAACCACTTCTTTACTCCCGACGATCTGCCCATTTACATCACTGAGGATGAGGAATATGGAGAAAGTTCAGCTGCACAGAAAGATGAGGATTTCATTTTAGCAAATGATGCAGATCTGGAGGAAGAATCAGATGAATACCAAAGAGGATATCTGAATGCTTTGTCCACTCAACAGAAGCAATACTCATTAAGAAACAGAGATGTGCCCATAAATCCAATTCAGAAAAGAAAAGAGGCTTCAGCACCAAAGATGGATTCACCTATACCACAGAAGAAAGGAAAAGAGACAATTGATCCCGCAGCTAGTAAAGCATCATCAGCAGAAAAGGAAAATCAGCCAAACACAATGAAGGATAAGGCCAAAAAGAAAGAAGTTCCGGTCAAAGAGGTTGAAAGAGTTTCAGCATTTAGTTTGGAAAATGAAATTTCCAAATTGAAGGTATCTATTCCTTTGACAGAAATCATGAAGAACAGCAGCTACCGAGGTCAAGTCTCCAAAATTCTGAATTTTGATCCAATGTTTGACACGGTAAATGTTGAAGACGATAAGCCAGAATTGATATTTGGGCCTGAATTAGATGGTGAGTCCCCTGACAGTGATGTTCCTCCCTTTTATATCAGTTTGAGGTTGCATGAATATGTTTTGCACAATGCCATGTTCGATTCTGGTGCTTCGCACAATCTGATGCCAAAGGCGATCATGGAAAAGTTGGGACTAGACATTACAAGAAAGTATCATGATTTGTATTCATTTGATTCCAGCCGTGTGAGGTGTATCAGACTCATCAAAGATTTGGTTGTAAGCTTAGATCAAATTCCGGCGAAGAATGTCTTAATGGATGTAGTTGTGGCGGACATTCCTCCACGATTTGGAATGCTCCTTTCTAGATCTTGGGGGGGAAATTTGAAAGGTACACTACAGTTAGATTTTTCCTATGCTACAATTCCAGTCTTCGGTAAAATGAGAAAGTTATATCGAGAGCAGAAGATGAAATACATGATAACAAGCAAGGAGTAACCAATCAATCATCCTGTAAATTATGTACATACTGACTTAGAGTCTTTTGTGTTGTTTGCTGATAATTTTAATGATATAGATAGTCAATTAGTTCAGGCAGAAGATATACCAGAAATCACCGAGAATTTTAGAGAAGTTCTGCAGAAAGAAAGAAGAGAAAAGCAAGATACTGTGGAGCAATCAGCTAAAGACAATGGGCAGCAAACAGGAAAAACAGAGCTGGCGCAATTTCAGCATCTAGAGGATGATGAAGATGGTCTTTGGACCATGGATTTTGATGGCGCAGTGGGTAGTGACGGTGCTGGAATTGTTGTTTGGATTCGTAGTCCATTTTCCGCTCCGGATAAGGTTCCAAGTAATGTGAGAGTATGTTCCTACAAGCTAGCATTTGACTGTTCTAATAATGAGGCGGAGTATGAGGCTCTGATTGCTGGCCTTAAGATTCTAAGAAAGCTGAAAGCAAAAAGAATTGCAGTCTATGGTGATTCAGAGTTGGTGATAAAGCAGGTTAAGGGTGAGTTTCAAGCCAAGCATCCTCGCATGAGGGCTTACCGTAATGCAGTTTTAGACATTCTGAAATTATTTTCTGATCATACCTTGACATGTGTGCCTCACATACAAAATGGTGTCACTGATGGACTTGCTAAGGCAGCAAGCAATTTAAAAATCCCAATGAATTCCAGCAACAAGTTCGAGATTCATGTGAAACACCGCCCCACCGTTCCAGATAATCATCGATGTTGGCAAGTTTTTCAGGATGACGAGGAGATTAGTGATTTTCTGCAGAATAAGGGTAAGTTTAAAGACACCTCCATAGATACAGAACATGATGATGGTAATGATGATATACAAATAAATCAAATGGAAGTGCTACAACTTAAAGATAACATCATTCCTAAAGGATTGATTCCTTTGGAGGAACTTTTTGATCAAGACGATGTAGCCTGCAAACCGACATTGAGGCCGACTGAAAAAGGTGTTGAAGAGGTAAATATTGGGACAGCTCAAAATCCCAAGATGGTAAAGTTATCAAAGTCATTGTCACCAAAGGTAAAAGCGGAGTATGTGAGATTGTTGTCTTCATTTTCTGATGCTTTTGCATGGGATTACTCAGATCTAAAAACATATGACACTAATATCATTCAGCATACTATCCCCATCAAACCAAATCAGAAGCCTTTCTGCCAAAAGTTGAGGAGAATCAATCCAAAGCTGCTACCATCGATTGAAAAAGAGGTAAACAGGTTGTATAAGTCAAGAATCAATGTGCCTATCAGATTTTCCGATTGGATATCAAATTTGGTGCCCGTGAGAAAGAATATAGGTGAGATCCGTTTATGTATCGACTTCAGAAATTTGAATAAGGTATCATTAAAAGACAATTATCTGCTGCCAAAAATGGACCATATATTGCAGTGAGTAGTTGGAGCATCAAGGATTTCACTACTCGACGGCTATTCAGGTTATAACCAAATTTTAGTGCATGAAGATGATCGTGACAAGACTGCGTTCACCACTCCATGGGGAACGTTTCATTATGCAAAAATGTCGTTTAGTTTGAAGAATGCAGGCGCCACTTTTCAACGTGCAATGGACATGGCTTTCGCCAACGAGAAAGATGTATTTTTGGTTGTTTACCTTAATGATCTGACTGTGTTTTCAAATTCTGATGAAGAACATTTATATCATTTGAAAATTGTTTTCCAAAAGTGCAGAAAATATGGCATTTCGCTGAATCCAAAAAAGAGTCTTTTTGCCATGGATGAAGGCAAGCTCCTTGGCCACATCATATCGAAAGACGACATTCGTGTTGACCCTGCATGTGTTGAAGCCATCCAGCAGATTGAACAACCCCGGAACAAGAAAGAAATACAATCATTTAATGGTAAAATGAATTTTCTGCGTCGTTTCATTCCAAATCTTGCTGAGCATCTTAGAGAAATTACGAATATGCTGAAAAAGGACAGTCAGGTAAAGTGGACAGAAGAGGCGGTGAAATCATTCAATTTGGTAAAGTTAGCTCTTTCTTCAGCCCCTATTTTAATCAGCCCAGACTACACACAGGACTTCATTTTGTTTTCGTTTGCTTCTGAGCACACTTTGGCAGTTGTTTTAATGTAGAAAAGGGATGAAGTTGAGAAGCCCATTGCCTTTTCAGTCGGATTATAAGGGACGGAGCGTTGAAATACAATATTATTGAGAAACAAGCACTTGCATTTGTAAAGGCCTTGAAATATTTCCGTGTGTATATACTGCATTCCCACATTATAGCCTACGTTCCTAACGCAGCAGTTAAAGATGTTTTGGTACAGGCAGATCCAGAAGGAAGGCGGGGTAAGTGGATCGCTGCGTTGTTAGAATATGATGTGGAGATTAAACCGACCAAGCTGATCAAAGGACAAGGACTAGCCAAGCTCATGGCTGAAACAAATCTGCATGCTCTAGATATAAATTTGATCGTTGCCATGTCCGATGAAGATGAGGAGAGTACATCATTTCAGGTATCTGATATTTTTGTTTCTTCCCCTTGGTATGCTGACATTTTATACGTACTTCAGAATTTGTCTCCACCACCCGGGATGCCTAGAAATAAGAGTAGAACCTTGAAGTTGAGGGCTGCAAAGTTTTGCATATTAAATTCTGCATTATATTGGAAAGACCCTGGTGGAATGTTATTGAATTGTTTAATAGAGGAGGAAGCCAAAAGATTTTTGGAGGACTTTCATAGAGGAGACTACGGGGGCCATCTGTTTTGGAAAACCACAGTGAATAAGATTCTAAGGGCAGGTTACTATTGGCCTTCTTTGTTTTCTGATGTATATAAGGCTGTTAAGAATTGTCACGAATGCCAAATTTTCGAAGGGAAGCAGAAACTACAGCCTTTGCCTCTCAAACCAATTGAAGTCAGTGCACCATTTCAGCAGTGGGGATTGGATTTCATTGGGGAAATCCATCCGTCATTGTCAGGACAGCATAGATGGATATTGACAGCTACGGACTACTTCACGAAATGGATCGAGGCCATTCCCACTCGACAAGCCACGGATGCGGTAATTATCTCTTTTCTTGAAAAAAATATTATGTCACATTTTGGGTGTCCTAGTAAGATAATCACAGATAACGCAGCAGCCTTCAAGTCAAAGAGTATGGTTGAATTTTTCTATAAGTACAATATCAGCCTGGGACATTCGACTGCATACCATCCGCAAGGAAATGGCTTGGTGGAATCTTCAAATAAGTCTTTGGTAAATATCATCAAGAAATTGCTGGAAATCAATAAAAAGGGTTGGCACAAGAAATTAGTGAATGCACTTTGGGCCGATAGGGTAAGTCAGAAAAATTCTATTGGCATGTCCCCTTTCGAGTTGGTGTATGGGGTAGACACAGTTTTTCCCACTTCTCTTGCTGTCCCGGTAGTCAAATTGCTTCAGGAAGCTGGTAGTGAGGAAGATCCCATGCAGCGGAGGATTAATCAGATGATTCATTTACAGCAGACACGGGAGGAGGTATTTCAAAATACATTCGAGTTGCAGGAACGCATAAAGAAGATCTATGACAGAAAGGAAAAAGCAGATAAATTTCAGCTAGATGAGGTGGTTTTGAAGTGGGATGCTCGAAATGAAGATAAGGGAAAGCAGGCAAATTTGAAAATCTATGGAAGGGTCCTTTTAAGATTGCAGCGTATCGTGGTCAGAACACCTTTCTTCTCAAGGAAATGAATGGAGATGATTGTCCTGGAGGGGCGATCAATGGTCGGCTGCTCAAGCGATACCACTTCTGAGTATTTTCTGCTGATTTCATCATCATTGTATATATCGTTTTATTTCTGTTTTATTACAAGTGTGGACTGATCTCTCATCTTCAGTCTAGGGCCCAGAGCGAAGGCTATAATTCTGGAGAAGGAGATTAGTTTGGTTTGAAGTTTTTCAAGTCAGTCTTATTAGTTTTTAGTTTTAAAGTCGAGTCAGTTTTGGTCAAGTTTCAGTAAGGTTTTAGTCAAGTTTGCAGTCAATAAATGTATCAAAAGTTTTTTGTGTTATCTGTTGAAATCATGACTCCATCGCCCAATGGATGAAGGCACTGTATGACTCCCCTAGAGATCTGTCGTTCTTGGCATCTCCTTGGAGCCACCATCCCCATTGGAGCCAATGTTAGAGTCGGTCCTTACAGCCCTCCGTCAGAGATCATTTCGCTTTTTGCATATCATTTTTAGGTGTCTCGCTCGTTTCACTTCGTTGCATTTCGCTAGGGGCATGCCATTGACTGACGAGGGGGTCTGGTTGTCTTGTGTTTCCTCATGCTTGTACCTGCAGGGCTAATTAAAATTCCTCAAAAATCACTGAAGTTCAGATCACTTCATTCATGGTCATAAATGATTAGTTTCGTTAAAAAGAGTCTTTAGTCCTAGAGTCTAGGGTTTTCAGTCCTTTGCACACATGTAATAAAAGCCCGCAGGCCATGAGCTTGGTTTCAAAAGATTCTCATTTCATATTTTTATTCTCAAAAACATTTGAAGACATTTCTAGTCCAAAACTCTGTTTTGGAACTAGAAATTGTCAAATTTCATTTTTTGTAATAATTGTGTATTTGTTTCATCATAAGAAATTTGAAGGCAGCCTCTGATCTTTGCCAAAGCCAAATGCCAAATCCCTGCAAAAGAAACCAAGTATCATCAGTCCAAGACTCAGAAAAATAATAAAAAGCCAAAGGACAGCATTGTATTAAGTGATCAAATGACAAAGTGCCAAACATTATTAAAGTGGGTTATGGAGCAAATTTAAATCAAAGTTGATTTTTATGAGATATTTTACAACCCATATAAAGCATTGGAGACAACTCATTTGCATATATTCCCAAAGCAAAGGTCGAATTGCAGATTAGAAGGGCGAAAGCTTGTTTTCAGAACTGTAGACTGGAGGTGTAAGTGCGCGCTACTCACAGAGGAGGTGCGCTACTCACAAGAGGCGCGCTACGGATATAGCTTCACCGGCCTGTGCAAAATAACACACGCGCTACTCATATACCGCGCGCTACTCACTGGGTGAGCGCGCTACTCATATAATTTCAGAGCCAGAAATTTTCGCTCCTGCGTCCAGTTTAATGCCAAATCGCCTCAATTGGCTTGCAAGTAGGTTTTTCATGATTTCTCAGTAAATTTTGAACATGATTGTGGTGTTTTGAGAGTGGAGAAACTAGTGTGTTTGATGTGGAGAAAGGTGAAATCCTAGGTTCATTGCAAATTCATTTCTTAGGGTTTTGAAAGACATGTTGAGAGTCTTGTGAAGGATTTCCAAGCTTGTGTTGTTGATATATATGCTTATGCATCTACTGTCAAAGTGTCACGGCCCTCACGCTCTCAGTTTTCCATTTCATCACTGCTGTCATCGCCATTATATTATCACTGTCATTGCTTTTGTTTTACTATGGTCATTTTCACATTGTTTCCCATTCTCCATTGACAAAACACAGTCCCATACACATTTTCCCTTTGACAAATCTTAGCCACCATTGCAAAGGTTGTACCCTACACTACAAACTTTTTTACTCATTTGTCAAATTCCCTTGTGATCAAAGCAGTGACTGTTTTTATGCCAATCCACTTGACAGAACCATCACCACTGTGGCTTTTTTTCCTATGATACTTTGATACATATGTGAAATATTTGGGTTTTGAGCATACATTGAAACTTTTTTCTTCACTACACCTATATCAACATACATATTGCAGACATCTTGTTTTCAAAGCCATGTTAGAGACGGATTCAATTTATGAGAAGGAGTATGACAGTGATTCCACAACAGAGGGTAATGTGCCACGGAGGTCTCACAAAAGTGGAAAAGGTGGTAAGCATCTGGTGAGAGCTACTTTCTTTCGTTCAATTCGGTGCTTCGTTCGCTTGCTCCAATGAGTTTTCAGCACGTCATGTTTATAAAATTCATGAGATGATTTCACAAACCCAACATCATCGTGAACTAGCTCGTTTATTTGTTCTACATTTACATGATGGTCGTGTAAACCTTGCAGGAGTAGATTTCATTCTGTCACCAGAGACTATTGCTCGGGCCACCAGGATACCAAATATAGGAGAGGAATGGAACAAACAACAGTAGTTAGAGAAATCCTACTATGAGCCATAGATCAAACCTGAGTTTATGAGGCAGCTGAGCAGGGTATTTCCTTTTAGATTCCTGAAGGATGAGTTTTCACCTTTGATGAAACTCATCATTCGATATTTCAGTTGTGAGGGCAGATTCTCACGTCTCAATACGTACCATGTCCGTTTGTTGATGCATTTCATGAGGGTACGTATGATGAGCATTCCATACTTCATGTATTGCAACATAGAGAGGATGACAATTTTTGTACAGAAGAAGTCCCCAACACAGCAACATAGAAGTATATATCATTACGCGCTGATCAAAATCGTGGTGATACATCGGTTAACACAGCAGGGCATCACTTGGGAGGATTTCATCTCCCGTAACTTCTTCACAGCGCCGCAGCCGCCTCCCGAGGTAGTTCATGATGAGGGAGAGCCTTCACATCAATCGGACATCCCTGATATCGAGCATATCAGTGCTCCATTTTATGTGACATACCAGCGAGGCCACATGGCCTTATTTGCAGCTACACGACGAGTACTATCTCCACCCGGGGTGGAAGGGGTCTCGTTGACTTCATCAGCAACGCGAGTATTATCTCCACCAAGGGTGGAAGGGGTCTCACCTTATTCTTCAGCACAGGTACAGATTCAGGACAAAGGAAAGAGTCCTATGGATGATGAGGGCCCATCAGGTGGTCGAGACACTGGTTTCACATTCATCGATGTTGATGCGAGCTCTCCTAGCTCGAAACTGAAAGAGATCATCCAGGAGAAAAAGGCTGAGAATGACACACTGAAAGAGAAATTGCAGAGGGCTCAGTGGGTGATAAACTACCTGGAGTTGCGTAACAAACAGCTAGAGGATGAGCACACACTGTTAGAGCTGCGGCGAATCCGTGAGGATCGACAATTGGCCTGGAAGAGACCTGGTGACATGACACTAGTTGAGTGAGAGACCGAACTCACGCATGTTAACATTCATCTGGAGAAGTTGTTGGCAAAGGCCAATAGAGAGAAAGACATGCTTCTTCACATGAAAGGTCATTATTGGGCCCGCATGCATGTCTGCAAGGCAAAAATGACGATTTTAAAGAGGAGGTTGAGCAGTGCACTAAAACGGCGAAAGAGGCCCGATCCACTCCAGATTTTGGCCGAGGCTTCCTTGGCTGGACATGATACATGATGGAGGGTCTTCATTCTGAATTTGAGCAAATTTGAAGAAGTTTTTTTCATTTTGGAAAATTTTGGTCTCAAAACAGGTTTTTCAGATATACGAGTAGCGTGTCGACGTGCTCATTTATGATTGGGACACTTGCTGGAGGAAAACCTTATATTTTTGGATTTTTCATGGAAATTTATGCATGCTCCAGTAAGACCAAAGCATTTCACCAAATTCTGGATGATCCAAGGGGCCAAAACACCATGAAAATCACCATTCTGCCACCTTTTTCAGCAGTAGGAAGTACTTGTGGGAGAATGAAGTTTTGGAGGAGCAAATGAGCTTCAAATTGGGAAATTCCACTTGTGACGGATAGCAGACATCCAAGGCTTTCCAAAAATCTGTCATGAGATTGATTTGGATGCCGAGAAGTGCTCCAAAATCAAGCTGAAAGGCGTGCTATGCATATAGCTCAGGCACGCTACTCATATTGATTTTTGGCTGATTTTTCATTTTCCAGCTCAGAATTTCGGCCAGTTGGACCAGTTTTGCTTGTGGATGTAATTTTTGAGTTATCTTGATGTAATATTATGGTTGGCATGTAACTTGGACTCATTTTAACCTATTCTAGATGATTCACTCCTAAAAAAGTAAAATCAAGTGAAAGAATCAGTTTCCTTCCTTTTAGAGGCAAGTTGTTTGGCTGCCTATATTCTAGCTCCTTGTTTAGAATTAGTTGGAACTGCTCCTAGAAGGAGGAATTCGACCCTAGAGGCATGGGAAGGGGTTAGGATGTTTCATATGGATGTAGACTTCTCAATCATTGTGAGGCTGAGCAGGCTGGACTGGGAAAACTTCTACACACTATTGTGTCATATTTTTCTATATTTTGGCTAAGGAAAGATCGTAGCTTTTGCAACACCTCGTATTCTTGTGGCTTTCAGCTCTTGATGGTTGTTTTCTCTCACTTTGGTTGTAAGTTCTTTCACAAGCTTAATGTATGCCATTCCCTTCTTATTCTTCTGAAACTAAATGAATGAGTTAATGAGGTTGAATCCATTGTTTCAGTGCTCTGCCTTTAAATTTGTTTAGTTTTACATGTTTTCGCCTGTTTGCAGAGGATCCATGTTCTCCCTTGCCCTCTTCATCTCCTTGTCATTCTGATCCATCCATACACCTGATCAAAAGCATCAAGACCATTTCCTACCTCGCCCCAACTCGAATTCTGCAAAAATCTGGCCTTATCCCTGGACCCAAAATTGTTTTTCCCATTTTTTTTCAACAAAAAACCCAAAAATCAAAATCAAACTTTCCTATCTCTTTACTAGCCTAAAATCACTATTCGTTATAAGTCATCTCAGCCCCTTTGAATACCTTTTGCCGAGATAGACCTGGAGAGAGCCCTCTCCTGTCCTCGTAGGGCTAGCTACGAGGCTGAGCGTGGTTTGATGTAGCCTTGAGTTTTACCTTATTTCAGCATAAGGTAGATTTGAGCGCTAACACAAACTCTAAGAGAAATCCAACTGTACACAAAGTACTGTAAATGTGAATTTTATAAAGAGAAAATCTAGTATTATGGGCATGTCATTTCGAGAGAAGGCATTTTTGTGGACCTTGAAAAAATAAACACCATAATGTGATGCAGGAGCATTAGGCAAAGAGAAAATACTTTGTATTTTATTAAAACTTAGGGGTTTTTAAGTTTTTAGAGGAGCTAGATTTTTATGGATGATTTGAGTGGGTTTTAAGTATTTTTAATTAAATATTGTAAATAATTCTCAAATTTTTGAGAATATGAGAAGGATTTGATCAGTTGAGGATGTAAAGGGATGAGAGATTTTTCTAAATATTAATTTAGAAATTAGTTTCATTAATTATGGATAGAGAGGATCCTTAGGGATTCAAGAGTGATTTTAGGATTTTGTTGAGAAGATGAAGGGATTGAACTTAGATTAGATTATTCTAAATTGTATAAATTATTAAGCCTCAAAGGCATTGAAGATCAAAACGAATAGAGTGATTAGAGGTGTGGTTTGGAAAGCCAAGTTGTAAGCCTTCAGGAAATCGAAAGGGCCATGAATTTTGAATATCCGGCCAAAAGACAAAAGTTTGTAAGTCTTTCCATTTGTTAATATGAAAAGTGTGTTTCAGAGCTATATTGTTTGATTCAGAAATTGTATGTTTAAATTCTGTATTTGGGCTTGAACTGAGAATGCGCACACTAATGGGGAAATTGATGATTATTATAGCTGTAATGTCCATTTTCTGAGTTAGAAAGTGAAGGATTGAAATTGAATGTCGATTCAGGGCGACATTGGCATATCTGCCTTGGATTGCGATGATGGAAATTAAGTGTTTTTTTATGAATTCATGTTTCTGTGCATGAATTTTAAATGTCATTCTGTAGACGAGGAAGAATCGATTTTATTATCGATTCATGTTTCGGAAGCTGAGAAAATTTCTGAATCGAATGAGGCATTCGATTAGGCAAGATGGAAAATCTGTGATTTGATGGCATAGCGTTTAAATACATGTGGGAAGAATCGATTTTTATATCGATTTGTGTTGAATTGTTGAGCGTTGCAATGAAGCTGGAATAGTTTGATGAAACACTGAAGTAAAATGAGGAATCGACTCATTGAAAGGTTCTAAGCGACTGAGTGATAGTTAATAATGGCGCAGTACAACTGTGAGAAGGTTTAAATTACGATAAGAATTTGGGTTGATCAAATTACAGAATTGGGCGGAGAAGTGAACCCAAAAGGAACGAAATAAGTCACAGTGAGGTTTGAAAGTGGAGTTATAAAAGCGCTGAAGGAATGGAACAACAGAATCCTGAGATGAAGAGCCTTAAACGCTGAGCAGACACTGAACTATGATGCGTTGGATGTGGATGCCAGAGTTCACACGTGGAAAATTCGCAATAGAGTTGTGGAGCAAACAACCAATTGAAACAATAATTAATGGCCCAGATGCATAATTAATGTGATGCACTGGTAAGTTATGGTTGAATGTTATTCAGCTTTTAAATAAACTCTGAGTATGTGAATTTCAACAGCGAAATATCACGCGCCGGCATGGGTATTAGATCGATGATGGAGCGAATGGTAAGATAATGGACCAGACATATTGTTCATGTTGAAGCATTGGTTGAAAGTTAATCATTACATTGAAATGGTTGCATGATGCTAAAGGTCAAACTTTGAAATCGAAACATTCTTATATGTTGGAAAAGTTGACTATAATTGAATTAAAGTTGAGTTTTGAATAAAAAGGCCATTGACATGTTAACAGTTGTGTAAGTTAAGATGGAGTGATTTAAAGAGGTTTTCATTTGGAATAATGAAAAGAGAGTATTGTTTAATAAAAAGAATTACTATGGTTCAAATCACACTTAACAAAAGGAGATAGCTTCTACACTTAAGACTAGTAGATCATGGTTTTTATAGCCATGAGATTATAAATGAAAGAGAAAGCTCCGCTTATGTAATGGCTTATTGATCACGGTGAAATGATTTTATTATGCAATGGTTTTGAACCATATGTTTGAAGAGCTTCCGCATGCAAATGATAGTGTGTAAATTTGCCAGGTATTGGAGTTTTATTTGGGCAATTATTTGGATGCATTTTTATGTGCATAGTATTGGGAGAGATTCTGGGTTTTGCAGGGTTGTCCCTGCATCAAGTGGTATCAGAGCAGGAAGGCTCTGTTGAAATTGAAGATGTTTGTTTTTCTGAATGAGTGCAGGAAGGTTCTGTTGATAACTGAAGTGTGTTTTATTTGAATGTGTTTTAAATCTGATATGCAAAGGTACACAATTGCAGTGAACAGAATTGCAGAAATGAATGGAGGACAAGATCATGCAGGATCTTAAAGGTAAGATAATTTTATGATTTGAAATTTGTGATTGAGGTTTATGGTTGCAGAGAAGATGATGGAAGTGAACTTGACACTCATCTAAAGGCTGGATAGGGAGGAAAATTGCAGTGTTCTGAAGAGAAGGTGAGTTGAAGAGATAGCTTAGAGAGAGCAGAAGAGAATGCTCAAGAGGTTCCATAGGTATTGAACCAGTACTTACCAAAAAGACCGGGTCCAGTGAAGTGGATTAGTGAGGTAAGTGGCAGTAGGAGAGCTTGTTGTTGCAGAGGCTAGTGCAACTCATGGTGAGTGATAAACTCATAGAGAAGATGATCATGGAGGATCAGAGAAAAGGTTTAAAGGAATGCCACAGAGGTGAGATGACTGATAAAGTCAGAGAAAGAGAAATTGCAGTAATGAAGGTACAATTCCAAGTACTACAGGAATGGCTGCAAGAGCAGGAAAACCAGAGTGGAGGATGGATCTTTCCACTGAAGGGAAAGAGAGTGATTTGGCAACCATTGCAGATGAAGTTGAGGCAAAGTGAGATTGCCTTATTGAAGGAGGAACTTAGAGTTCTTGAGCCTGAGATGAAATTTGAAGATTCCACACGCAGATTTGTTCAAAGGGAGGTGTTGGAAGAAACAGTCAAGAATGAAAAGTCTTGTGGTTTTAAAACTAACAAGTTATGTATGTTTGTAGGTACAGTACAGGGAGATGAGAAAACTTTAAAGTTTGTGAAAAAGCAGGAGAGAGAGTTGAATCTGAAGTCTTTTCAAATCAATGCTGAGATAGCAAGATCTCAGGAGGAAATGAAGACAAAGAATTCTAATCAGAATATTAAAGCGGAAGAAGGAATACCATATGATGATTGGTCAAGAACCGGTGAAGGTATGGAAAATTGTGTTAAGTTTCCAAGTTCTACTCCTGATAAAATTGTTGAATTGTATAGGAAACTAGATCTTCAGAGAAGAGAATTGGAGAGGCAGAGGACTTATGTACAGGACAATTTGTTGAGGAAGCAAGGTAGGAAGGTCTTCATGAATGACAGTCATGAAGCAGAGGATGGAAAGAAGGAGAGACTAACTGACAATATCATGGTGAATGAAAATAAGCATACTGATGCGCTGACAAAGGAGTTGGAAAGGAACTCAGAGAAACATACTGAAGTTTTGAAGAGGAAGCTGAGGAGAAAGCCAGTGAAGATTTTCTGAGTCCTGAAGAAGACTTGGAACTGCAGGGAAAACTTGGTGACTGAATCAACAAGTGAGACCATTGGGTCTTGTGATTTTGAAGCTGACAATTTTATTTTGTTTACAAGTGATGTAGAAGACAGTCCATCACTTGGAATTGTCTTGGAAGAAGAAGAACTGTTGTAGAAAGAAGGTGAGACAATCATGTCTCATATGCAAAGGATCATTACCATGGGTGACAAGGAGGAGTTGGCTTGTCTGTATAGCCAAGAGAGAACTGTAGAGCAGAATTTTGGAACTACTACAGTGTTAGAGGATGAGGCTACAGTGTTTGAAGAACTTGATTTGATTGCCAAAATCAATCAAGATGATGATGGAAAATTACTGAAGATTGTCAAAGGGGAAGACGAAGGTTATGCTGGAACTAATTTGCAGCATGTTGATGAAATGCTTGAGAAGAAATGGCTGAAATGTTTGCTGGATACATTTGAACCAGAGAAATAAGTTGCAGGCATTGGATTAAATTTGCTTGAAGTTGAGAAAGGAGCAGATACTAGTTTGTTAAAATTGATTTTGCTTACTAGTATACAAACATAGATAAATGGATATGTTACTGCAGGAAGAGAATTAGATGATAATTTATTTTCTGAAGATAAATTTGCAGGAGATGAGCAAAATCATGTTGCAGAGGGATAGGAAGTTCGGGAGGCAACAACATGTGGGGTGACATCTACAGGAGTAAAACCAATGTTCGCAACAATCAGGGAGGTAACAGCTGAGGCAACATTGATAGCAGGGTGGAAACGTGAAGCTGGGTTACACTTTTGTGAGAATCGGGGCCCGAAATTTTTTTCCAACAATAGTTTGGCTGAAAATTTTTACAAGTTCGGCCGAACTATTACAAAGTTCGGCCGAACTTTCTTATAAAGTTCGACCGAACTCTAGATTCCGTTTACAGTGACGGCACACTAACGGCGCTGGCAAACAGAATTTTTGCTGGATTTTGGAAAACTGGCAATTAAAGTTCGGCCGAACTACTAAAAAAGTTCGGCCGAACTATGAGTTCGGCCGAACTATTTTCTATAAATAAATCGCCTGCGAATGTTTATGGTTTACTGTTTCATTGTTCGCGTGTTTTTATTGCGGTTTATCATGTTCGCGTTGTTGCTGCTGCCGATGCCCTGGTGCTCTTGTCGCCGCCATGTTTCTCCTGCCGTCTGCGCGGGTAAGGCTCGAATTCAGTCTTTTGAAATGTGTTTATGCTCATAACAAGAGGAGAAATAGGTTCCTTCTTTTCTATCTTTCACTTTCATGATAATTATGCTAGTACCTTATGCACTGGTATAGAGAATACCTTTATATATCTTGTACAGATGTAGGCTATGAGTTTCGCTTAACAGTGATACTATGCTTCATAAATTTTTTACTTTTTCTTATACTCAAAATATCCCTTCTTATCCCTTCTTAAGGGATAATGGAGGTGCAAAAAGTCTGCGATTTGTTTTCCAGAAGGGTAAAACTTGAGAGGACTATTAAATTATCCCTGACATCCTTTTCCATTGGGCTTCAATTCCCTCTAAATAATCTCACTTTTGAACCATGTAATGTTATTTTTTCTTTGTTATTAGTGTTAAAAATAGTGCCCAAAAATGCGTTCTAGTTAACTCCACAAATTTGGCCGACAAAGAGAAGATACCCCACCTTAGCCCAAATGGTATGATGTTTCTCTGTACATGAGGCCTTGAAAATACACCACTTTTGCAAGCCTTTTAGGCAACGGAAAGTGTATAGGATGCGAAACAGTCTACCAAATATTAGGCTCGCCTGCTGCTCTAACAGTCTATGCAGTATCATTGTTTTAGATATATTAGGCTCGCCTGCTAGCCATAACAATCTACCACGTCCAAAAAAAAACAGAGCCTTGTGGGTACCATTCATATTGAGTACTGGAGAGCATCTTTTGATTAGCAACAATGAGTAGTATGCAATTGACAAGCTTGTTGTGTGGATAATAGTCTAGTAAAAAACGAACCCCTAGGGAACAGCATACAAGTGAGTACAGGCTCGCTTGAAAATACATTAGGCTCATTTGAAAACCATTACTATCTACCACGTCCAAAAACAGAGCATGTGGATACCATTTATATTGAGGACTGTCAAGTCCGTTGAGGAAATTGCAGCAATATTTTTAATAATCCTTGTGATTATATAAGAAACACCAGGCTCACTTGTAGGTTAATACAGGCTTGATTGAGTACTAAAGAAAACACAGACAACATATTTTGTTGGAAATATTTTCCTCCCTTCTTGACTGGAATGTTGGAAACCTGCTCTGTCTTGAAACCCCTTCTTGGAGTCTCTCTCTAGCTAGAATTGCACCTACACTCTGCAACTAGCCAAAAAACAGATTTGAAATATTCGACTAATTTTTTATATAATTGAAATTCAAAAACAGATGATTTTCTCCAAGTTTTAATTGTTTAAAATATGATTGTTTAAAACTGAAAGATTTTTTTTCTTGTATATTTGAAGCTCTCCATTATTATATAAAAGGATTTTATGCTTGTATATGTTTATGCTCTTTACCATATAGTAATGTCAGTGTATGAAGTTTTAAATTGTTTTTATTATTTTTATTATATGTTGGATGTGATTTTGATTGAAAATGCTTCTTTTTTATTTATTAATTAAAAAAAATTATTAGAAAAATTATTGCTTTAAGCCTTGGAATTTACAATCAAAATTATAAAATGTTTTTATATCTAGAAACTATTTATGAAAAGTTTAATATTGTTTGATTTTCTCTACCATGTCCTTTTTACATATATCTAGAATAATATTATTTGTAGTTTCCGGTTTTTTGTAACATTTTACTACCATAATCAAAATCTATAGAAATAATAATCTAATATTATAATATCTTGAAATGGAGCTAGCCAACTCAAATATAGTATTGCAAATCCTTGACTAAGTTAGATGAGGAGGCTATGTATTACTTAGTATTGTATCCATATTGGGGTTGCAAGTTCTATGGGTTCAAAAGAACACTTGCAAACAATTTGTTTTCCATATGACCTCTCTTTTTCATAGATAAATTTCATTCATTTAGCCATTATGGATTTGAGAAAAATACATCCTGATAGGCCAATAAAAAGCCTTAACAATGAATTAAACATGAACAACTATTAAATATGGGTAACCAAGTAGCATGAAAACAAACAACTAAATCACCAAGCCTAGTAGTGATAAATAATAAACATTCTAGGATACATAAAAATTCCATGTATATAATTTTTTACCTAAAATCACTAGATGGTGAGGCCCACAGCAACAACTGCAAAATCAATGCAATATAACCAATCAAACTACACCAACAAAACATATGGTCTTGAATGAGGTTTTGGACTCTTTAGATATAAATGTACACCATGGAAATGTATCTTATATAAAACTTTAATCCATGTGCTTAACCTTAACATTGACACAAATGGAATACAATTTTACTCATTTCTTTATGATAGAAAAATATTCGGATGAGTATTACCCACATATCCGAAGTCAAAGGGGATAGATTAAAACAGGATGCTCTGGTCATCTTTAAAAGATAAAGTAAAGAAGCATGACATCACATATTAGTAATACAAATTAGATATGCGTACCAATTATGTTCATATAACACAACAAATAGATGATTCAATACAAATGTCACATAGAAGTCATATTTATCTCATGGGCCTTAAACTTAAATTATATATCTAGCATTACATTAAGCTATAGGAGATAAATCAAAGAAGCATTAGAATGTAAATTAAACATGTGTAATAATTATGTCCTTTAGTTCAATAAATAGATAATAATTTTCAAATGCCATATCTAAGCTATATTTCATCTAAGTAGCTTTCAATTTAAACTTATATCTAATGTTAAATTATATAAAAGAATAACAGTAATTCAAACTTCAAAATAATATTTAGAGTTGGTATAAAATGTGACATAATTTTCCTGCATGGAAAAACATAGTTACTGAGAGTTCAAAACTCATGCATTTGAATAGAAAGTGGGTATATGAATGAGCAAGTATATTTTTTCTATAAATGAGAAAGTGAAGGTTGATAGAGAGCCACACAAAATTGCAAATTCATACTTTACCAAAATTGTTAGATCCTTTTAAAGAAAACATATTTAATCAACTTTCATTGAAATATATGATAAACTCAACCCAATTTTATGAAAAGTAGTATACCATTTTTTACATAATTTCACATAATACAAATAGATATAAATTTTAATTAAGTATTGTTATAAAGATTTAACTACCCATCAAGAGATGGCCAAGTGATTGGGACAAGGCATCATCACAATAAAAAACCAAGTACAAATTGTAGTAATCCTAGAATCATGCTTTACATGAGGTAAAATTGGGGAACTCATGACTTGTACTATAGATAAAAAAACATTTACCCTTACCAAAAAATATATGATAAAATTTGACAAACTACATAAGCTAAAGCTTAAGGGGATATAATCCTTCTTGCCTTCCATATAGATAATGAAAATGATTGTCCCAAGTGTCATGTTGCTTCTCATGTTATTTTATAAACCTTGATTGGAGAGAAAAATAGGAGGGCAGAAATGTAAGAAATATAAAACATAATGAAACACAACGTAAGAAATAGAGAACATAATGAAACACACACATAAATATCTCTAGACAATCAACACAATTATTTTCCTAGGAAATCCTTATATGGGAGACAAGCAACCCTAGAAAGTAATGATGCTCTAGACTCCTTTTTCCCTAGGAAATCCTTATGGGAGAAAAACAACACTAAAATGTAAACATGCTCTACTCTCTCTTTTCTGGTATGGAAAATATGTGAGTACAAATAAAGAGGTAATCTCTCTAGAGTTAGCTAAGACTTTTAGCGTGTAAGGTTGCTATAAAAACTTAACTTCATACATTTTTCTCTCTAACTTCACACTCCTAGTTGTATTTTCAACTATGGAACAAAATACAATAACACAAAATGAAACTCTTATTCCTCCTAGTGGCCAAGTATTTAACATAGCGTGATAGCCAACTAGGTGTAAGATTTGACTTCGTCAACCATTAACGAGGTTTGTGATTTTAGACCTTTTAGAGTCTTGTTAAAATTCCACATGTAGCTAGCTTTCCATGCATGAGTAATGGGGCTAAGATGTCATTCTCTCGTACCATGGTGGTCAACATGATAGGTCAACTTACTAAAGGCATAAATTTTGAATGAAATTCGTTTGATGTTTTTCTTGCACCATTGGATATGTCTTTAAGTGTAGAATAATGGTCAAGATTTTGGCACAAGGGATAATCGTTTGACCCCCAGAAATGTCATTTAATGCCTCAAAATGACTCCAAAAGGTTTTAGACCACAATTCTCCACCCACCATTAAAATGACCCTACAAGTTGATTCTTTAAGTTTTTTCACTCTATAAGCATCAAAATATATGACAAATAATATAATTATCCAATCTAGATCATTATATAATAATTTGTTAAAATTATGAGTAAGATATACATAATGGAATTTAAATAAATAGCGTTAATTCATTGAACACCCTTGTACATGTTCCTTGTTGATACTTTGAAAGTAATACTTTTTGAAAAATAATTTGTTTATGGATTCTATTTTCCACATTCTCTCAACCATACCAAAGTATGTTCTTTTAAAACATGTTTTCTTGGTGATATGGGTGATTTAGAAATGATTGGGAGAGTGAAATTCCTTGAATTTAATACATGTACAATATGTTTGGTTCATGCCACTAAGCCAAGAATTTTAAATTCAACTGAATTTTAATATAACCAACTAATTCTTGCAAAAAAGGAATAAAACAATTTATGTTAGGGTTGTGGATTTAGGCATTGAAACAACACACCATGATATTTCAAATTTAAAAATAATGGTTTGAGTCCTAGGTAGCTCAGAATCCTATTTGTTTTCAAAATAAGGATGCACTCCCATTTGATTCTCATGATTAGGTTGTAATCATGAGGCTCTCGCTCAATAGTGGACCTTCCCAAAATCTTGTGATGTCTTGTCACAAACAAAACCATCAAACTGAAAACACATCATGCAAGAAACATAGCTCGCTGACATATATCATTTTTCTCCTTCAAAGAAAAAAACTTCACATCATGTGAATATCTCCATGTACTCTTACATATTGGTGTACAAAACCTTCAACCAAAAACAATTTCACAACATGCCTCTTCAAACAACTGACTCTCAAGTCAAATAATAGAGCTCATGTACAAATTTCCATATTTGTTGCATTTAAGTGTGTCAATGTAACTCTACTTTCAACGTCTTTCTTCATGCAACATGAACCATACTTTGAATTTGTAAAGAAATTCATGAAACATCAAAATATATGCAAGGCCTTAATTGGATAAGAAATCTAACCATCTGTTAGCAAACCATTTCAATGGTGCATCTTTTAGCTGCACTTCATCATGTGAATCATCTTGACCTTCATCGATTATGGAATCTTCTTTTCCATTATTGTCGTTATCTCTTTCCACCTCCTTCAAATGTTGTGGATGACTTGTTGGATACAAAGTCCAACACTTGTCCACAAGGTGACCTTTCTTATGGAAATGAGTAATAAACAATTGCATCTTATTTTCAACATCATTTTCCTTGTCCAATGGGCCTTTGAGTTTTTGCCTCATTTATTTAGAAAGTTTCAATGTGCATGGATACCTTCTTCCAACATCTATAAACATTATGATTATTCAAACCACAAAAGGAACATGTGAAAGTTCTTTTATATATCTTATGTGAATATTTACCATGTTTATCATAATCAAAAGCAATTTGATTAAAGGCAAATTTATACCTTGAACATTCACCATTGTGGCCTTCTTGAGGAGGTGAATTTGATGAGGTAGTGGCTCTCCTCTGAATACTAGCAATGAATGAACAATGACTAGATAGAGCTTTCAACATCCTCCTCTTTTACATTCTCATTAGTTGCATGTTTATTAACATCTTCTTGCAAAGTGGGTGTCAAACTTTTCCATTCATCATGAACACAAACTTCTGAAGCTTGAGGTAATGAACACGAAATAAAATTCCTTCTTGGAATAGCTTCATGTGCTTCCTTGGCTTTGGAGCATTCTCCATCATGTTTTCCATGGTTAAGACCCAAATAATTAGGCCCTTCCTCAACAACATTTGGCTCAACTATGCCTTGTACTCAACTATGCCTTGTACATGTTTGCCTTTAACCCTTTACTTTGATAGCACATTTTCATCAAAAATTTGAACTTTATTCCTCTAGTGTGTCTCTCAAAAGCACGTACACATTCATTTTGAGAGGAAATTGAAGACAGAAACCAATAGCTAATTCTTCTAGCATGGACCTTAATGTATCAAGACTTAGCAACCTTATTTGCATAATTTTTTCTAGCATGGACCTTAATGTCATAGCCTTCTTTTGCCTAAAATGAAAGAAAATTTCCTTGCAATTTGGCTTGCGACATTCATAATTAATACTCATGGAACATGATTGTGTTGCAATTGTGATAACATCTGTTGTATGGAGAAGCTAATAAAAAATGATCAAAATTGACATTTTTGCTCTGTTTTTTTGAAGATTTAAGGAAAATTACACCAAGTAGCTTCCAACTTCATATGACCATCATGTCAAACTCATCTCAGGATATTGTCGAAGTAAGAGCCACTTAAGCAAGCAATCTAGTATACATGACTCCAATTTCAATTAGTAGCAATGACAATTCTCTAAGTATGGTGCAAACATTGCTCCAGATCCTCAATGGGGCATGTTTGATGACAATAATTTGGGGAGTGAGAGAGGGAGATGGTAGGAGAAAAAATTCAAGGAATCCACGAGAAATTGAAAAATATATAACTAGAATAAGGTGGAAGACATCTGTAACCTAAGAGAGAAACTTGTGAGGAAATGGGTGAAGTTGGTATTACACACCCAATTGGACAACCTCGAGGAGAAAACATTTCTCCCACTTTATTTATTGGCATAACCTAGTAAGTGTCATTCACTAGCATGTATTTTGTCAAGGCCTTGACCTAGTTTCCATTCAACTCCATCCACTAGGTTGTAGAGGATTCCTCTAGTGTGTCTTTCAAAAGCACGTACACATTCATTTTGAGAGGAAATTGAAGACATAAACCAATAGCTAATTCTTCTAACTAACCTTGAATAAAATGAGATAAATTGTACTTTGATACCAACTTGATTTGAATATGGACAAACTAGTTTTATTGGGCTATCTCCCTCATTAGTTAAATAAAAATGTGTTTAGGATCGTCTAAAGTTAGCCAATTGGGAAGGGGTTTGTGTCAAGCTTTAAGTGTATTTTGTGAGAAATTTATGAGTTAATTAGATTTTAAAAACTCATGTGTACAAATAAAATGCAAAATTTTTATTTAGGAAATTTTTTTCCCTCAATCCAGATTCCGACCATTGGACATATAAGAGGAAGAAAGAGGGAATTCACTTTTCAAATTCTAGACCTTGTCTAAACCAAAATAAACTAGAGGTTTGGTTTTCAAATACATTCACTTATTTGGAAAAGTTCTAGCTACCAAAAGTCCATATGCCAATCTACCTCCCAAGAAATACATTTAGTACACCACTGGTTAGTTTTTTGTCTTCCTATATTCTTTATCAACCTCTTCTAGTGATTCTTGAAAGGTGGATACTTAAATCCTTCCTAAAAATTTGAGCTATAAAATGAGAAGACATACAAGGTCATTTTAAGTCATTCTTAGATAATGAAAATGATTGTTCCAAGTCTCATGTTGCTTCTCATGTTATTTTATAAACCTTGAGTGGAAAGAAAAATAGGAGGGCGGAAATGTAAGAAATATAAAACATAATGAAACACAATGTAAGAAATAGAGAACATAATGAAACACGCACATACATATATCTCTAGACAATCAACACAATTATTTTCCTATGAATCCTTATGGGAGACAAGCAACCCTAAAAGGTAATGATGCTCTAGGTAGCTTAGAATCCTATTTGTTTTCAAAATAAGGATGCACTCCCATTTGATTCTCATGATTAGGTTGTAATCATGAGGCTCTCACTCAAGAGTGGACCTTCCCAAAATCTTGTGACGTCTTGTCTTCCCATTTATGGTAAAGAAATCAAATAGTTCTATCAATTCCACCTTGCAACTCTAAGAGACATTGAATTAAATTTCATCTCAAGACAGGGATTTGAGAGGACACTCTCAAAGCCAACCTTCGTTATGGATTTGAAACACATGGTAAGTATCAAGACTTAGCAACTTTATTTGCATAATTTTTTCTAGCATGGACCTTAATGTCATAGCCTTCTTTTGCCTAAATGAATGCAAATTTCCTTGCCATTTGGCTTGCGACATTCATAATTCATGCTCATGGAACATGATTGTGTTGCAATTGTGATAACATTTGTTGTATGCAGAAGCTAATAAAAAATGATCGAAAATGACATTTTTGCTAGATTTTTTTTTTGAAGATTTAAGGAAAATTACACCAAGCAGCTTCCAACCTCATATGACCATCATGTCAAACTCATCTCAGGATATTTTTCAAGTAAGAGCCACTTAAGAAAGCAATCTAGTATACATGACTCCAATTTCAATTAGCAGCAATTGGACAACCTCGAGGAGAAAACAGTTCTCCCACTTTATTTGTTGGCATAACCTAGTAAGTGTTATTCACTAGCATGTATTTTGTAAAGGCCTTTCAACCTAGTTCCCATTCAACTCCATCCACCAGGTTGTAGAGGATTCCAAGCCTAATTTCATAAAAAGTAAGTTGGGGATGATCACATTGACTTGCTTGATGACATGTCTATGAATATTAACTACCTTGAACTATTTTTTTGCGTAGAGAAAGAGACACATTCCCATGTCTGAGCATGAAAACGTTCTTTGATATCGTTAATGCCTCTAGTGTTTACTTCTACAAGTTCTATAGGCAGAGTCTGTAAAGGGCCAGGTAGCCTCTGGATCTCATCTTTTATGAAAGGTGACATATCTAGTAAATGACCCTACATTCAATCTCTGGAATGGATCTAAATAGAAGTTCTTCATTTTAATATCCGTAAAACACAACAACTTTAAGGTAAACTATGTACATGTGTCATTTCTTCCACAAACTAAAGTGTATAAGTAGTAAATTTTATACCAAGTGTGCTCCCACCATGTAAAGCGCAATTTGGTGAACTTATCATTTTTATAATATCTTTTTCGATTAAATTTATTTTCACACATGATCAATTATTGCTTTGAAAGTTGTGTTCTACATAATTTGTGTACACTGAATTACGAATTGATTTTTTGAAATCTATTTTGTGTAAATGTCGAACAATAGATATATATCATGGAGGATGAAAGACGAAGATCAGCCGAATCCCATATGGAAGTTCAGGGATCGGAGGATGTTCACAGTATTTAAATATAATCTTAAATCTCCATACATGTGTGTACATATGGAATTTATTTTTTTATTAAATTTGTGAGTGAAATTAGTTGTTAATAAGTTTCATATTTTAATTTTTAGGAGGTAAGAGGAGAAGGGTGTCTACTCCATCCATGGAGCGTGGCCAAGGTTCAACTGGTCAAGGTATGAGTGGTAGCAGGTTGCGGGAAGGGGGTGATATTTATTCCCCTGAAGGCCAATCAACGGCTGCTAGTTCTCAATAGGGTCACTATGGGTCTGTTCTCAGCAGCGTCATTCTGGGTCTGGTTCTCAGGAGGGTCATGTTGGAGAAGATCTTAACCAACAACATCAAGGTTGCCATCAATTTCAATATTTTTTCATTAAATTTGTACAAATTTTTTTACACATGTTTTTTCTAATAATGAAGTTATATATATATATTGATGCAAAGGCCGAAAATGTTCGAGCTAGTGGTCAAAATAGACGCAGGGCAGCTCGCTACATTCAAGAAGAAGGTTGTCAACGCAACACAACTTATCCGGCTGAGATTACTGATATACCATGGGAAACCAACATGGCGGAATGCACCTTACAAAGGTGTGAAAGCCTTCATGCAAAATTGCAAAGAGATCTCATGGCTTTGTCTCTACCTGCTGAGAGTAGACAAAGCCTTGAAATAGTTACACATTCATTGGGTGAAATGGTAAATGTGTACAGAAATTTGGGGCCAACGACTGATTCGTTTGTAGAACTGATGAGAAAGAGAAAAGAAACAGTGATAGGTCCCAATAAATGGCAGGACATAAAACAAAAAGTTACAAGAGTAGAGGCCAAGTCAATGTTTAATTATAAGGAAGGGCCAAAAAGAAAAATGTTGAAGGTGCAGTATTTCAAGCACCTAGACAAAGCTGGTTATTTGTATGATCGACATCTTGCGGCCTTTGGAAGGCTTCCATGGAACGATGAGGTTCATGTTTATTTTGCACAAATTTTTTATGTAGAATTTTTTTTGGGTATGAAACCCGACTACAATGACCTTCCTTCAGAATTTTTTGGCCCGGGGAGAGGTCGATTATATCAACGTAAGGGCGCTAAGTGAGATGTGGAGTTGCCTCGCCCTGAGTCGACCGTTTCGAGTTGAAACTCTGCGATCAGAGATGGATGCGACTTCTCAAATAAGTCGAGAAGCAAGAGATGTTATGATCAATAATGTTCATAGTGGATTGAGTGGAGTCGATCTTTGTTTAAATTGACAAAGAGCACATGAAAATTCACGTGCCAATTTTTTTTATTGTACAGATGAGGATATTTACAACATGAATCTTGAAGATCTCCGAACATATGCAATAAATTGTCGCAATGGTCTGCAAGACCTAATTTTTCATGAGGAAGAGGGCACCGGAACGGTATTTGTTAGTGACCTTAGGGTTTGAAATTATTTTTACATAGACATGTGTACAATTTGTAATAAATACATGTGTATGTACATGTATACATTTATTTGTATGTGTACATTAATCTAAAAAAAATGTATGATTATATGTTAAAACACCATTTGCAGTTCTCAGGCATGATGCGTGATGAAAATGTTAATATTACGTTCGGGACCTCCGGTTCAAACGATGCAGATGGGTCTGACCATCATGATATGTTGGCACATGTATGTTAGTGTTTTTTAAGTGACTCTAAAATAAATAATTGTTGCAACACATGTACATGTATCTATATATATAATTTGATAAAATGTTTTAACAGGTACCGATTCCATCGGATGTTTTTGGGATGGCGGTACCTTCTTCTTCTTTAGGAGATATGCCTTCTACTTCATTGGGAGATGAGCCACAAGTATGGACAATTTTTCACAAGTTTAATATTTATGTTTAAAAGTTATATATATATATATATATATATATATACACACATTCTACCTCAAAAAGTTCCATTAAAAATTGAGTCAAAAAGTTCCATTAAAAATTGAGATATATATATATATATATATATATATATAGAAATCTATATTTTGAGTTATTTAAAATTTTTTGAATTTAGGTTCCTATAGAAGATTTCTTTAATCCGGGGACTCTAGCGACGGAGATAGGAACATCCACAGCATTTGAACAAGTTGTCTTTAGTTCCTTTTTTTAATATTATTAAAAATAAGTTTATATATGTACACGTGCATTTTCATTTGAAAGTTTTTAATTTATATAAATTATATATATATATATATATATATATATATATATTTAACTGTACATGTATATTGTACAGTTTACCACTGCAGATGTTCTTATGGGAGAACCTGTTCATCAAATGGAGAGGGAACCTTACGAGGTATTGCATGATTTTTTTGTTATATTTTGTTTTTTACATGAAGTTCTAGATATATATATTCTCATTCATTTTTAAAACTTCAAATTTTAATGTTCAAGTACATGTTCATTGTGTATGTAGGTTTCCTATTCACAGGATAGGGCGTGGACTGAGACCCAAACGCTAGATCCTCCATTTGATGGACATGATTTACAGTAGATTTGATTTCAAAATTTAGATGGTTTTAAAATTTGTTAAACTTGATACAGTTTGATACTTGTGAGATTTACAATTTCTGGACATATTTTATTACATTGTTATTATATAATTTGTTTTATTTAATTTTTGGATGGTTTTAGTACTTTTGGCATGTGAATGTGAAGTAATGTTGTCATATGAACTACATTTGGCATGTGATATTTAATGTTAAATTTTTTTGTTGCACAATATATAATCAAAAGGATTTTAAAACTTAAAGTTTTGGATGGTTTCAATCTACAACTTAAAGTTTTGGATGGTTTCAACCTACATTTGCACATGTGGTAAATTGAAATGTTACTTGTAACAAGACAATCCCCATTGATTTCATTGTATATGTTGATTTATGATTTGATATAATTGCATGTATGATGGCACATTACTTGTAAAGTCATTTGATTAATAGTGTTCATTGATTTCAGTGTAAGTGCAAAAAATTATTGACAATGTAGAACGATTTTTGTGTTATAATAATTAAACCTAATAATATTGGAGAGCAAGAGAGACAAGGTATGGTATTTACTACAAGAGTTCGAGCTAAATATTTAAATGGTTTATGATTTATGATTTTTACTTTCTTTTTAATATAATTGATACGGAAAGATGACAAAACTAATAAGGGTGACAATAAGAATAGAAGAAGAAAATAGTTTAAGATTGATCACAATAAATGCTATTTGTAATTGATTACATTCTAATTATTCACATTCTATCAGTCAATATTATTACATTGTCACTTTGCATTCAAAAATTTTATTTGATCATTTCTATTATTAAAGTTATTCTACAATATTTATCATCTCAACAAATTGAGGTAACTGAGAAAATTTAAAATTAAAATGACTTGATAAATCTCAAACATATTTAGCATATTTAAAATGGTTATATTAATATTAGATGTATTTACATATTATTGATAAAATTAATCATATGTTTCTCATATTATCGATAGTTTTTCCTTGGTTGCACATGACTGAAACCAACCTAGATCCATCTTAACTATGGATCTATCAAGCACTGAGAGGGATCAAATCTGTTGAGGTGCAAACCTTTCCTCAAGTTTTGCACTCAAAAAAGAGGTTTTCGCCTCTAGATATTTGATCCCTCTCGGCGCTTGGTAGATCCATAGTTATGATGGATCTAGGAAAATAACTTTCTAAAAATAAGTAAGGGAAAAGCAGCATAGGGAACAATTAGGAGTAGATTTAGGTCATAGGGAACAATTAAGAGTAAATTTAGGAACATGTGATAGTTGGGTGAGATAAAATCATATTTTAATAAAATAATGGGAATTTGTAGGAGAGACAAATAGTGGATATGACATGTATTTTGGTGAATAATGAAATTTATGGAATTAAACAATTAATTATTTTTGTATGTGAAAACAAGATTCACACCTAATCCTCACCTAAAAGACTAAATTAAACACATTATTATTAAGGGGACGAGGAGCTTTCTAGGTTTTTAGCTCCCCATTGTTAGATGAGTGTTGTAATGGCATTCCATGTATTTTGTGAGAACTTATGATATTGTGATATTCTAATTACGAAATAGTGATCTTGAGTACATGTTGGATAATGTAGTAGATAGGAACTTTTTGATAAGGGGAGATTAGGGAAGTGACCAAATTCCTATCAGTGAAGAAATTTTTCTTCACCTTCCTATAACTCCATTGTAGCTTTGGGGGCCAAAGGTAAGAAGAGTGCCTTGGAATTTCTTGGGTGAAAAACCAAGTAGGTCACCAACTTTGGTCTAGTGCATTGGAAATCATTAAAGAATTGGTCATTGGAGCTGCTTCAAGCTAGGAGTGAGCATCATCACCAACCTACATTGAATATTTTACACTCCCTAGGGTGAATGATACTTTAAATTGATTGACAGTCTAAGACTTTCGAATTTTTCCGAATGCCAAATGATCTTACAAAGCTAGTATTTATAATATCCTAGTAGGTCATTCAGTGACAACTTTTACCGGAAACTTGAAACAAAGAGAATCTATCCTTGGCTAGGACATCATGTAAGATGCCTGCCATAAACAGTAAAATTGTACTTAAAAGCTAAGATTCGGGCAAGTGGGGACAACCACTTGTTATCTCGTCCCTTGGAGGCTAGGCCACATGGGGACCGAATCTGACCTTACAAAATAAAGTGAAATAATTTGTACCATATGGTCGGAAAACATATACAAGAACAATTAATTTCATTCTAGAATATATATATATATATATATCCAATACATATAACATTTTTCATCAATGCACATGTATAGAAAAACTACTTTCAGTTGATACTAGAGCATGTGCTTGTACCCAAACAATTTGTAACATGTGCAAACCACAAATAACATAAGAAGCTCAATTTTTAGTTGAGTACTGGAAGTTCTAAAACATATTTTATCCAAATATAATAAATTGTTGGACAATTCACTCAAAAAATTCTAATGGAATTCCATCCTCAATAATCCGTTCATGATCGGATTTTGACATTTTCCATTTCTTAATTTTCGATTTTTTCTTTGATTGAACTTCTATCAACTTTATGCGTGCTGCACACACCAAGTGACTATATTGACAACTTATGGAATCAGGTTCATAGTATTCA
This sequence comes from Pinus albicaulis, assembly GCA_034641835.2. Classification (NCBI taxonomy): domain Eukaryota; kingdom Viridiplantae; phylum Streptophyta; class Pinopsida; order Pinales; family Pinaceae; genus Pinus; species Pinus albicaulis. The sequence goes on from CM076581.1 coordinate 681,140,673, forward strand.
AAGTAAACAAAGTCTCCACTTTGATGAGTTTGTCTGAAAAAATAACCTTTCAGTATAATAGACCCTCTGTCATACTGAAATCCGTGATCATTATAGTCTTGTAATAATTTCATTTTTCGTTTAGTGCAACATATCAAATAATACTTAACATTTTCATCGTTGTCAATAGGTGCAATTACAGCAAAAACATCTCCTGCACAATAAAATAAATTTAACATTTAATTATGCATATTTAAATTTATTTCTAGATCTTTAAATCATTAGAAAGTAATTCAAATGTTACCTTCTCTAACAAGATCAGAAACTCGATCACCATCGGATGATATTGTAGTTTCCTCTGATTTCATTTCTTCAAACATTGCAACAGACATTTTTCCCCTTGTATTTAGCTCTTTATGTTTCCAATCATTCACATACATTTTGTTTTCACAAACGTCATTGGATTTTGTGTTGTCTATGCAAACACCACAAAAACAAGAATATTTTCTTTTATCCAATGCAAACACATTTCTAGACGACTTTGTTTGAATTGAATGCAATTTTCGAGTCCCTTTTATTGTTTCAATGTCATTTCCAATTGATCTATCTAAGTCTTCGATTCCAATATGCCATAAAAACCTTTATATGGAAAATTAAAAGAAGAATTTGTAAATATGATATCAAAATACAATCAAAGATAATCATTGCATGATAAATGTACAATGTTTAAAATTAGATTTCCAATATAAATTAAATTGAATGTACCTTCACACTTCTCTTGATGGGTTTCTCTCATGGCTTAGAGCAGCGATGCACCATTGAACAACTTCTTCAGCATTCACAAGTCGACTTGCAGAGTGGTTCATTTGATATCTTCGAAGTACTCGTTTTATGCATGCTCCTACACCGTCATGTTCTCCTTTTCCATGGCCAGTCTCAAAGAAATTCCAACAATGCTTAATGCATGTTTTCTTATGAAGACAACACAACCAAAAGAATGATCGTGCAAATTTGAATTGATCTGCGCATCCGTCTGACCATATCCAATGTTCATTGAATGTTATTCCACTATTTTTCAATGAATCATAAATTTTTCCAAAACAATGTTGTACAAAACATGTATCATGTGTACGATCGTCACTGATATAAAAGTGATATTCTTTAATTATATGTCGATTTTCACTCGTGCTTTCTATATGATCGACATTTTGTTCAGCATGTCTATATAGAATATGGACGAGCATGGAGACTTGGTCAGAATGATAGTATTCACTCCGAATTTCTTTTTGTGGAACAAATGTGTAGTTTTCTGCAAAATCAATCACTGACAAAATGGTCCCTGGTGGAAAAACTTCACGAGATTTTTTGAATTGCAAGTCTTGCCATCGAGCTCTATGGGAATGCTTGGTGTATTTGTAAATTTCTACCTCAAACTTTCTCAAAAAGTCTATCAGAAAAATTTCGTCTTCTCGTAATTTGATTCTTTTAACACTATTTGCACCTTGAATCGATGTACCGATATATTCATATCTCTTCCATTTCACTTTCATGTTGGACAATGATTGATCATTTATATCAATACGATATTTGTTTTGAAATTTGGTCAAATTTCCACAATCATCGCATTTTTTACCACCAACACATTTTTTTGTAAAATAGTTTATCGCTTTCTCTTTCACATAGAATTTGAGATATGAATTCATGGATAGTGGAAGGAGGAGGTGAATCCTTCCATAATGTTCTACCGAAATCAAGGAATGTGTCATAATATAACTCAAATTCCACATGATAATGGCAACAACAAGTGTCGCGTAATGTGATAGGTTTTACATACCATGGTTTTTGTTGAACAAAAGCACTGAGTGAAACATGAATTTGACGATTCTCTTTTTTGAACTTGTTGAATAACTCTATCTGAGTGGTTTCCAAGAGATTTTTTTCATGTTCTTCGTACTGATTTCGTGCTATTCTTCTTCGCATCACATGTCTTGTAGTTGGTGAAACACGCGAATTGTTCTTCCAATATTCATATATTATTTTTTTAACATTTTCTCCAATTCTATCTTTGTATGGTTGCCTACAAATAGCTCTCCAACAAGCGAGTTCATCATTTACATGTATTTGTAGTCGAAATTTTCGATGTTTGTGCAGAGTTTTTCGCGAGGTTCCCAGTGCTCGTGCCATAGATGTTATCAAAAGATTCTCTTGAGTATTTGGTGAAACTATTACCATCTGTATTCCTCTACGTATATTTGAAAGATCTTTATCTCTATATCTCTTAATTGACTTTATATCACTAATATTTTTTATCACCTCTTCATTCATTTTTTTTTTATCTTTGGTTGATTTTCGAATATCCAATAGTGTCGTCGCTTCTTTTAATTTCCTTAATGATAGGAGACCTTTCAACATTTGAGCCTGAAATGTCACTTGCTCATTTAAGAAATACTCTTCAAAAATGCGGTTGACACGATATCGTATAACATGGTCAGGTTTTTTATCTCCATATGTGTGAGTGTCAACATTTTCTAACATCTCATTATCGATAGTGATTTCATCTGTACATATTCGAAAAAAATAGTACATATTCAATAAATAACTAAATTAATAAATATATCTAAAATTTCAAATATTTTTCAATAGATCAATAGATCATAATATTTACATTTACATACCGTCAATTTATGCGCGAGGCTATTTTCTCTTCAATATTTATGGGAGTATCTCTCTGCCTGCTTACATTAAACAAAATATTTTTCAAACTAGTTCATCAAATAAAAATTAAGCTTCACATTTTACATTGGGAAAATTTTAAAAATATATCAATAGATCATAATATTTACATTTACATACCTGCCTAAATTTTTCGAAAGCTGATTTTCTTTAATGTTTTTAGGAATATCTCTGCCTGCTTACATTAAACAAAACATTTTTCAAATTAGTTCATCAAATAAAAATTAAGCTTCACATTTTACATTAGGAAAATTTTAAATATATTAATAGATCATAATATTTACATTTACATACCTGCTTCAATTTCTACTTGAGGTTGATTTTCCTCTTCAATATTTGAGAGGGCTTCTAACTTTCTTTTGCGAGATTGTCTCGTTTCTTCTCTACGTGCCTCAGGGTCTCTTTTTCGATCATATTTTCTCGCACAAGTTCTTTGATTTCCCATGATAATAGGGTATGAAGTTCAAAAAATTTCCTTCAAAAAATTAGACAATAACTCAATTACAAAAAATATCACAAAAGATTTAATTTAAAAAAATTCAGTGTAAATTTTTTGTAAAAAATACATACTCCAATCCAAAACACACTTTAAAAAATTCGAGAGAAAAATGTTTTATAAAAATGAAACAAAGCTCAAAAGATTTACTTCAACTCAAAACACGTAAAAACCTCCAAGAAATGTCTTCCAAAAAAATTCTTGAAACCCAAAATTGTAAAATCAATTTGCTTCCAAGAAATGCTCTTAAACCCAAACTTTGAAGAGAAGTTTTTGAACCCAAACCAAGATCTTTGTAAAATGAGATGAAGTGTGTGAAATGTGCAAAAAATTTGAATCATTTCACGGCAATTTATATTGACGCGAAATGTGTTTTAGTAAGGGGCTCTGCAAAACTTTCCGGCCGACGGAGAGTTATACAATAGTTCGGCTGAACTTTTGATCAAAAGTTTGGCCGAACTATTAAGACGTTAGATTTAACGAGTCTTAAGCAGAAAACATAGTTCACCGAACTTGGACTAAAATTTCAAAATAACTAATCACCAATTACGAAACCAAAGCTCAAAATTGCCCCGCAACTGACCGATTAAACTCCATGAAAGGTTGTTAATTAATCCATTTTAACCAAGACAAGTATTTTCAGAATTGAATCTACTTTCAGGAAATATAACTTTCATGGAATTTCATAAACGTTTACTAATTTTAATTATTTTTCTAATAAAATGGGTGCAAACAATTTCTGAGGGTCATTGTGATTTAGTGAAATCAAAATTTTTTATCTCCCAAAATACATTGAAAAAAAATTGAAAAAAATATGAGGCATTACATTGGTCTGTCGTCTCTAATGGGTAGCTTTTAGATTTTTAGTTTATAACTTATATGTTAATAAATTTTTTGCGTCGCGAAACATATCCAAAATACGCAGTTTTTCATATTGGACCAGTTCAAAAACTTCTAGTAATTATGATATGCATCCATTGGCTTTGTAAATATGAAGAAACCAAAGTAGACTCTGTCTAGATTGTTGTAACACATTTTGTTTTCTCAAAAACACAAATTTTCAATGAATACAACATTGCGTCATAACATGACCTCTTATGAATCCTTTGATTGTTAAGAAACACACACTCAAAGAAATGCTAAGTTGACATATCAAATCTGCATAAAAAAATTTCAAAAAATAAGTAATAGAAAGCTAACAAAATTTCTCACAACTTTTATTTTTATCGCAAAATGAAATTCTACACAGAACAATTGTTATAGTTTGTAGAAAGTTGAAGAACCGAAAAAAATGAAAATTTTTTCTCAAAAAAGGGAAAAAAGTGTAACCCAACTTCATATTTTCACCAAGCAGCAACATCAATGTTGGCAGCAAGAAGAGTAGTCACAGCAAAAGCAGCTACAGTAGCTGAAACAATAGAATTTGGAGGTAGCAGCAGTAGGCAAAGAAATTTCCAGACAGAGGAAAGGCTGGACATAGAGATTGAAAGCATTAGAAGACTGATGATGAAGGTGTCTCAGAGGCAGAAGACAACAGCAAGAAAAAAGAAGAATTTCAGCAAGGGAAAGACAAAATTAGAGTATGAAAGCATAGCGGGAGGCAGGATGCAAAACAAGATATGGAAACCTGGAGAAAAGCAGCAAGCGACAACAGATGATGACTTGCAGAACAAAGTATGGGATCCAGGAAGACAAGGACAAAGACTTAACACGCATGATCAGGAGATCATGATCATTTTCAACCTTGGGAGTCTGATGCAGGAGCATTAGGAAAAGAGAAAATACTTTGAATTTTATTAAAACTTAGGGGATTTTAAGTTTTTAGAGGAGCTAGATTTTTATGGGTGATTGGAGTGGGTTTTAAGTATTTTTAATTAAATATTGTAAATAATTCTCAAATGTTTGAGAATATGAGAAGGAGTTGATCAGTTGAGGATGTAAAGGGATGAGAGATTTTTCTAAATATTAGTTTAGAAATTAGTTTCATTAATTATGGATAGAGAGGATCCTTAGGGATTCAAGAGTGATTTTAGGATTTTGTTGAGAAGATGAAGGGATTGAACTTAGATTAGATTATTCTAAATTGTATAAATTATCAAGCCTCAAAGGCATTGAAGATCAGGAAGAATAGAGTGATTAGAGGTGTGGTTTGGACAGCCAAGTTGTAAGCCTTAAGGAAATCGAAAGGGCCATGAATTTTGAATATCCGGCCAAAAGACAAAATTTTGTAAGTCTTTCCATTTGTTAATATGAAAAGTGTGTTTCAGAGCTATATTGGTTGATTCAAAAATTGTATGTTTAAATTCTGTATTTGGGCTTGAACTGAGAATGCACACACTAATGGGGAAATTGATTATTATTACAGCTGTAATGTCCATTTTTTGAATTAGAAAGTGAAGGATTGAAATTGAATGTCGATTCAGGGCGACATTGGCATATCCGCCTTGGATTGTGATGATGGAAATTAAGTGTTTTTTTTATGAATTCATGTTTCCGTGCATGAATTTTAAATGTCATTCTGTAGAAGAGGAAGAATCGATTTTATTATCGATTCATGTTTCGGAAGCTGAGAAACTTTATGAATCGAATGAGGCATTCGATTAGGCAATATGGAAAATCTGTGATTTGATGGCATAGCATTTAAATACATGTGGGAAGAATCGATTTTTATATCGATTTGTGTTGAATTGTTGAGCGTTGCAATGAAGCTGGAATATTTTGATGAAACGCTGAAGTAAAATGAGGAATCGACTCATTGAAAGGTTCTAAGTGACTGAGTGATAATTAATAATGGCGCAGTACAACTGTGAGCAGGTTTAAATTATGATCAGAATCTGGGTTGATTGAATTATAGAACTGGGCAGAGAAGTGAACCCAAAAGGAACGAAATAAGTCACAGTGAGGTTTGAAAGTGGAGTTATAAAAGCGCTGAAGGAACGGAACAATAGAATCCTAAGATGACGAGCCTTAAACACCGAGCAGACACTGAACTATGATGCATTGGATGTGGATGCCAGATTTCACACGTGGAAAATTCGCAATAGAGCTGTGGAGCAAACAGCCAATTGAAACAATAATTAATGGCCCAGATGCATAATTAATGTGATGCGCTGGTAAGTTATGGTTGAATGTTATTTAGCTTTTAAATAAACTCTGAGTATGTGAATTTCCAAAGTGAAAGATCACGCGCTGGCACAGGTATTAGATTGACGATGGAGCGAATGTTAAGATAATGGACCAAACATATTGTTCATGTTGAAGAATTGGTTGAAAGTTAATCATTACATTGAAATGGTTGCATGATGCTAAAGGTCAAACTTTGAAATCGAAACATTCTTATATGTTGGCAAAGTCGACTATAATTGAATTAAAGTTGAGTTTTGAATAAAAAGGCCATTGACATGTTTACAACTGTGTAAGTTAAGATGGAGTGATTTAAAGAGGTTTTCATTTGGAATAATGAAAAGAGAGTATTCTTTAATAAAAATAATTACTATGGTTCAAATCACACTTAACAAAAGGAGATAACTTCTACACTTAAGACTAGTAGATCATGGTTTTATAACCATGAGATTATAAATGAAAGAGAAAGCTCCACTTATGTACTGGCTTATTGATCATGGTGAATGATTTTATTATGCAATGGTTTTGAACCATATGTTTGAAGAGCTTCTGCGTGCAAATGATAGTGTGTAAATTTTCCAGGTATTGGAGTTTTATTTGGGCAATTACTTGGATGCATTTTTATGTGCATAGTATTGGGAGAGATTCTGGGTTTTGCAGGGTTGTCCCTGCATCATAATGGAATTCCCTATCCCTAGAAATGTGGCTGATATAATATATTTTATGGGACTTGTCGGGTATTATAGGTGATTTATTGAAGTTTTTAAAAGAGTGGCATATTTTATTACCACTTTACAGAAAAAAGGGAAAATTTTTAAGTGGACTGTGGATTGTCAAAATAGTTTCGACATATTAAAACATTTACTTACTACTGCTGTTGTCTTAAGAAATTATTACCCTGATAAGGAGTATACAGTTTGCACGAATGCCTGTAAGGAGGGTGTTGGGGGTGTTTTAATGCAAGAAGTAAGGTTGGTTTCTTACGAATATCGTAATTTAAAAGAGCATGAAAAAAAATATTCAGCCTATAATTTGGAACTTATAGTCGTAATCCATGCCTTAAAAGTGTGGCACCATTACCTACTTGAAAAACAATTCATATTAATGAAATATCATAGTAACCTTACTAACTACTTTAAACAACCAACTTTAAAAGCTCTTCAAGCATCATGGAATCAATTTTTATTTGAATTTGAATTTCAAATTAAACATCTGAAAGGAAAATAAAATTTATTTGTTGATGCACCGAGTAGAAGGCTAGGTTTTGTATATGATTTTCTTTTAGCGAAATAGAAACAACCTTTAAGGAGCAGATTAAGGAAGCTTCTAAAAATTATCAAATACCGATTTTTGTGGAAACAGACTCAAAACATAAACAAAAGTGAAATAATGTGGGGATATGAGGTGAATAAAGAAAATAGGTTGGTGTATCGAAACATAATTTATGTTCAGAATCAAGTGAGCATCAAATAATTAATATTAAATGAGTGTCATAGGATTCCTTATACAACTCATCCCGGTTACGAGAAAATTATTACCACATTGAGGAAGGAATAATTTTGGTGTGTATGAAAAAGGAGATAGTTGAGTATTTAGCTAGGTGTTTGGAATGTCAACAAGTGAAGACTAAGCACCAGAATCCATCCGGACTGCTTCACCCACTACTCATCCCAAAGTGGAAATGAGAGATTATCACATTAGATTTTATCATCGACTTACCTAAGACCAAGAGACATAATGACACCATAATGGTAGTGGTAGACAAGTTGAGTAAGTCTGCTCATTTTATTCCGATACAATCTTCCTTTAAGAAAATTCAAATTGCTAATATATTCATGAAATAAGTTTTCAGGTTGCCTGCGATACCAATGGTGGTAATCTTAGATAGAGATGTTAGATTCATCTTAGCGTCTTGGAAAGCTCTGTTTAAGGGGTTATTTACTCAAGTGCAGTTTAGTAATTTGTACCACTTCCAAACGGATGGGGAGGCTGAACGGGTGAATTAGGTGATTGAGGATATGTTGAGAATGTTTGTAATGCAACAACCAAAAAAATGGGATGATTACATAAATTTAGTAGAATTTTATTACAAAAATGGCTATCATTCTTTGTTAAGAAGGAGACCATTCGAGGTGTTATATGGACGAAAGTGCAGGAAACCTATAAATTGGAGTGGGTCAGAAGACAAATTAATGTTGGCCCTAGAGATGTTAGCACAAATGGAAGAAGCAGTAAGAAAATTAAGGTTGAATTTGAAAGTTGCCTAGGATTGACAAAACCATTATGCTGACAAGAAAAGAAGTTATCAAGAATTAAAATTTGGGGATCACATGTCATACAGTTAACACCCAAGAAGAGTACTCTGCAATAGGCAAGGTGTACCAAATTAGATCGCCGATATTGTGGGCCATTTCAAATTTTGGCATACATTGGACCAATGGTGTATCAGTTATCCTTACCCAACCACATACATATCCACAATGTATTTCATGTTTCTTTACTAAATAAATATATGTATGATTCCAAACATGTTATCAGTTGGCAAGAGATACGAGTAACTAAGCTCATAAGTGAAACATGCATAAACGTGTATGTATTGTAAAGAGATTAACTAATTATACTGATAAATTTTAATTTTGAATGCAGGTCAAACGAGATGGCGAGTTTCTGGTCGAGCCCCAGTGTATATTGGATGAGAGAGAATTAACGCTATGGAAACGAGCTATCACCCAATTTCAGGTGTGGTTGAATCACTTTAACCCAGATCAAATGACCTTGGAAGATGAAAAGTTTATAAAGGAAGAAAATCCAAATATGTTTGAAAGGTGAAATCATCGGGATGGTTTTTTTCTTGAGTGGGGGAACATGTGACATCCCCTGGTAAATTGTAAATACTAGAATATGCAATTTAAAGAGAAAAAATTTATTATTTTATTTGAGACCTTGTAAGGTCAGACAATAACTTGGAAAATTTACCATGTTGTTTTTACTATGCACACGCTACAATGAAAGATAACAGAATATTTGTGTATGCCTCAGTGGTTAGAAAGTTATGAGTCATGCAGTTACCTGACCATAACTTCTCCTTAAGGAATCCAAGTTCATGAAGGACCCGGAAGGGAAAAACCTCAAGAAATTGGGAGGAGAGGAACTGCAAAAATACTATGAACATACTTCCATGCTCATTAGTTAGGTGGAATTGGGTGACAATATAGTCAGAATTGACCAAGTCTGGTTGGGACCGGATAGTCATAGCAGTAATTTCTGCTCAGAATCATCATTTACTAGATGAAACCCAGCTGCAAGTACAAAATCAAGGGGAGACGCAGCAGTGAGGCTGGTATCATTGTTTGGGAGGAAAATACATTATCTTGTATATGGTTGTGCATATTTTAATTGACTTTGGATATGTACCATCTTTTTTTTTCGTTTGGATTAATTACTATTACAAGGTGTATGGATACTCTCAATAGTAGCACCTAGATACTATTAAATAATTGGTTATATATGTAAAACTATTGGACAAATATTGCAGTACGTATATTACAACTTCATGGGAGGGAAGCATAAATACACAAGAGAGAAAAATTTATGAACTATGCATACCCAAGCTGAATTATAGATAGCCAAAGATAGGGTTTTTCTGAGTAATCCCTCTATAAATTATTATATAAAAATAAAGAACTATATTTTATAGTTAAGACAAGAAACTAGTAGAGGAGATCAATTGTAGGGTTAATATCCAAACCAAACCTTATGATAGTTTGGAAAGAGTCTGTCGAACCTCAACTATCACATGCAAACCCCTTACTTAAACAAAACATGGCAATTATGGTTAAACTCGAAGCCAAACTAGGAACTAAATTGGAAGCAAGTCCTAGTGTTATTTATGGCACTAAAATGTCATTATTCTAGGCGTTATTTATGACACTATATATGATGTTATTCATGTTACTACTTACTGCATTATTTATGGTGAAAATTTAGGCTCAACTCCGGAAAAATCAGGGGGCATTATTTCATGCACTATTTCAGGCATTATTTATGGTGCTATTTTTCTGATGCTTCTTCATGCACTATTTCCAATGTTGTTTCTGGAGAAATTTAGGGTGCAAAAAATGGTGCTAATGAAAACATACCTGGTGGCACCCATTTTTGCACTAAGAAATGTGTCTAATTCATGAACTAAAAAACACTAAATTTCGGTGAAATTTTAGGCGCTAATTCAATGTTCTATTGTAGTGTTGGTTAATTATTTGAAATAAGTAAAGAAGTTAAGAACAACGCTCCCACAAAGAATTTTTCATATTTATTATTTTTGTAAATTAAAATTATTTTAGTGAGTCATAAAAATTATTTAAAACATTTGAAAACAAATATTTCCAAGAAAATTTATGGAAAAACACACACACTAACAATATAGATATAAATAACTTAGTAATAACATTTTAATTGTTGAGTTAGAAATTGATAACCTTCAAATATAACTACATTCGTTATTAGACCCTACCGTGAGGCATGGGACTAGAGTAATTGAATGGACTCCCATAGCATTAGTTTGTGTAACATTTAAACAATTTTTAGGCATTTAGTTTGTGAAGACTATTAGAAATTTCCATCATGGTTCTGGTTTTTTATTAGACATGGTTTTGGCCTCTTCCCGAGGCAGAAGGCTATAAACTTAGGATATAGTTACGAAATTTCTCAACACATAATACTTCTATGTTTTAATGCAAGCATTAGTTTTCTAACATTTAATGTTGGATTATACGTATCTCTTGGTCATCTCTTGATCAAGTATTATGGGGATGCCACATAGCACATGTCGGCAGACCGCTAGACCACAAGGCTATCTGAATGTGAACTGTTAATGCTCTGGGTGGTGAATCTCTCATAAAACTGTGAACTGTGGACATTCTAAGTGGAGAGTCTCTCATAAAATTTTGAACATTATGAGCCATGCATATTCAAGAACGTTGTTGAAGGTTGCTGGTTTTCTGAAATATGTAAGCATCCTCCAGTGCGCCACTATGTCCATAATTTCAGATAATTTTACCGGAGTGGATAGAGAGATCACTCATTGAATAAAATGAGCACATAATTTCATATAATTTTACCGAAGTGGATAGAGACAGACTCATGCAATCAAATGAAAGGTTGTTGAAGTTTGCTGCTTTTCTGAAATTTGCAAGCAGACTTGAGTGCCCCACTGTGCACTTAATTTCAGAACATTTCACCGAAGTGGATAGAGAGATCAGTCATGCGATCAAATGAAATCAATTACATGTATGTAATTTCATATCTGAAATTCCACAACAAATTTAAATGAGCAAGAAAACTAAAAAATTTAATAATAAAATTTGGAAATTTTATGTTTATGGTAATTGAAATACTGAAATATATTCATGAAGATTCTAGTTACCTATTATCTCCTTTGTTCTGAATGTTACAGATAAGGCAGATGACACTTAGCTAAAATTATACATAATCATCTTGCGTTATCGGTTCGTCATATTCATCGCGGGGAATTTCACTATTGGCTTCACTTTGGGTCGAAGGATTTCTCTATAGCTTACGAGTATGTAATTTGATATATGAAATTCCACAACAAATGAATTCCAAAACAAATTTAAATGAGAAATAAAAATAAATTTTGGAATAATGGAAAATTGGAAATTTTATGTTTCTGGTAATTGAAATGCTGAGATATATTCATGAAGGTGCTAGTTACTTATTATCTTCTTTGTTCTGAATATTACAGATAAGGTGGATGACACTCGGCTAAAATTCTTCATAATCATCTCGTGTTATTGCTTCGTCATATTCATAATAGGGAATTTCACTTTTTACTTCGCTCTAGGTCGAAGGATTTCTCTATTCCAAACTAGCGCAATCGAGGGTTGGTTGACCCTCTTGTCATTTCACCAGGGCTTTCATAAATTGGGGGATACAACCACCATCAATCATAAAATGATTGGAGTTCAAACCAAATACAAAACCTACACATCTTAGACGCATTACTTGGATATTCATATGGTACCAAAACCCCTAATCGAAACCCTTGAAATTCGTTGAATCTGAGCAACATTGTTCATCAGTAAGTTGTAGCTGATGTCAAATTCAGTAATTACTTCCTTTCCTTTGCTGCAGATCGAGCGCTTTGGACTCTTCAGGGGATTCAATATATTCGTAAAGGGAAGCCCAAATTCAAATAGATATAACTTGTCTTCCATTGATATATAAATATTAGAAATTCAGTTAATGTTCAATTACCTAATTCACCTATACTTGAATCCCAATAAGAAAATATCCCCTGCCACCCGCTTTCTAAATATCCTCCTTTACTACTAGTTAGGATATGGTCTTATTGGTAGTTAATCACCTACTCTTATTGTTGATAGAGAGCGAACTACCACCTTATGGATGGACACATTCATTGCTTTCATCGGCTGGAAGAACACCGATATAGATAGATCCATCTCCATCGATCCCCACCTAGATCCTTTTTTAATAGAATATCTCTTCTTTTTAATCACATGGATGTCATAGTGTGGTTTCACTAAAATAAATACTCTTAAGCTTGTCGTAGTGGCCATTGTTAGCCCTGCCCATTACATATTCCCCGTACAATTTATTGTGTAAATGGCTTGGCCATCTTGTGTTTCTCTCAGAGGCTTAGGCCTTAGCTCAAGAAAAATTCATTTATCTAGGATGAATTGCTTCTCGAGTAGGACCTTGGAAGATTCCCTTCTCTCCACTTAAAGCCAAAAACTCTTCTAAACTAGGACTGTCATAAACCTAATATTTGTTTTTTGGCAGAATCTCACAAAAAAGGGTATAATATTGAGGCCCTTCACCAATCAGAATTTGCATTCCAATATAATTTGTGTTCCAATCCCTCTATTTAGGCAGAATATTCTTGAGATATTGTCAATTTATGTATTCCAATACAATATTTTTCAGGATCTATATAGACAGAAGAAAAACGAGCTTTGATAAAAGAATTGGGAAGAGAGAAGAAGTTGTTGGAATTGGTATGTTCTCAGGCAATGATAGAACTTAAGAAACATTCGATAACTTCTCCCAGTAGTGACCTATGTAAACACCTCGAGAAGTGATAAAACTTATGGCACATTCATGCCTTGCAAGTAGCTAGTGCTTTATGTGAACAAGGAAGCAGGTTTTTATGTGGCATGAGGCAGCATGCATCAACCTACCTGGAATTATATATATAAACCTCTACACTTACCTATTCACGTAATATATTTTAATACTTTTGTAATATTTTCCATATGCAGTCCTCATAACCATCACTGCATGATACGATGGGAAAAAATTGCAAAGTTATGGTTTAGGGCAACAACAAATATTTAACAACAATGCATGGACCGTGCCAAGTGTTCTTTTATTTTGTTAGTTTCAATGATATTTCATATTAGAAGTTTAGTTTATTTAAAAAATAATAATAATGAATAAATATTCAACATATGTAGATACACTTACATATTTTGCATGCATTATAGGTGTAAATTTTAAAGCTTGATAAGTTTCGTGTTCAATTCAATTAATGTCATATAGATTCCTAGAATTCTAATTTTTTTAATCTTGGACTTCAAGATGGATTGCAGGTATGAAATGGTAAACAATGGTTAAAGTATGACTATGGCTAAATTTTTTTGGTGGTAAACTATTGTTAAAGTATTGATTTTTTTAAAATCTGGAGGATTAAAAATTCCTTTCCATGCTTGAGAGGTGATATTTTGTGAATGTTATGAAACTAGCTACATTGCTGGCCCTTCACGCATAACGTTGAATTTGTGTGAGAAATCATCTTATTTTAAGAAAATCATTGTTTAGCGTTTTACCTTTGAATTTGGAGCTTTTGCATAGTTATACAGATATTGTACAAATAATACTAGGTTGATCCTTGCTGGTATGTTTATTTCCACAATGGAAGATCTAACCCTTTGGATGTTAAGAGGAATGATCCTTCATCACATTGATGAACTAGAGTTATGTTTGATCCTTGAATTGGTTGTCGTTTCTTTTTGTCATTTTTAAACTTTAGATCTTGCTCTTTACTCGTACATTGGAAAGAGAATATAATAGTAAACTTGTTCACTTTGTTCAATTTGTTTTTGTCTCAGTTTATGGAAATTTGTTGCAATCTCATTTTACATTAATATATACATCTATTTACAGTTTGTGCAAGGTCGCTGCAAGGTCGTTTCACATTAATATATACATGTATTCAATCCCTCTAAATTATAGAGTTGGCTATTGAATTTCCAGAAATCATGTCAAGATATAGACTTATATTCTTAGCTCAATGTCATCGCGAGGGTAAATAGAAGATGAGAAATGTTTTTCTTATTAGAATTTCGGGCTTTACTTAGAAATGTAAGTACAAAGTGGCTGCAGGGTCCTCATCACATCATTCATCCTTGGTTGGCCTCCCGTAGAGAAGCATTGGGTCGTGGTTTAAAAACATAGTCCTTGCAAAGGCAAGAGAAACCAAAACGTTAGTTCGAGGAATCGTGACCATATTCTAAAACTAAGATCTAAAAAGCAGTATTGTAATCATTTAACCAAGCCCCACTCAAGACAAGGACTTGCTGCCCTTAAGCCCATCTTGTTTTTATTTCGTTTAGGATGTGTCAGTGCAAATGGTAGTTCGGTATTTTAAAATTTGGAGGATTAAAAATTCCTTTCCATTCTTGAGAGGTGATATTTTGTGAATGTTATGAAAGAGTGGAAATGTTGCAAATATGGAAGTATAAATGAATGGAAAATGTGCTAATCCTGGGTGACATAAAGAGAAATATGCATTTTTATGTGAGAGGTTTTATTATGCATAATATGAGTTCTCGTAGTTTTGGTTAAGTCAATTTTGGACCAAAGCTTGTAGTTGGCAATGGGAAAATTCTTTTGGTTTGTGTTTTGAGATTGTAAGACACAATGTCTTGATGTTGTAGAATATTTATTTTACCATCATGTGGCGGCATTTAGGATCGACATGATGTATGACTTGTACTTTATTCATCGAAAAAATTGAAAACATGAATAGCTTATTATTTGTACATAGGTGAATAGACGTAAGTTGAGGTACCATTTATAATGTACAGTTGTATGGTGCATGAAAGTACACATGAGAGATCGAACAAGATCA
This sequence comes from Pinus albicaulis, assembly GCA_034641835.2. Taxonomy (NCBI): domain Eukaryota; kingdom Viridiplantae; phylum Streptophyta; class Pinopsida; order Pinales; family Pinaceae; genus Pinus; species Pinus albicaulis. The sequence goes on from CM076581.1 coordinate 681,156,173, forward strand.
CACAGAGATCTTGAAGGAGAGCTGATATGTTTTATTTTAAATCTTGTTTGAAGATGATATTTGCAGAATATAGGTTGCAGACAGTTGAAGGAAATTTCAGCAAAAGAAGATCACAATTTTTAAAAAGTGGTGATGAAGGAGACTAGTAATAGTTTCTGAATGAAAGAAAAGTGTGGAGAAAAACCCTGAATAATTCCAATAGAGATTGGAAAAAAAAGATAGTTGTGTTCTTAAAAAGTGCAGATGATTTGAAGCCTAGAGGGAGCAGAGAGGATGCTCAAGAGGTTCCAAAGAATAGAGAACCAATGCTTGCCAAAATACCAAGTCTAGAGAAGGGATTGGTGAGATAAGTGGCAGCAGGGAGGACTTGTTGTTGTAGAGGCTTTAGTACAGCGCATGGTGGGTGAGTGAGGAACTCATGAAGATAGAGACAAATATGACTGCTAAAGGTCATTGTAGAGGTTCTGAAGAAGACCATAGCAGAAGAAAGGACAAAGAAGATTCAAAGTCAAATGGCACGAGAATGAGTCAAGAGCAGATTGACAGAGAGAGAGTTGAGATAAATTTCCTTCTTGAGTTGTTGATGGAAATGATACAGAGAAGTAAATTAGACCAGAGATATGGGTGGAGTATGAAGAGGAAAGTCAAATGGCAGAGATTGCAAGTGAAGTGGGAGCATAGAGTGAATGTTCAATTGAAGGAAGAGTTACTCAGTTTAAAGGAAGATTTGATATGTGAGCCAGAATATGGTCCATTAATTTCTGAAATTAATGATGTGACAGAAGAAAAATCTATAGAATAACTGAATCAAATGAAAGATCCAGAACAATAAGGAGATATGATGACTGAAGCATCAAGTGGGACCACAAGGTCTGATGTTTTTAAAACTAATGCTTTGTGTGTGGTTGTAGGTACATCACAGGATGTTGAACAAAGTTTTAAGTTTCTTAAGGAGAAGAAGTTGAATCTGAAATCTATTCATAATGATGTTGAGGTAGCAAGATCTCAGAAATAAATTAAGACAAAGAGGTCTCATGGAAATATTCAGCAGAATATTGAAGCAAAGGAAGAAGGACCATCTAATGATTGGTCAACAGCAAGTGAAGGTATGGAAAGTTGTGTAAAATTTCCAAGTTCTACCCAAATTGAGATTGTTAAGTTATATAGAAAGTTAGATCTTCAAAGAAGGAAGTTGGAAAAGAAGAGGATCTATATGCAGGGTGAGTTGCTGAAAGAGAAATACAAAAAAATTGTCTTGAAAAATAATCAGGAAACAAAGGATAAGGATGTATGAATGATTCAGCAAATCGAAGAAGTTCATTATTGTGAACCAGAACAGGGAGACATTCTTGAAACAAATGATATGGAGAAGGGACTAGATGACAGTCTCATGGAGGAATTAAATCATCATATTGATGTGCTGATTGGAGAAGAAATTTCAGAGAAACATACTAAAATGTTTCCAGAGGAGAAAGAGGCATTGAGGCCTTATATTTTTTATTTTAATAATTGTTTCAAGTGAGTACATGTTTTTTTGCATATGCTGGAGAAGATCTATTGAACATAGAAATTAAACTGATAAGGAGGATAATGATGAAAGTATCCCAAAAGAAGACAACAACAGTAAAACAAAGAAGAAGCAGCAAGAGGAAGACATCAGAAGATTGTGAAAGCATAGCCAGTGGGGCAATGCAACATAAAGTGTGGAGACTTGGAGAAAAAAAACAAACAATAGAAACAAAAAATGGAGAATAGTAGCACAAGATATGGGATCCAGGAAGACAAATATCTAAAACACATGATCAGGCAATCATGGTTAATTTCAACCTTGGGAGTCTGGTGCAGGAGCATCAAGCTCAAATTTTATCATTCATTTGTGTGAAATAGGGGCTGAGGTTTTTTAATTATTTTATTAATTATTTTGCTCATTTTTTAATAAATTAAGAGAGAAAAATGTAAAGGTGAGGATTATTGTATATATTATTTTAATAATTAAGGATATGAGTGGAATGGATTAGATTGATAATCTAGGGAGTAGGAATTCCATATACGAGACTTTGTTGAGTCCAAAACTAGAATAAATCTAATTCAGATTTAGTTGAGCTTTGTGTGGACAAATTTATGGAATGGAGTAAATTCATATTTATGTAGAAATAGGAGATTTGTGTAAGGAATAATTGAGAGAGGGGTGAGAAGTGAGGAATTTAGAGAGAGTGAGAAATGATTTGAGAGCTTTTGTAAAGGGCCAAGAGCTGAGAGAAGCTCTCCATTGTAATATTTGGCCAATAATTTTTATGTTATTAATATCTGTATTTTGTTTGTATAAGCTCTCTTTCGATCATGTATATTTGTATTTGAAGTGAATGGAATTTTAATGTGATTTCTTAAGTATTTACGAAATGGAGGAGTTATTCATTGTTTTATATATGAGGATCTAATTTAACTCAGAATCCCTGCATCATATGCCACCCAACCTCTATCTATCCACTTTTCCAAGTGTCCAAAATTGAAAAACAAAATATTTCTAATTTTCATTCTTCTACATTGTCATTTTCTTTACTTCTTTATTTATCCCATCTCACATCTATCTATTTTTGTTTGAAACATCTTATAACAAAAAAAATAAAAAATCTTTTAGATATGTACCATAAATCATCAATTATCCCATCTCACATTTATCTATTTTTGTTCAAAACATCTTATAACAAAAAATAAATAAATAAATCTTTTAGATATGTACCGTAAATCATCAGTGTTTAATAGATTAAATATCCTCGTGTGCTCACAAGACATTGTGAGCGACATAATTAGCCAACTACATTTTACTCATAATTAACCCCTTACGCTACGAATCAGATCAATTTTTGACGCAAGGAATTGGCGAATTTCAGTACTTTTTGTCCTCATTAAGAGGAATTTGATAAATATGATTTAGGCGTATACACTGGAAATTCCTTTTTCGTTATACCTATAATTATACATATATAAGAAATAATTTTTGGAAGGGGGCACTAAACTAATGGTCATGGTAGCTTCATACATATATGATGAAATCTATGAACATTGTGTGAACTTTATAAATAGCAACAAATTATTTGCAACCCAGTGAAAATTATAACTATGAGCCCACCAGCGACATCAAAGAGATCATATATTGGATCATACTTGAGGCTCACTCATTTCAATGAACTGAACATAGGAAAAGGTTATAGATATAGAAATAAATAGCGAGAAGTAATTAGAAAGTAAAGAACACTTCCTCTGTAGTATGACACAGACTAGCCAAAGACGTCGCATTTACACTAATTTTATGTTATTTCTTTGAAAATTTTGTTTACATATTTACAAATATATACGACATTAACTCAAACCACATCATAACGTATCCAATGACTAAAAAAAATCTCGAAGTTGCTTGCTTGGCCAAAGGAAGCGCAAGGAGAGTGAGTGTTACAATGATGGCAAGTCCAACTTACGAATGGAAATTAAATCGCATGGCTAATTTAATAGGTAAAATAAATAGACTCTATGAATTCGAAACATAATAATATTAGTTGGAGAGAAGAGTAATAGCATAAAGTGTGAGTGTCAGAACACTTAAAGATTTTTTTAGCTCTCCCCTTCCATTGCCTATGAAAAAGACCTAGTAACATTGGAAATTTTTTTAGGTCCCTTCTCCCATTGCCTATAGAGAGGACATGTGACTGAGATTTAGAAACGTTCGGCACAGTGTCAGTTCTAGCCACATTGGGCAGAGCAACAGTAACACAACAGTGTCAGCACTAATTGCTTGGCCACTTACAAAATAAGTATTTTTTAAAATAAATTGTTGTTCGCACCAATTGAATGGCCACTCACAAAGTATGTTTTTTTTTAATGAATTGTTAGTGTCATAGCATTCACCAAAGAAAAGACCACTCATAAAATTAGTTTTTTTTAGAAGGAACTCATATTTACTAAAAATAAAAGGCCCTCCACAAGGAGAATTATGTCTCATTAGATCTAGCTTAATTGAAAATTAGAAATAAGATTTTTCATGAAATTAGGAAATTATTTTTGAATTTACAAAAAATAAAAATATTCATTTTTTTAGTGAAATTTTAGTTAAAATCACAAAAAAATAATAACAAAAACATGCAAAATCAACCCAAATTGAAGTTGACTATAATCCTTGGAAAGCCAAAGATCAATAAAAAAGTATTGTGTAATTCATTCAATTTTTAATATATATATAAAACAAATTAATTTATCATAAATGAAAATATTAAAATATTATTTTGAATGAAAAAATTACTTCAAGAATAGAGCAGTATTAGATAAGAAATTTTTTATATTGTTGTTAATTAGGAGTTCAATTCTTTTCATTTATTCTTTTACTATATTTCTCTTAACCATAAATAAAATATTTTTATTTCATTCAAATATATTATAAATCAATTTAAAAATAAGATATTTTAATAATTATATTAAATCATATATTTCAATGTGAATTTGAAAATAAATATTTCCAATGAAACACAAAATTTCCTAAAAATAATATATATATATAATAAAAAAATATCAATTATTATATATATATATATATATATATATATATATATATATAATAATAATAATAATAATAATAATAAATAAATGTCAATCAAAATATGTCAATTCACCCATAAAATCATTCATGTTAGAAAGGAATCTTTCATGAAACACAAAATTTCCTAAAAATTAAAATATATATCTATATATAATAATAATAAAACTGTCAATCAAAATATGTTAATTCACCCATAAAATCATTCGTGTAGGAGCAGAGAAATCTGTTTTGATGCCATCGTTAGTCACGCAGTCGACGTTTAGTGGATTGAATTAATATGATACGATATTGACATTGAAAGCACTGCATGGTATCTGACGTTCCTCAACTAAAATTTATTATATTATACTAGTATTCAATTTGAGTAATCACGTCACTTATTATATTGTATATACTCTCTTCATTGGAAACGTGTCGTGTATGAAAAATCAATGTTCACTCTTTCATTTTTAAGCGTTTTATTTTATGTATTATTCACTTCTAAATTTTTCAAATATTTTTATTTTATTTTATATAATTTTAAATCAATCTAAATATCATTTTTCTAATATAAAGACTGTCTTAATCATAATAAAATATAACTAAGAACTAAGATATAACTAAGAACTCCGTATGATACAGTCCTTGCATTCTTCAACTACGTAATCCTTGCCGTTAGAGGGGCTGAGTTCCTTGGTTAAAAATGACAAAGTGTTGATAGTTGTTCGTATGTGAATTTATATATAAAGCAGCACACCAAAAAATATAGTGTTCCCATAATTGATATGTATAAGCCTTATGTTTTTGGGATCATTCATGACAAGAGGTGTCTTTACTAAAAAGGTAAAATAGAGTCAACTCATGACACCAAGATGCCTTAGCTAAAAGACGAAATTAAAGTCTACTAATGACCCAAGGCCATGGATATGTTCATTTGAAGCTTGTGCAAACATATTCCCTATGAGAAGTTAGGTAGTGGTTATGAAAAAGAAGTTGGGTAGTGGTTATGACAAAGAACAGAGAAAGCAATCAATGACTTTGAGAATCAGTATAAAAATCATGATTAATAATCTACTAACACTCACTATGCACTAGTGTCAAAAAGTAAAAGTCATTAGAACTAGTGATCTTGACATGAGTTATGGCCATTATATTCTTGCCAATTAGTTATGTCATCATAAGCTTCTCACAAAAAATCTCACTGTATACTCTATAAATAAAAAAAATGTGGATTGCAATGAACATTCTATCATATAAGGGTATGAAAAGCCTTGTCTTAACATTGTGGGTCCAAAAAGATTAAAGTTCACTCCATTATTTGCAAACTCTATTTTCATTGCTCTACAAGTAGTGTTAAAGTACTTTTTAGAAGAATTTAATAGGTTTTTAGGTTGCGGGATGATCATATGTCTCCATCATAATCCTAATGAAATAATTACTCACCTGTAATATTTGTTTACAAAGCAAGCCAACTATCGTTGCAATCAATAATAAATGAGCTTTTTCCAAATCCCCTAGTGAAGCAATCAATCATAACTGTGTTTTTTTCCAATTCGCCTCGTGAAGAAGAAACCCTACAGGAGTCTAAGGAGGAGAAGAAGCCCTGCATTAGTCTAAGGAGGCTCACCACTACTAAAGACGTAGCAATGTAGCATCTCCTAGTTTGGCAGGGGATCTTGGAATTAAAGATGGAGTTAAGTAAATATTGAAGCATTATCACTAGTTGCAAATGCTTGTTTTATATTCTTCAATTAATAATGGGGTCTGGAGCACACTAACTCTATAGGAAAATATTTTTACTAACCCTACAAAAATTAGATTTACACTAAAAGTAAACATTGAATTCTGTCAATGATGTGTAGTTGAAGAGGTTCTAATCCCACTTTTTCTTGTTCATTGTTTGTAAGCCAATTGTTGATTGGTGTTCACAAGGTACAGATGGAGGGTGGGAACATGGATACATGGAAAAGAAAAAAACATGTAATTATATTTTATGACTTAAAATAAATCTATTGTTAATAGGCTTTAAATAAGCAGATTTTTTTGTTTTCTAAAGGATAGTTAGCTTTATTTCTTGATATACATTACTGTTAGGGAAACATGAGAAATGTATCCTACTCCAATGATGTTGCATGAAATCTGAAGATGGTTCCAGATCCACTGTTAGGGAAACATGAGAAATGTATACTACTACAATGATGTTGCATGAGATCTGAAGATGGTTCCAGAACTAAGTAAGTAGTGCCAAAAAATCAGCCGCCAAGAAGAGACAAAGAAATAACATCCTCCTACCTTGTTATTTGTTTCAGTTGCACTTTGGATTTTAAATTCACATCAACCACATGTCTTCCTTATGGGTTGATGAAAAACCTTCCATTCTAGGTAATGCAGTTGCTATATTATGAAACAAGGCATGCATTTCTCACAACCACATTGAATATGTGAGTGGTAGATGCTTACTGACATAAATATACAATGAACATGTATTGAAATTTGGGCAAGATCTAAAATTGAAAAATTATAAAACCCATTTTGTAGAATTTAAGTCTGTAATAAAAAAGAGAAAATTTGCACGTTAAATCCAAATTTTGCAGCGGTTTCAATAAACATCATCACAAATTTTCGAGACTTTGCATCACCTTCTTCAATTGAGACTTGCCTAACCAAACCATTATAAAAGAAACAGATCAACAAAAAAATTGTTACTTTGGCATTCACTCATCTTAGCCTTGGGCATAAGTTTTAACAGAAGCTGGAGAAGTAAATTGACAAAATAAATGGCACTGGGTTACTTTTTCATTCCATTCCCCTAGCTTGTCTTGGATTTTAACAGGGCATATTCGAAATAAATTGGCACAGTTAAATGGCACTGGGCTAATCCAAAACCCAACGAACATAACTGAAAAAATAGTAAGGAAAGCATAATTGTGTGATCACCAACACGCTCTAATTTTCTGAATTGATCCGAACACCAAACAAGATAGAGAATTGAGTAAAATTATGCACATGAAATGATTATTGATTAATCGTAGTGAGAAATCCTTAGCAGACTCCTTTTCCTTTGTCACCCTACATGACAACATTTTGTGATGTAGGAGCCATAAATTTTAATTCAGGATTCAACCAACAATCCTTCATGAATATCACATTATAGTTGAAGATCCAACCAGTGAAAAAAGGAAATCAAAGGTATAACTAGCTGCATGAATGTTATCATTGAATAAATCGTATATATTCAAATTCTGCATTGTTGTTATCACTTGAAATCATTGATATTCAAAAGAAAAGGAGATGATACTAAATTTTATCATGCTTGCACCATTAAAATCTGCAACTATACCCAGAACCATTACATTGAATAAACATTCCACTGGGAAAATTCTGATGTGAGTTTAATTTTTTCATAGATTCGTTGCATTCTTACTAATTTAGATGTTGTGAGAACTCAAAAAAATGTAACAACATTAATGCCAAAGAGAATAATAAACAGGGTCTCCACCTTGTTATCTAAGATACCTTAGATAGGTAACTTCAGATGCCAAGAGTCACAATTTTCTAAACATGTAAGTTGAAATTTATAATTTACACAATCATATCCCAAGGATCTCTCTAAAAGTGAGTGCACGTGAGTAAGTGTTTGAAAATATTATTAGTGTTTTCACGAATTTCTCCTATATTTTTTATCTTGAGGTTTACAATTGGGGCCCTCTACGATGGATTTCACCTTCTTAATAACATTTACAAAATAAAATGATACCTAGATTTCAGCCATAAAACATCTCCTTAGATCAAGTGAAAAAAATTAAAATGATGGCATTTTGAAAGTGGTCCAAAGGTATTTCCCTTTTAGATATTCTGTGAAAGACATTCTCCATATTTATCTTGTATTGTGTGCTTCTCTTGCAAGCATAGAAAACATAATGCAAGTTGGAAATATTTCTTACTAGCATCTTTGTCTGCATGTTAAAATAGAAAACATTATTGTCCAAAAAGAATTTATTATTGAAAACAATGTTTATATCGTTCAAATTTATATCATAATAAGTATCTACACACAGACATACACACAATCATCTTGAAATAAATTAGTATATCTATCGCCATTGTTAGGTGAGATGAACATACTAGAATTGTGCATATGGAGGGAGCAATACACTCACCACAACTGCAAATGAACAGTTCAATCCTAAAGGTATAGTGTCTTTGACAAGAAATCAATACCAATGGTAGCCTAATGTGAATATAAGGAAGTTAGCATCCAGTGTTGCAGTAATTGTAGAGAATAGTAAATAAATAAAAAATGTGTTGTTCCAACTATTAGCAAAATTTATAGCCAGATATCAATCCAATATATTGAAATGATTTTTTTGCAAAACATAAAAGAGAATACTTCTATTCCAGTTTTTTGAAGCATTTGATCTTATTTCAGTAAAATATTGAAGACTATGATTGCAAATAAGAATCTTCTTTCTCATATTCACATACTGATAAAGGAAGAAAGCAGATATGCAAACCCTATATATCACATTGTATTCGAAATAAATTCAAAAAAATCCACTTGTCCCTGCATTAAATTTTCCCCAAAAAGAAATTCCCTCCCCTTTGTATTAATAGATCATTTGATAAAGAAAACATCATGTGTCAATTACTGATCTCCCATTTTAGCTTAAACACTTAAAAAGATGAAATTTTCCTCATGTTCATATTTATAACATGGAACGTTTTTTAAACAAAGAGATGCATATTTATGAAAAATAAGAAAATATATAAGTGACACATAGATTTCAACAAGGGCCAAGAAAAATAGGAAACCCCCTAACATGACTATGATTTTAGGTCCTTCACAAATTTGGAAGGGAAAATACTTATAACCACAACTAAGAGAGGAAAAATGGAGGGTTTTGAATATAGCACTTAGTAATGGGCATCCAAAAAGACTTTCCCTAATCTTGTGTCTTGAAATATGTGGTGCAAGAAGTAGGGAAATTTTTTATAACAAGAATCATAGCCACACAAATACCAACAATAAAGGATTGGAATCTTCAGTACCTCCATTCTAATTAATATGAGAATTCACAAGGGTGACACAAGGTCTGGGAATATCCCTTCTGATATGTTATCACTCTAGTAATTCTAAAGTTGTGAGATTTTAGTTTAAAGTTTAAGAACTCTAGAGGTAACCACATACCAACTTTTAAACTCTAAGATCTAGCCTTCATAGGGTTCGGAAAGGGCTCTCTCTATAAGATTTAACTTTGTTTATTTTATATGATATTAGGCTAGTTAGGATTGTGCAATTTGGTTTTGGTTTGGTTGGTTTGGTGGGAAAAATCAAGTAATGAGATGGATAGTGGGAAATCTGTTTGTCCAACAAGAAATAATCAGCAAAACCCTAAATGGAAAACGTAAGTGAAGCCCACAAATCAATCTCATAAATATGACTTGGAGCTTGTAGTAAGACCTCCCTTCCAATGCTTTGGATGTGGAGAACCACATTACCTCATGAATTTACCTTATCGGAAAGGGACATCACATGTAGAACAAGTTTAGGAAGAAAACACAGTGGAGCAAGTTGAAAGAAGCCTGCCTAAAACCAACACAACAGTGGAGGATCATTAAGCTGAATATCAACCAACCATGGTGGAATTCAAAGGTAAGATTTTTAGCCAAATTTTTTCTACTTTAATTGATCCTGGGGATAGCTTAAGTTGTATAAGTCCTAAGGTAGTGGATAAATTACAATTAGAAGCCACTAATTTTAAAAATCCTTGACTTGTACAACTAGCCACAGGGTCTAAACGAAGGGTTTTGGATAAAATTGATAACTTGCATGTATAACTAGTTAGACAACCCATAACATTAAATACAAATGCTTTATCTCTGGTATCATATTATGTATTGATTGGAATGGATTGGTTGGAAGGAAATTGGTCCCACATTGATTGTAAGGATAAAAAAATTAACTACTTGAACATTGAGGGGCTGAGAAAAGAAGTTGAACGAGTAAGAATACCTCTGAAACTTAGGCCAGTTACAACCTCCTAGTTTGAAAAATCCACTATAAAATGGTGCCAAATTTATGTTGTACAAGTAGGATACTCAAATTTAAAATAAAATACTACCACCCTTGAAAATATGCCTATGGTGCAAGAGTTTGATGATGTATTTTCGAAAAAACAAGGACTGCCCCTAAAAAGGGACATGGAATTTACTATTGAACTCATTCTTAGGGTTGCTCCTATATCTAGGACACAATACCATATGATTATTCGTGAGTTAACTGAACTGAGAATGTAGTTACAGGAGTTCCTTAATAAGAAATATATCCACCCAATTTTATCACCTTTGGGGGCTCTAATACTGTTTGTGAGGAAAAAGGATAGTACCTTACGATTTTGTATCGATTATAGACAGTTAAATAAGTTAATAGTAAAAAAAAATAACCCTTTCCCTGTATTGATGATTTATTCGATCAAGTAAAGGGTGATATGGTATTCTCTAAAATCGACCTGCGATGAGGGTACCATCAAATTAGAATTAAGGAATAATATATACATAAAACAACTTTTAGAACCTATTATGGGAATTATGAATTTTTAGTGTTTCCCTTCGGGTTAGAAAATGCTCCTCCCACCATTATGTGTCTCATGAGGAGTGTATTTCATCAACACTTGGACATATTTTTATTGATGACATACTTATTTATTAACAAAATATGGAGGAACATAACATACATCTACAAATTTTCTTACAAACTCTAAGAGAATTCCAACTGTACACAAAGTACTGTAAATGTGAATTTTATAAAGAGAAAATATAGTATTATGGGCATGTCATTTCGAGAGAAGGCATTTTTGTGGACCCTGAAAAAATAAACACCATAATGGAATGCCCTGTCCCTAGAAATGTGGCTGATATAATATATTTTATGGGACTTGTTGGGTATTATAGGCGATTTATTGAAGTTTTTTAAAGAGCGGCATATCTTATTACCAATTTACAGAAAAAAGGGAAAAGTTTTAAGTGGACAGTGGATTGTCAAAATATTTTCGACATATTAAAAAACTTACTTACTACTGCTCTTGTCTTAGGAAATTATTACCTTGATAAGGACTATAAAGTTTGCACGAATGACTGTAAGGAGGTTTTTGGGGGTGTTTTAATGCAAGAAGTAAGGTTGGTCACGTACGAATATCGTAATTTAAAAGAGCATGAAAAAAAATATTCAGCCTATAATTTGGAACTGATAGTCATAATCCATGCCTTAAAAGTGTGGCACCGTTACCTACTTGGAAAACAATTCATATTAATGAAAAATCACAGTAGCCTTACTAACTACTTTAAACAACCAACTTTAAAAGCTCTTCAAGCATGTTGGAATACATTTTTAACTGAATTTGAATTTCAAATTAAACATTTGAAAGGAAAAAAAAATTGATTTCTTGATGCACTGAGTAGAAGGCTAGGTTTTTTATTTGAAATTTCTTTTAGCGAAGTAGAAACAACCTTGAACGAGAAGATTAAGGAAGCTTCTAAAAAGTATCAAATATCGATTTTTGTGGAAACAGATTCAAGACATGAACACAAGTGAAACAATGTGGGGATATGAGGTGAATAAAGAAAATATGTTGGTGTATCGAAACATAATTTATGTTCAGAATCAAGTGAGCATCAAACACTTACTATTAAATGAGTGTCATAGGATTCCTTATACAACTCATCCCAGTTAGGAGAAAATTATTACCACATTAAGGAAGGAATAATTTTGGTGTGTATGAAAAAGGAGATAGCTGAGTATTTAGCTAGGTGTTAGGAATGTCAACAAGTGAAGATTGAGCACTAGAATCCATGTGGACTGCGTCACCCACTACTCATCCCAGAGTGGAAATGGGAGATTATCACACTAGATTTTATCATCGACTTACCTAAGACCAAGAGACAGAATGACACCATAATGGTAGTGGTAGACAAGTTGAGTAAGTCTGCTCATTTTATTCCGATACAATCTACCTTCAAGAAAATTCAAATTGCTAATATATTCATGAAATAAGTTTTCAGGTTGCATGGGATACCAAGGGTGGTAATCTCAGATAGAGATGTTAAATTCATCTTAGCATCTTGGAAAGCTCTATTTAAGGGGTTATGTACTCAAGTGCAGTTTAGTAATTTGTACCACCGCCAAATGGATGGGGAGGCTGAATGGGTGAATTGGGTGATTGAGGATATGTTGAGAATGTTTGTAATGCAACAACCAAAAAAATGGGATGATTACATACATTTAGTAGACTTTTATTACAAAAATGGCTATCATGCTTTGTTAAAAATGATACCATTCGAGGTGTTATATGGAAGAAAGTGCAGAAAACCTATAAATTGGAGCGGGTCAGAAGACAAATTAATGTTGGGCCTAGAGATGTTAGCAAAATTGGAAGAAGAAAAAAGAAAAGTAAGGTGAATTTGAAAGTAGCCTAGGATCGAAAAAACCATTATGCTGACAAGAAAAGAAGTTATCAAGAATTAAAATTTGGGGATCATGCGTCATACAGATAAAACCAAAGAAGAGTGCTCTGCGATAGGCAAGGTGTACCAAACTAGATCCTCGACATTGTGGGCCATTTCAAATTTTGGCACACATTGGACCAATGGTGTATCAGCTATCCTTACCCAACCACATACATATCCACAATTTATTTCATGTTTCTTTACTAAATAAATATATGTATGATTCCAAACATGTTATCAGTTAACAAGACATACGAGTAACTAAGCTCATAAGTGAAACATGCATAAACGTGTATGTATTGTAAGGAGATTAACTAATTAGACTGATAAATTTCAATTTTGAATGTAGGTCAAATGAGATGGTGAGTTTCTGGTCGAGCCTTAGTGTATATTGGATGAGAGATAATTAACGCTATGGAAACGAGCTATCACCCAATATAAAGTGTGGTTGAATCACTTTAACCCAAATCAAATGACCTCGGAAGATGAATAGTTTATAAAGGAAGAAAGTACAAATATGTTTGAAAGGTGAAATCATCCAGATGGTTTTTTTCTTCAGTGGGGGGGCATGTGACATCCCCTGGTAAATTGTAAATACTAGAATATGCAATTTAAAGAGAAAAATTTTATTATTTTATTTGAGACCTTATAAAGGTCAGACAATAACTTGGAAAATTTACCATGTTGTTTTTACTATGCACACGCTACAATGAAAGATAATTTCAGAGGATTTTTGCATGCCTCAGTGGTTAGAAAGTTATGAGTCATGCGGTTACCTGACCATAACTTCTCCTCAAGGAATACAAGTTCATGAAGGACCCAGAAGGGAAAAACCTCAAGAAATTGGGAGGAGATGAACTGCAAAAATACTGTGAACATACTTCCATGCTCATTAGTTAGGTGGAACTGGGTGACAATATAGTCACAATTGACCAAGTCTGGTTGGGACCAAATAGTCATAGTAGTAATTTTTGCTCAGAATCATCGTCTACTAGATGGAACCCAGCTGCGAGTACAAACTCAGGGGGAGACGCAACAGCGAGGCTGGTATCATTGTTTGGGAGGAAAATACATTATCTTGTATATGGTTGTGCATATTTTAATTGACTTCGGATATGTACCATCTTTTGTTTTTTGTTTTGATTAATTACTATTACAAGGTGTATGGATACTCTCAATAGTAGCACCTAGATACTATTAAATAATTGATTATATATGTAAAATTGTTGGACAAATATTGCAGCAGGTATATTACAACTTCATGGGACGGAAGCATAAATACATAAGAGAGAAAAATTTATGAACTGTGCATACCCAAGCTGAATTATAGATAGCCAAAGATAGGGTTTTTCTGAGTAAGCCCTCTATAAATTATTATATAAAAATAAAGAACTATATTTTATAGTTAAGACAAGAAACTAGTAGAGGAGATCAATTGTAGGGTTAATATCCAAACCAAACCTTATGATAGTTTGGAAAGAGTGTGTCGGACCTCAACTATCACATGCAAACCCCTTACTTAAACAAAACATGGAAATTATGGTTAAACTCGAAGCAAAACTAGGAACTAAATTGGAAGCAAGTCCTAGTGTTATTTATGGCACTAAAATGACATTATTCTAGGTGTTATTTATGACATTATATATGATTTTATTCATGTTACTACTTACTGCATTATTTATGGTGAAAATTTCGGCTCAACTCTGGGAAAATAAGGGGGCATTATTTCATGCACTATTTCAGGCATTATTTATGGTGCTATTTTCTTTATGCTTCTTCAGGCACTATTTTCGATGTTGTTTCTGGAGAAATTTATGGTGAAAAAAATGGTGCTAGTGCAAACATACCTGGTGGCACCCATTTTTTCACTAAGAAATGTGTCTAATTCGTTAACTAAAAAACACTAAATTTCGATGAAATTTTAGACGCTAATTCAATGTTCTATTGTAGTGTTGGTTAATGATTTGAAATAAGTAAAAAAGTTAAGAACAACGCTCCCACAAATAATTTTTCATATTTATTATTTTTTTAAATTAAAATTATTTTAGTGAGTTGTAAAAATTTATTTAAAACATTTGAAAACAAATATTTCCAAGAAAAATTATGGAAAAACACACACACTAACAATATAGATATAAATAACTTAGTAATAACATTTGAATTGTTGAGTTAGAAATTGATAACCTTCAAATATAAATAAATTCGTTATTAGACCCTAGCGTGAGGCATTGGACTAGAGTAATCGAATGGATTCCCATAGCATTAGTCCATGTAACATTTAAACAATTTTTTAGGCATTTAGTTTGTGAAGTCTATTAGAAATTTCCATCATGGTTCTGGTTTTTTATTAGACATGGTTTTGGCCTCTTCCCGAGGCAGAAGGCTATAAAATTAGGATATATTTACGAAATTGCACAACACATAATACTTCTATGTTTTAATGCAAGCATTAGTTTTCTAACATTTAATGTTGGACTATATGTATCTCTTGGTCATCTCTTGATCAAGTTTTATGGGGATGCCACATAGCACATGTCGGCAGACCGCTAGACCACAAGGCTATTTGCATGTGAACTGTTAATGCTTTGGGTGGTGAATCTCTCATCAAACTGTGAACTGTGAACATTTTAAGCGGAGAGTCTCTCATAAAATTGTGAACATTATGAGCCGTGCATATTCAAGAACCTTGTTGAAGGTTGCTGGTTTTCTGAAATATGTAAGCAGCCTCCAGTGCGCCACTATGCCCATAATTTCAGTTAATTTTACCGGAGTGGATAGAGAGATCATTCATGCAATAAAATGAGCACATAATTTCATATAATTTCACCGAAGTGGATAGAGAGAGACTCATGCAATCAAATGAAAGGTTGTTGAAGTTTGCTGCTTTTCTGAAATTTGCAAGCAGCGTTGAGTGCCCCACTACGCACTTAATTTCAGAGCATTTCACCAAAGTGTATAGAGAGATCACTCATGTGATCAAATGAAATCAATTACATGTATGCAATTTCATATTTGAAATTCCAGAACAAATTTAAATGAGCAAGAAAACTAAAATTTTTAATAATAAAATTTGGAAATTTTATGTTTCTGGTAATTTAAATACTGAAATATATTCATGAAGATGTTGGTTACCTATTATCTTCTTTTTTTTGAATATTACAGATAAGGCGGATGACACTCAGCTAAAATTATACATAATCATCTTGCGTTATCGGTTCGTCATATTCATCATGGGGAATTTCACTATTGGCTTCGCTTTGGGTCGAAGGATTTCTCTATACCTTACAGGTATGTAATTTGATATATGAAATTCGACAACAAATGAATTCCAAAACAAATTTAAATGAGCAATAAATGTAAATTTTGGAATAATGGAAAATTGCAAATTTTATGTTTCTGGTAATTGAAATGCTGAAATATATTCATGAAGGTGCTAGTTACCTATTATCTTCTTTGTTCTGAATATTACAGATAAGGTGGATGACACTCAGCTAAAATTCTGCTCAATAATTTCGTGTTATTGCTTCATCATATTCATCGTAGGGAATTTCACTTTTTACTTCGCTCTAGGTCGAAGGATTTCTCTGTTCCAAACTAGCGCAATCGAGGGTTGTTTGCCCCTCTTGTCATTTCACCAAGGGATTTCATAAATTTGGGGATACAACCACCATCAATCATACAATGATTGGAGTTCAAACCAAATACACAACTTACACATCTTAGATGCATTACTTGGATATTCACATGGTACCAAAACCCCTAATCAAAACCCTTGAAATTCGTTGAATATGAGCGACATTGTTCATCAGTAAGTTGTGGTCGATGACAAATTCAGTAATTTCTTCCTTGCCTTTGCTACAGATTGGGTGCTTTGGACTCTTCAAGGGAGTCAATATATTCGTAAAGGGAATCCCAGATTCAAATAGAGACAACTTGTCTAGCATTGATATAGAAATATTATAAATTTAGTTAATGTTCAATTACCTAATTCACCTATACTTGAATCCCAACAAGCAAATCTCCCCTGCCACCCGCTTTCTAAATATCCTCCTTCACGACCAGTTACGATATAGGATTATTGGTAGCTAATCACCTATTCTTATTGTTGATAGAGAGCGAAATACCACCTTATGGATGGACACAGTCATTTCTTGCATCGGCTGGACGAACATCGATATAGATAGACCCATTTTTGAATAGAATATCTCTTCTTTTTTATCACATGGATTTCTATAGTGTGGTTTCAATTGAAATAAATACCCTTAAGCTTGTGGTAGTGGCCATTGTTAGCCCTGCCCATTAGAGATTCCTGGTATAGTTTATTATGTAAATGGCTTGGGCATCTTATGTTTCTCTCAGAAGCTTAGGCCTTAGCTCAAGAAAAATTCATTTCTCTAGGATTAATTGCTTCTCGAGTAGGACCTTGGAAGATTCCCTTCTCTCCACTTAAAGCCACAAAATCTTATAAACTAGGATTGGAATAAACATAATCTTCACTTTTTGCTAAGTCGCATCAAAAACATGTACTATTGAGGGCCTTCTCCAATCAGAATTTGCAGTCCAATCTAATTTATGTTCCAATCCCTCTATTTAGGTAGGATATTCTTGAGATATTGGAAATTTATGTATTCTAATACAATATTTTTCAAGATCTGTATAGACAAAAGAAAACTGAGCTTTGACCGAAGAATTGGGATGAGAGAAGCAGTTGTTGGAATTGGGATGTTCCCAGGCAATGATATAACTTAAGGAACATTTGATAACTTCACCCAACAGTGACCTCTACAAAACACCTCAGGAAATGATAAAACTTATGGCACATTCATGCCCTGCAAGCAGCCAGTGCTTTATGTGAACGAGGAAGCAGGTTTTTATGTGGCATGAGGTAGCATGCATAAAGCTACCTGGAATTATATATATAAACCTCTACACTTAACTATTCACTTAATATATTTTAATATTTTTGTAATATTTTCCATATGTAGTGCTCATACCCATCACTGCATGATACGATGGGAAAAAATTTCAAAGCTATGGTTTAGGGCAAAAACAAATATTTAACAACAATGCATCGAGCGTGCCAAGTGTTCTTTTATTTTGTCAGTTTCAATGATATTTCATATTAGAAGTTTATTTTATTTAAAAAATAATAATAATGAATAAATATTCAACTTATGCAGATACATATGCAAATACACTTACATATTTTGCATGCATTATAGCTGTAACTTTTAAAGCTTGATAAGTTTCATGTTCAATTCAATTAACGTCATATAGATTCCTAGAATTCTAATTTTTGTTATCTTGGATTTCAAGATGGATTGCAGGTATGAAATGCTAAACAACTATGACTAATTTGTTCCACTGGTAAACAATGGTTAAAGTATGACTATGGCTAATTTTTGTTAGTGGTAAACTATTGTTAAAGTATTGATTTTTTTAGATAAAACTAGCTACATTGCTGGCCCTTCATGCATAACGTTGAATTTGTGTGAGAAATCATATTATTTTAAGAAAATAATTGTTTATCATTTTTCCTTTGAATGTAGAGCTTTTGGATAGTTATATAGATATTGTGTAACTAATACCCATTTGATCCTTGCTGATATGTTTATTTACAAAGTGGAAGAACTGACCCTTTGGATGTTAAGAGGAATGATCCTTCATCACTTTGATGAACTCTTCATCACTTTGATGAACTAGAGTTATGTATCCTTGAATTGGTTGTCATTTCTTTTTGTCATTTTTAAAATTTGGATCTTGATCTTTACTGGTATATTGGAAAGAGAATATAATTGTAAACTTGTTCACTTTGTTCAATTTGTTTCTATCTCAGTTTATGGAAATTCGTTGCAAGTTCATTTTACATTAATATATACATGTATTCACAGTTTGTGGAAGGTTGTTGCAAGGTTGTTTTACATTAATATATACATGTATTCAATCCCTCTAAATTATAGAGTTGACTACTGAACTGCTAGAAATCATGTCAAGATATAGACTTATATTCTTAGCTCAATGTCATCGCGAGGTTAAACAGAATATGAGAAATGTTTTTCTTATTAGAATTTTGGGCTTTACTTAGAAATGTAATTAAAAAGTGTCTACAACATCCTCATCACATCATTCATCCTTGGTTGGCTTCCCATAGAGAAGCATTGGGCATTGGGTTGTGGTTTAAAAACACAGTCCTTGTGGAGGCAAGAGCAACCCAAACGTTAGTTTGAGGAATCGTGACCATATTCTAAAACTAAGAACTAAAATGCAGTATTTTAATCATTTAACCAAACCACACTCAATACAAGGACTTGCTACCCTTAAGCCCATCTTTTTTTTATTGCATTTAGGATGTGTCAGTGAAAATGATAGTTCGGTATTTTAAAATCTGGAGGATTAAAAATTCCTTGTCATGCTTGAGAGGTGATATTTTGTGAATGTTATGAAAGAGTGGAAATGTTGCAAATATGGAGGTATAAATGAATGGAAAATGTGCTAATCCTGGGTGAAATAAAGAGAAAGATGCATTTTTATGTGAGAGGGTTTATTATGCATAATATGAGTTCTCTCAGTTTTAGTTAAGTCAATTTTGGACCACAGCTTGTAGTTGGCAGTGGGAGAATTCTTTTGGTTTGTATTTTGAGATTGTAAGACACAATTGCTTGAAGTTGTAGAATATTTATTTTACCATCATGTGGTGGCATTTAGGATGGACATGATGTACGAGTTGTACATTATTCATCGAAGAAATTGAAAACATGAATAGCTTGTTATTTGTACATAGCTGAAGAGATGTAAGTTGATGTACCATTTATAATGTACAATTGTATGGTGCATGAAAGTACAGATGAGAGATGGAACAAGCTCACACAGAGATCTTGAAGGAGAGATGATATGTTTTATTTTAACTCTGGTTTGAAGATGATATTTGCAGAATACAGGTTGCAGACAGTTGAAGGAAATATCAACAAAAGAAGATCACAGTTTTAAAAATTGGTGATGAAGGAGACTAGTAATAGTTTATGAATGAAAGAAAAGTGTGGAGCAAAACCTTGAATAATTCCAACAGATATTGGAAAAAAAGGACAGTTGTGTTCTTAAAAAGCGCAGATGAATTGAAGCCTAGAGGGAGCAGAGAGGATGCTCAATAGGTTCCAAACAATAGAGAACCAGTGCTTGCCAAAATACTAAGTCTAGAGAGGGGATTGGTGAGGTAAGTGGCAGCAGGGAGGACTTGTCATTGCAGAGGCTTTAGTACAGATCATGGTGGGTGAGTGAGGAACTCATGAATATAGAGACAAATATGACTACTGAAGGTCATTGTAGAGGTTCTGAAGAATACCATAGTAGAAGAAAGGAGAAAGAAGACACCAAGTCAAATGGCATGAAAATGAGTCAAGAGAAGATTGACATAGAGAGAGTTGAGATAAATTTCCGTCTTCAGTTGTTGATGGAGATGTTATGGAGAAGTAAGGTAGACCAGAGATATGGGTGGAGTATGAAGAGGAAAGTCAAATGGAAGAGATTGCAAGTGAAGTGGGAGCTTAGAGTGAATGTTCAATTGAAGGAAGAGTTACTCAGTTTAAAGGAAGATTTGATATGTGAGCCATAATATGGTCCAGTACTTTCTGAAAGTAATGATGTGACAGAATAAAAATATATAGAAGAACTGAATGAAACCCTAACTTGGTATAAGAGTGATTTTTATGGTTATTTCTACTTATGTCACTTATTTGGCCATAAGGAAATGGATTACGAGTCTAACCATTGGAGGAGAGACAAATTTAATGCATGGTTTAGATCTAGCATGAGCAGTAGGAGATTTGATCCTCTTAATGCATATCTTGGACATGTGGAGTGCTATAGTTTCCATATATTTGGCCATATGGAAAGATATTTGTACTGCGCCATTATTAACTATCACTCAGTCGCTTAGAACCTTTCAATGAGTCGATTCCTCATTTTACTTCAGCGTTTCATCAAAATATTCCAGCTTCATTGCAATGCTCAAAAATTCAACACAAATCGATATAAAAATCGATTCTTCCCACATGTATTTAAACGCTATGCCATCAAATCAAAGATTTTCCATCTTGCCTAATCGAATGCCTCATTCGATTCAGAAATTTTCTCAGCTTCTGAAACATGAATCGATAATAAAATCGATTCTTCCTTGTCTACAGAATGACATTTAAAATTTATGCACGGAAACATGAATTCATAAAAAAACACTTAATTTCCATCATCACAATCCAAGGCGGATATGCCAATGTCGCCCTGAATCGACATTCAATTTCAATCCTTCACTTTCTAATTCAGAAAATGGACATTACAGCTGTAATAATCATCAATTTCCCCATCAGTGTGCGCATTCTCAGTTCAAGCCCAACTACATAATTTAAACATACAATTTCTGAATCAACCAATATAGCTCTGAAACACACTTTTCATATTAACAAATGGAAAGACTTACAAACTTTTTTATTTTCATCGGATATTCAAAATTCATGGCCCTTTCAATTGCCTGGAGGCTTACAACTTGGTTGTCCAAACCACACCTCTAATCACTCTATTCTTCCTAATCTTCAATGCCTTTGAGGCTTGATAATTTATACAATTTAGAATAATCTAATCTAAGCTCAATCCCTTCATCTTCTCAACAAAACCCTAAAATCACTCTTGAATCCCTAAGGATCCTCTCTATCCATAATTAATGAAACTAATTTCTAAATTAATATTTAGAAAAATCTCTCATCCATTTACATCCTCAACTGATCAAATCCTTTTCATATTCTCAAACATTTGAGAATTATTTACAATATTTAATTAAAAATACTTAAAACCCACTCAAAACATCCATAAAAATATAGCTCCTCTAAAAACTTAAAAACCCCTAAGTTTTAATACAATACAAAGTATTTTTTCTTTTCCTAATGCTCCTGCATCAGACTCCCAAGGTTGAAAATGATCATGATCTCCTGATCATGCGTGTTAAGTCTTTGTCCTTGTCTTCCCGGATCCCATACTTTGTTCTGCAAGTCATCATCTGCTATCGCTTGCTGCTTTTCTCCAGGTTTCCATATCTTGTTCTGCATCCTGCCTCCCGCTATGCTTTCATACTCTACTTTTGTCTTTCCCTTGCTGAAATTATTCTGTTTTCTTGTTGTTTTCTGCTGCCTCTAAGACACCTTCATCATCAGTTTTCTGATGCTTTCAATCTCTATGTCCATCCTTTCCTCTATCTGGAAATTTCTTTGCCTACTGTTGCTACCTCCAAATTCTGTTGTTTCAGCTACTGTAGCTGCTTTTGCTGTGACTGCTCTTCTTTATGCCAAGATTGATGTTGCTGCTATCAATGTTGCCTCAGCTGTTACCTCCCCAATTTTTGCTAACATTGGTTTTACTCTTGCAGATGTCACCCCACATGTTGCTGCCTCCCGAACTTCCTGTCCCTCTGCAACATTCTTTTGCTCATCACCTGCAAATTTATCTTCAGAAAATAAATTATCATCTAATTCTCTTCCTGGAGTAACATATCCATTTATCTCTGTTTGTATACTAGTAAGAAAAATCAATTTTAACAAACTAGTATTTGCTCCTTTCTCAACTTCAAGAAAATTTACTCCAATGCCTGCAAATTCTTTCTTTGGTTCAAATGTCTCCAGCAAACATTTCAGCCATTTCTTCTCAAGCATTTCATCAAAATGCTGCAAATTAGTTCCAGCATAACCTTCGTCTTCCCCTTTGACAATCTTCAGTAATTTTCCATCATCATCTTGATTGATTTTGGCAATCAAATCAAGTTCTTCAAACACTGTAGCCTCATCCTCTAACATTGTAGTAGTTCCAAAATTCTTCTCTACAGTTCTATCTTGGCTATACAGACAAGCCAACTCCTCCTTGTCACCCATGGTAACGAGCCTCTGCATATGAGACATGATTGTCTCACCTTCTTTCTACAACAGTTCTTCTTCTTCCAAGACAGTTCCAAGTGATGGACTGTCTTCTACATCACCTGTAAACACAATCAAATTGTCAGCTTCAAAATCACAAGACGCAATGGTCTCACTTGTTGATTCAGTCACCAAGTTTTCTCTCTGTAGTTCCAAGTCTTCTTCAGGACTCAGAAAATCTTCACTGGCTTTCTCCTCAGCTTCCTCTGGCAACACTTCAGTATGTTGCTCTGAGTTCCTTTCCAACTCCTTTGTCAGCGCATCAGTATGCTTATTTTCATTCACCATGAGACTGTCAGTTAGTCTCTCCTTCTTTCCATCCTTTGCTTCATGACTTTCATTCATGAAGACCTTCCTACCTTGCTTCCTCAACAAATTGTCCTATACATAAGTCCTCTGCCTCTCCAATTCTCTTCTCTGAAGATCTAGTTTCCTATACAATTCAACAATTTTATCAGGAGTAGAACTTGGAAACTTCACACAATTTTCCATACCTTCACCGGTTCTTGACCAATCATCAGATGGTATTCCTTCTTTCGCTTTAGTTTGTCCAAGTTAGAAAGTGAAGGATTGAAATTGAATGTCAATTTAGGGCGACATTGGCATATCCGCCTTGGATTGAGATGATTGAAATTAAGTGTTTTTTTATGAATTCATGTTTTCGTGCATGAATTTTAAATGTCATTCTGTAGACGAGGAAGAATCGATTTTATTATCTATTCATGTTTCAGAAGCTGAGAAAATTTCTGAATTGAATGAGGCATTCGATTAGGCAAGATGGAAAATCTGTGATTTGATGGCATAGCGTTTAAATACATGTGGGAAGAATTGATTTTTATATTGATTTGTGTTGAATTGTTGAGCATTGCAATGAAGTTGGAATAGTTTGATGAAATGCTGAAGTAAAATGAGGAATCGACTCATTGAAAGGTTCTAAGCGACTGAGTGATAGTTAATAATGGCACAGTACAACTGTGAGAAGGTTTAAATTACGGTCAGAATTTGGGTTGATCGAATTATAGAACCGGGCAGAGAAGTGAACCCAAAAGGAACGAAATAAGTCACAGTGAGGTTTGAAAGTGGAGTTATAAAAGTGCTGAAGGAACGGAACAGTAGAATCCTGAGATGAAGAGCCTTAAACACCGAGCAGACACTAAACTATGATGCGTTGGATGTGGATGCCGGAGTTCACACGTGGAAAATTCGCAATAGAGCTGTGGAGCAAACAACCAATTGAAACAATAATTAATGGCCCAGATGCATAATTAATGTGATGCGCTGGTAAGTTATGGTTGAATGTTATTCAGCTTTTAAATATACTCTGAGTATGTGAATTTCCACAAAGAAAAATCACGCGCCGGCACGGGTATTAGATTGACAATGGAGCGAATGGTAAGATAATGGACCAGACATATTGTTCATGTTGAAGCATTGGTTGAAAGTTAATCATTACATTGAAATGGTTGCATGATGCTAAAGGTCAAACTTTGAAATCGAAACATTCTTATATGTTGGCAAATTCGACTATAATTGAATTAAAGTTGAATTTTGAATAAAAAGGCCATTGACATGTAAACAACTGTGTAAGTTAAGATGGAGTGATTTAAAGAGGTTTTCATTTGGAATAATGAAAAGAGAGTATTCTTTAATAAAAAGAATTACTGTGGTTCAAATCACACTTAACAAAAGGAGATAGCTTCTACACTTAAGACTAGTATATCATGGTTTTTATAACCATGAGATTATAAATTAAAGAGAAAGCTCTGCTTATGTAATGGCTTATTGATCACGGTGAAATGATTTTACTATGCAATGGTTTTGAACCATATGTTTGAAGAGATTTTGCGTGCAAATGATAGTGTGTAAATTTTCCAGGTATTGGAGTTTTAGTTGGGCAATTATTTGGATGCATTTTTATGTGCATAGTATTGGGAGAGATTCTGGGTTTTGCAGGGTTGTCCCTGCATCAAGTGGTATCAGAGCAGGAAGGCTCTGTTGAAATTGAAGATGTTTGTTTTTATGAATGAGTGCAGGAAGGTTCTGTTGATAACTGAAGTGTGTTTTATTTGAATGTGTTTTAAATGTGATATGCAAAGGTACACAATTGCAGTGAAAAAAATTGCAGAAATGAATGGAGGACAAGATCATGCAATATATTAAAGGTGAGATAATTTTCTGATTTGAAATTTGTGATTGAGGTTTATGGTTGCAGAGAAGATGATGGCAGTGAACCAGACATTCAGCTAAAGGCTGGATAGGGAGGAAAGTTGCAGTGTTCTGAAGAGAAGGTGAGTTGAAGAGATAGCCTAGAGAGAGCAGAAGAGAATTCTCAAGAGGTTCCATAGGTGTTGAACCAGTACTTACCAAAAAGACCGGGTCCAGTGAAGTGGATTGGTGAGGTAAGTGGCAGCAGGAGAGCTTGCTGTTGCAGAGGCTAGTGCAACTCATGGTGAGTGATAAACTCATAGAGAAGATGATCATGGAGGATCAGAGAAAAGGTTCAGAGGAATTCCACAGAGGTGAGATGAATGATAAAGTCAGAGAAAGAGAAATTGTAGTAATGAAGGTATAATTCCAGGTACTACAGGAATGGCTGCAAGAGCAGGAAAACTAGAGTGGAGGATGGATCTTTCCACTGAAGGGAAAGAGAGTGATTTGGAAACCATTGCAGATGAAGTTGAGGCAAAGTGAGATTGCCTTATTGAAGGAGGAACTTAAAGTTCTTGAGCCTGAGATGGAATTTGAAGATTCCACACACAGATCTGTTCAAAGGGAAGTGCTGGAGGAAACAGTCAAGACTGAAAAGTCTTGTGGTTTTAAAACTAACAAGTTTTGTATGTTTGCAGGTACAGTACAGGGAGATGAGAAAACTTTAAAGTTTGTTAAAAAGCAAGAGAGAGAGTTGAATCTGAAGTCTGTTCAGATCAATGCTGAGATAGCAAGATCTCAGGAGGAAATGAAGACAAAGAAGAAGTCTAATTAGAATATTAAAGTGGAAGAAGGAATAACATCTGATGATTGGTCAATAAATGGTGAAGGTATGGAAAATTGTGTGAAGTTTCCAAGTTCTACTCCTGATAAAATTGTTGAATTGTATAGGAAACTAGATCTTCAGAGAAGATAATTGGAGAGGCAGAGGACTTATGTACAGGACAATTTGTTGAGGAAGCAAGGCAGGAAGGTCTTCATGAATGACAGTCATGAAGCAGAGGATGGAAAGAAGGAGAGACTAACTGACAGTCTCATGGTGAATGAAAATAAGCATACTGATGCACTAAAAAAGGAGTTGGAAAGGAACTCAGAGCAACATACTGAAGTGTTTCTAGAGGAAGCTGAGGAGAAAGCCAGTGAAGATTTTCAGAGTCTTGAAGAAGAATTGTAACTGCAGAGTGAAAACTTGGTGATTGAATCAACAAGTGAGACCATTAGGTCTTGTGATTTTGAAGCTGACAATTTGATTGTGTTTACAGGTGATGTAGAAGACAGTCCATCACTTGGAATTGTCTTGGAAGAAGAAGAACTGTTGTAGAAATAAGGTGAGACAATCATGTCTCATATGCAGAGGCTCGTTACCATGGGTGACAAGGAGGAGTTGGCTTGTATGTATAGCCAAGAGAGAACTGTAGAGAAGAATTTTGGAACTGCTACAGTGTTAGAGGATGAGGCTACAGTGTTTGAAGAACTTGATTTGATTGCCAAAATCAATCAAGATGATGATGGAAAACTACTGAAGATTGTCAAAGGGGAGACGAAGGCTATGCTGGAACTAATTTGCAGCATGTTGATGAAATGTTTGAGAAGAAATGGCTGAAATTTTTGCTGGAGACATTTGAACCAGAGAAAGAAGTTTCAAGCATTGGAGTAAATTTGCTTGAAGTTGAGAAAGGAGCAGATACTAGTTTGTTAAAATTGATTTTGCTTACTAGTATACAAACAGAGATAAATGGATATGTTACTGCAGGAAGAGAATTAGATGATAATTTATTTTCTGAAGATAAATTTGCAGGTGATGAGCAAAATAATGTTGCAGAGGGGTAGGAAGTTCGGGAGGCAGCAACATGTGGGGTGACATCTGCAGGAGTAAAACCAATGTTAGCAACAATCGGGGAGGTAACAGCTGAGGCAGCATGGACAGCAGTAACATCAATGTTGGCAGCAAGAAGAGCACTCACAGCAAAAGCAACTACAGTAGCTGAAACAACAGAATTTGGAGGTAGCAGAAGTAGGCAAAGAAATTTCCAGACAGAGGAAAGGCTGGACATAGAGATTGAAAGCATCAGAAGACTGATGATGAAGGTGTCTCAGAGGCAACAGACAATAGCAAGAAAACAGAAGAATTTCAGCAAGGGGAAGTCAAAAGTAGAGTATGAAAGCATAGTGGGAGGCAGGATGCAGAACAAGATATGGAAACCTGGAGAAAAGCAGCAAGCGACAACAGATGATGACTTGCAGAACAAAGTATGGGATCCAGGAAGACAAGGACAAAGACTTAACACACATGATCAGGATATCATGATCATTTTCAACCTTGGGATTCTGATGCAGAAGCATTAGGAAAAGAGAAAATACTTTGTATTTTATTAAAACTTAGGGGTTTTTAAGTTTTTAGAGGAGCTAGATTTTTATGGATGATTTGAGTGGGTTTTAAGTATTTTTAATTAAATATTGTAAATAATTCTCAAATGTTTGAGAATATGAGAAGGATTTGATTAGTTGAGGATGTAAAGGGATGAGAGATTTTTCTAAATATTAATTTAGAAATTAGTTTCATTAATTAAGGATAGAGAGGATCCTTAAGGATTCAAGAGTGATTTTAGGGTTTTGTTGAGAAGATGAAGGGTTTGAACTTAGATTAGATTATTATAAATTGTATAAATTATCAAGCCTCAAAGGCATTGAAGATCAGGAAGAATAGAGTGATTAGAGGTGTGGTTTGGACAGCCAAGTTGTAAGCCTCTAGGCAATCGAAAGGGCCATGAATTTTGAATATCCGACCAAAAGACAAAAGTTTGTAAGTATTTCCATTTGTTAATATGAAAAGTGTGTTTCAGAGCTATATTGGTTGATTCAGAAATTGTATGTTTAAATTCTGTATTTGGGCTTGAACTGAGAATGCGCACACTAATGGGGAAATTGATGATTATTACAGCTGTAATGTCCATTTTCTGAATTAGAAAGTGAAGGATTGAAATTGAATGTCGATTTAGGGCGACATTGGCATATCCGCCTTGGATTGCAATGATGGAAATTAAGTGTTTTTTTATGAATTCATGTTTCCGTGCATGAATTTTAAATGTCATTCTGTAGACGAGGAAGAATCGATTTTATTATCGATTCATGTTTTGGAAGTTGAGAAAATTTCTAAATCGAATGAGTAATTCGATTAGGCAAGATGGAAAATCTTTGATTTGATGGCATAGCGTTTAAATACATATGGGAAGAATCGATTTTTATATCGATTTGTGTTGAATTGTTGAGCGTTGCAATGAAGCTGGAATAGTTTGATGAAATTCTGAAGTAAAATGAGGAATCGACTCATTGAAAGGTTCTAAGCGACTGAGTGATAGTTAATAATGGCACAGTACAAATATCTTTCCATATGGCCAAATATATGGAAAATATAACACTCTACATGTCCAAGATATGAAGTAAGAGGATCAAATCTCCTACTGCTCATGCTAGATCTAAACCATGCATTAAATTTGTCTCTCCTCCAATGGTTAGACTCGTAATCCATTTCCTTATGGCCAAATAAGTGACATAAGTAGAAATAACCATAAAAATCACTCTTATACATGTTGGAAGTTCTCTTTTTCTTGCAATTTTTGTTGGAATCTCTGCTGATATGGTTTATATGATCTGCTCCAACAATTTGTCTTAACATGCTCAAAATTGTGACAATTTTAGCATTGTATCTCACACATCAAAGGAATAAAAGGACTTTATTTCCTTTGAAATATAATGGATATTCCACGATCATATCTAAGATCAAAGGATACTTTGAATGTATAAGCTTCCTGAGATTTTATTCTTTGTTTTTGGTTCTACTCATTTTTATATTTTTGGTTATTTTTATTGCTATTTGGCTGATAAATATAATTCTTGTTTCCTTGGATGTCACTTTTTCTGCTAGTATTTTTTTCTACATGTTTCTTGGGTTCTTCTTTGGTGTTCTTACTTGCATGCATACTATATTCACTTTTTTGAAATACAAGACTAGTTTTATCAATTGGTGATATTTGGATCTCAAAAAAATTATCCAAGGCTATGATTCTGTTCTCCATCTTTCACTGTGTAATATTCCTTTTCAGGAATTGTTGCATTATGGTGATTGAAAACGTTGTATTTAGAAAATTATGCTACAGAAACATGAAACAGGACTTGGATCCTCTTATATATATTTTATGGACCTCACATACCAAATGGAATCAGAAACAAATAATTCTAGCTATGTTAAACAGATCTCCCCAGCTCAATATAGCTCAAAAACACCCCAATCCCATGACTTTCGACAACATAATTTATGAAGACTATAATAGCGTAATTCATATGAGATTTTCTACAGAAAAATGTGAATCAATACAGGTATTGATATTACATTAATCATAGAGCCAAGAAAATGGAGGTTTAGCCTCTTTTATACAAGAATTAAGACAACCCGGCAAGGGGTTCCAGCATTACACAAGTATAAAAGGCAGTACTGCAGAAAATCACACATTCCACTGCAACTCTATATTTGATATGACTGAATATTACATGAAATAGTTGATCAATACATAAAGTGGCCAAAGGCCCTCCTTACTAGCCTTCCAGGAGAGAAAGAGACACCTTCTCCTCAAGCACTAGCACAAAATCAAGGGCTTCAACCCTACCACTGCTTCACCTTCAGAAATGATGCAGTTTCTAGAAGAGACTGCATTGTAGATGTTTCTAATTGCTTGAACCCAAGTCCAATAGTATAAATATAGCTCAAAACCTTCCCCTTAGATTCCTTAAACAAGTTGAACCAAGGAAGAGGATGGAATTCCCACATGAGAATCCCTTGCACTAAAAATTGCTGCAACCACAGGTAAACAACTGAAGCATGCAAGTAGTCAAAATACCAAAAATAGATGAATATTGAATGCTCTCCTTGCTACTATCCCTTCCTTCTTAACCTTGGTGAGCCTCCTCACCCGTAACCCCACTCATTAATGAGGTGACTTCCTTGAAAATATTATTCCTTCAAAACTGTGTCGTCGTTACTGGTTTCCCTCCTCTTTTAGCAGCACTGTTGATTTGGTCAACTGGATCTATTCCACCTGTATTTCCTCCTTTCAGAAAAATGTGGCTTTATTTTCCCTCCTATTTTGATCCCCTTTCACATTGGGATTGTGTTATTGCTATTAAAAAGATTTAAGGGTCTCCTTACCCCATTTATTCTTCTAAACTGCAAAATGGAGAAAATATAATATTCCAACTAGAAATGGCTAATTGGGGATATTACTGCCCTCCCCACTCAAAATTTTCTTGTCCTCAAGCAACAACAAAGAATGATGCTACAAGATCTTCTCTCCTTCCCAAGTGGCATCCTCATTCGGTAGATTCCTCCATCAAATCAGATATTCCTATATCACTATGCTTCTTATCTGCCTCTCCCTTTTGTCTAAGATTTCTTCTGGTTACAAAATTAGGTGGCCCTCATCATCAATGGGGGGAAGATCCATGTTGGAAACTACATTTCTCCCAATGGCCTTATTGAGGCAAGAGACATGGAAAATATTATGGATCTTTCTCCCTTTAGGAAGATCCAGCTCATATGCTACCTTACCAACACAACTGATCACCTTGTATGGCCCATAGAAATATGGTTTGAGATTTTCAGCCCCCTTCTCCTTGAGTGTAGACTGTCTATAAGGCTAAACACGCAGATAGACTAGCTCTCCTACCTCAAACTGTCTCTCTACCCGACCACGATCTGCATAGATCTTCTGCTGGTTTTGGGCAATAGCAATGTTGTCTTTGAGGGCTATAAGTATGTCCTGATTCTCCTAAATCCATTCCTTTGATCTTGGAGCCTTACTTGCTCCAAACATAACATCAGCAAATGAGATTTCATCATACCCATATAGGGCCCGGAATGGAGACATACCAATAGAAATATGGTGAGTGGTGTTGTAACAATACTCCCCTAAGTGGAGCAAACACATCCAAGCCCTCTACTGCCGTGGAACATAGTTTCTCAAGTAGCCTTCCAGCCACTTGTTCACTATCTTAGTTTTTCCATTGGTTTGTGGATGATAGCTAGTGCTTGGTGTCAAATCAGTCCCCACTAACTGGAAAATTTCTTGCCAAAAGCAGCTGCCCCGATCACTCACTATGGTCCTTGGGAGGCCATGGAGTCTAAATACATCTTTGAAGAAAAGCTTAGCCACCTATGAAGTAGTATAACGTGAAGAAATGGCAAAGAAATGAGAGTACTTTGTTATTCTATCAACAACTACAAAGATACAATCCTTACCCTATACTGTAGGTAGGCCGGTGGTGAAGTCTATAGAGATGTTTTCCCACTTCCCATCCGGAATAGGTAGTGGTTGTAATAACCCAACAAGGTGGGTGTGTTCTCCCTTGTTTTGTTGATAAACTGTGCACTCCTTGACATGTTGGAGCACATCTTCCTTGAGACCCTTCCATGAGAATCTCTCCCTTATGGCCCTATAAGTCTTTGTGAAGCCTTGATGCCCTAAAAGTGGGGAATCATGTGATTCTTGTAATATCTTACCTCTGAGTTTGGAATTCTTAGCCAAGAAGATCTGGTCTCGGTAATAGATGACCTCATCCATCACCCTATACCTTTCATCCGATACCCATCCATAAAGTATCTCACATGCAAAGTCATCTTTGGAATACTCAACTAAAAGTTGAGCCTTCCAATCTACATCCATGCCCCTCAAGGACAACGTTGTATGTCTCCTACATAAAGCATCAACCACTACATTGCTCTTCCCCTTGACATATTCTATGTTAAAGTCATATGCTTGGACTTTG
The DNA here is from genome assembly GCA_034641835.2 of Pinus albicaulis. Taxonomy (NCBI): domain Eukaryota; kingdom Viridiplantae; phylum Streptophyta; class Pinopsida; order Pinales; family Pinaceae; genus Pinus; species Pinus albicaulis. The sequence continues at coordinate 681,188,219 of CM076581.1, forward strand.
CTCACCCACTTCTGTTGTCTTTCTTGGAGTTGCTGCTGTTTAAGAAATAATCTAATATTTTTATGGTCAGTCTTCACCCTGAATTTATTCCCCACCAAGTACTGTCATAATTTGGCTAATGCATGCATGATAGCCAACATTTATTTATCATATATGGGGTATAACCTTTCATGAGGAAGCAGTTTCCTGCTTTCAAAGGCTATAAGATGCCCTCCTTTCATCAAGACTGCTCCAATTCCTTCACCTGATGCGTCACATTCTAGAGCAAAAGGTTGAGAAAAATCAAGAAAAACTAATACAAGGCAACTACTCATTACCTCTTTGAGCTTATCAAAAGCCCTCTGCGCTGTAGGTTTCAAACTAAAATCTCCCTTCTTGGTCAATTCTGTGAGTGGTGCTGCTAGTTGTGAGAACCCTTTTACAAACTTCCGTTAATAAGTACATATGCCTACAAATCCCCAGAGTTCTATGACATTCCTCATCTCAGGCCAATCTCTGATAGCCCGGATCTTCTCCTCATGCACCCTTACTCCATCCACTCCAATGATGTGACCCAAATAAAGCATCTCTATGAGTCCAAACTCACATTTGGAGAGCTTGGCATAGAATTTCTGCTCCTTGAGAATATGTAAAATTGTCTCAATATGCTGCAAATGCTCCTCCCAAGTGCGGCTGTAGATAATAATATCATCAAAGAAATGACCACGGAAGATGTGGTTCATGCAATATTGGAAAGTTTCTAGGGTACTGGTCAATCCAAAGGGCATCACCAAAAATTCAAAATGCCCATAGTGACATCTGAACACTGTCTTGGGGATATCCTGAACCCTCACCTTGATTTGATGATACCCAGATCTCAAATCAATCTTGCAGAAGTATTTAGATCCCCTTAGCTTAGCCATTAGTTCATCGATCCTGGGTATGTGGTACCTATAATCGATCATGTTCTTCTTGTTCAATGCTCTATAATCAATGCACATCCTCAATGTGCCATCCTTCTTCTTTACTAAGACCACTGAAGAAGCAAAGGGATTGGTACTAGTCTTGATGTGTCCTAGAGCCAACATCTCTTAGATGGACCTCTCAATCGCATCCCTATAAACCTTGGGATGCCTATAAGGAGTGGTGATTACTGCATGGATTCCTTGATCCAACTCAATCGTGTGTTCAAACCCCCGATCAGGAGGCCTTCTCGGTGGAATATCTCCAAACACTGTAGAATACTGATATAAAAGAGATTGTACATCAAGATGTATGGGTGAATCCTTGCACCCTTTCTTTTGATAGATGTAGTTCTACTGCCCATTATATATCTCCTCTACGCGGATCTGCTTCCATTTTGTGTGCTAAAAAAATCTGAGGGGGGTATGTGTTTATGCCCTTGATCTTTTGATGCTTACCATTCTTCCCTTCTATCCATTCCATCTCCAAAGTTTTCCAATCAGTGGTAACTCTCCCAAGAGTGATCAACCACTAGAACCCAATATGATATTGGTGTCTGGAATATCAACCAAAAAGAAGTGGTCTGTTAATGTGTAGGTCCCCATGGTGATGGATAGTGCTGGGACATATTTTGCACATTGCATGGTTCTAGCTCCTGGAACCAGGACTAAGAATCCCTCAAAATCCTCCATGTGGATCCCTCTTCTCTGTACTAGCTGTGCATCAATGAAATTATGAGTAGCTCCACTATCTATCAACATTGAAACTCTTTACCTCATAATAGTACCTCTTACCCTCAAGGTTAGATATTTTGGGACCCCTCTTAGCTACAATAGCTCCCCCTCTTGGAGAAAAGTCTTCTACTGATGGTACAACAGTGGCCTCCTCCTCCTCCTTGGAGAAGGTCTCAATATAATGGGTCTTTCCTACAACACACTCATGGTTTGTCACCCATGGCTTCTGATAAGCAAGAAAAAACCCTTCCTTCCTTAATTTATTCAAGTCATGATCAAGGATTATCTTCTTGGGCCCTGAAGAAGTCTCTTGTCACAGAAATGTTTTTTTCCTTGGGAAAGGTATGTTGCAAGTTTCTAGATTTCTCCATAGCTTCAAGGAGAGTGGCTGGTTTAGTGGATTTGACCAACCCATGCAATGGTTCAGCCATCCCATCAAAAAACATACATACCTTCCTGCTCATAGTGAGGTTGGATACCATCACTGAGAGTTGGAAATATTTATTAATATAGTCTTTAAGATCTCCCTCCTGTTTGAGCTTGGTTAACTTAACAAAATGGGCTTCCGGATCTCTTGGATCAAATATTTATGCTATTATTTTGGTAAATACTGAGTATGAAGTGATGTGATCATGCCCAAGTGTGGCTAATCCATTAAACCACCATTCATGAGCCTCCCCTTCTAAGTGCAACGCAACTATTTTGATGGCTTCTATTTCAGAAACCTTGTTGAGATGAAAATAAGTATCCAGCTTCTCCACCCAAGCCTTGGTTGTACACTTAGGTGTTACATCATATGCAGGTAAGAATAACCTTCCCATACCACACTGTAGGTCTGATCTCTGCATAAAACTTCCCTTATTTTGATGAGAATTAACTCTCCTCCCATCCTTGATTCGGAAAAACTCCTAAAAGCTCAAGTGTTTTTTGAACTTCTGAGATTAGGATTCATATTCCTCAAAATAATTATCCAGGGTTTCCTCCTCATCTTCCCTAGATGAGAATCAGGGCATGGTAGAGCATTTTAGTGTAGCTGAATGCTCCATACCATGTGAAGTGCTGGTGCTTGCCTCATGGAAAAACCCTATAGGGTCTCCTTTATGCCTCATCTCCTTGAGATCTCTTGCAATGTTCTGCATGGTTTGAAGTAGGATTTTTTAAATATATTTCTCCTCCATAATTTATATAGGTTATCCCCACAAGTTGAGCCAAGAGCAGAGCTCTGATACCACTGTAATATTCCTTTTCAGAAATTGCTGCACTATGGTCAGTGAAAACGCTTTATTCAGAAAATCACGCTATAGAAACGTGAAAAAGGACTTGTATCCTCTTATATATAATTTATGTACCTCACATACCAAATGGCATCAGAAAAAAATCATTCTAGCTATGCTAAACAGATCTCCCCAGCTCAATATAGCTCAAAAACACCCCAATCCCATGACTTTCTACAACAGAATTTCTGAAGACTGTAATAGCATAGTTAATATGAGGGTTTCTATTGAAAATTTTGAATCAATAAAATTCTATAGATTACATTAATCATAGATGCAAGGAAATGGAGGCTTAGCCTCTTTTATACAAGAATTAAGACAACCCGGCAAGGGGTTCCGACATTACACAAGTATAAAAGGCAGTACTGCAGAAAATCATGCAGTCCACTGAAAATTTGTATTTTATATGAATGAATATTACATGAAATAGCTGATCAATACATAAAATGGCCAAAGGCCCTCCTTACTAGCCTTCTAGGAGAGAAAGAGATACCTTCTCCTCAAGCACTAGCACAAAATCAAGGGATTCAACCCTACCACTGCTTCACCTTCAGAAATGACGTAGTTTCTGGAAGAGACTATGCTGTAGATGTTGGTGACTGCTTGAACCCAAGTTTGATAGTGGAAATAGAGCTCAGAACCTTCCCCTTAGGTCCCTTAAACAAGAAAAACCAAGGAAGAGGATGGAATTCCCACATGAGAATCCCTTACATTAAACAGTGTCTCAACCACAACTAAACAACTTAAGCATGCAAGTTATCAAAAGACCAAACATAGATGAATACTGAATTCTCTCCTTGCTGCTATCCCTTCCTTCTTATCCTTAGTGAGCCTCCTCACCCTTAACCCCATTCATTAATGAGATGACTTCCTTGAAAATATTCTTCCTTCAAAACTGCAATGCCCTTACTGGTTTCCCTCCTCTTTTAGCAGCGCTGTTGATTTGGTCAACTAGATCTAGTCCACCTGTATTTCCTCCTTTCACACCAAGGTTGCTTTATTTTCCCTCCTATTCTAATCCCATTTCATATTGGGGTTATTTTGTTTCTATTAAAGAGATTTAAGGGTCTCCCTACCCCTTTTATTCTTCTAAACTGCAAAATGGAGCAAATATAATATTCCAACAAGCAATGGCTAATTGGGAATATTACACACTGCTTTCTTAAGTAAACAACTTCAGCTTCTAATTTCTCAAATTCCTTTTATTTCTCCATAATTTTTTTCCTTGTGCCTTCCTCAAATTTTTATGATTCAACCAACTTAACTTTTAAGCTCTCAATATCCTCCTTGAGCTTGGCCTCCTTATCATCACAAATCTGCAATAGTTTTTCTTGATCCTTGCATGCATTTTTTAGTCTCGATATCTCAGATCTAAGACTCATAATAACATTCTCATCATCATTATGTGCATCAACATAATCTATATTTGAACACTAAAAATTGGAACTCAAGATAAAATCATTAAAAATTATACCTTTAGATTCATTATTTTCTAATATCTTCTCATCAATTGTTGAATCATGTTCACTGGAAGAATGAGACTCTTATGGTTGATATTCTTGTTTCTAGAGGCTCTTATTCTTGTTTTTATTCTTGTTTCTCTTCTTCCCATTTTCAATATTGTTGCTGGTACAATCTCCAAATATCGATTCTAGTTTGTACCACATCTATTTGGCATGTTTCAAACCAACTACTCTCTTCATATCATCATTATGAATATTTTTGTAGATAATGCATCATACTTGTGCATCTTGCTGCAAAATCTCATCTTCAATTGGATCCTTTCCATAACATTCACGTACTACTTTCCAAATTTTAAATCCACAAGATAATAACTGAGATTTTATATTTTTACCTTATACATTGTAATTTGCCGTAGTGAGGACAACCATTACGAAAAATAATTCAAATTTTGCCAACAAACCCCAGATATACTCACTAACGATCAAGCTACAACTAAGAGCCTCACTATGATACCAATTGTTGGAAACCTTTGATCACTACTTGGGGGGGGGGGGGGAGTGAATCAGCAGTGTGATCTATACAATGTTTTCCAATTTTTAACTTCACTTATTGAATCACACATACATGCACCAAAAATTCATTATATTATTCATGCATATAACATATAAGAAGCTAAATCATAAACCATGTGAGCAACATAAACAATAAACAACACATCAAAAATGCATCCACACAAGAGACACAAGATTTCTAGTGGAAACCCTTATGGGAGAGAAAACACCCTTCCTACTACTACTGTACTCTGAATTTATATTATGCCAAGAAATTGATCTTTTACATAGTGTGTTGACTCCCATCATCATGGAGACTCGACCTCATATACACAATCAAAACATTGATTGGCTAGGATACTCGATACTATTGATCAACTCAGAATACTCTGTTCTATATGGATCTCTACGGAATACCATATGTTGAATTCCACCTCTATCAATCGATCCTCACCTGACTACCATTGGAATATCCAACCACCATTAGATTGAGAAAATTTCTCCTTTCATAGAAGCTTCGATATCACTGCTCCACCTTCATGAAGTCACTTCTCCTCACCATTATGCTGACCCCCTTTCATGTATTTCAAACTAGATCCCAAGACACTATTCTCAACAAGAAATCAACGTGCATACATTCTCTCAACAACAAGCTATCATCATCAAACCAAAATAGAAAAAATTCACAAAACATGTGCCTTACAATACAAAATTGTGGACACAAAAAATATGAATGAAATAAAATCCTCACAGCAAAATAATGTTGCATAATACACTTAGAAACAAAAGACACTATGTCTATGTAAAAAATGCATCAGCAATTCCTACATAAAACAAGTGTGAAGATCACCAACATTAACTCCAACAACATACAAAAACTTCTCCAAATAAAACTCTACTCCAACAATTCCAATTCTGATATATTTTGCAACATGCTTCAAATATTCTCATTATTCATTCAAGAACACTCATGGATTGAAGCATCTAGGCTCTCCAATAGTTTTGAAGCATAATCTATTTCTATGGTACCTTCTCACTCACTCGCTACCATCATCAATTAGTCCTCAAATACAAGATCAATTATATAAAATATGTATGGTGAAATTGAGATTGGGGATAGGATCAAAGGTGAAAACCTTGGACCAAATCAATCCAATAAGGTCACTACTAGTGCACTAAATACATTCACATCATGAGAGGACCTTTTCAAACCATTTGCAATATTTTTCACTAATTATAGAAGCCTCTAGGTATTTCCAAGCTAATTTCCTTCCGAACAACATGGGGAATGCAGAGAAAATATCGTGAAATCCTATAATCTATCCCTTGAAACTGTCTAAACTCAACAGGAGCCATAATCACTACCTTGATCTTGCCTCCATGAGACAATGGGTTTCCAGTTTCTCCCATAGGTCTACGTGCATGCGACTATGGCTAAAACTGAGGGAAATCATCAATCCTTTAACTCAAGACCTCCGCCATCTATTCTTTCCTCTTCTTAAACTACTATACATGCCTCCAAACCTATGACATAGCCTATGACGTGTCTGGAAGTGGATCAAACAATCCTCCCAAGTAAGAATTCCAAGTTTACCTATAAGGGCCAACAAACAAGGTTGGAAAGTGTGCCAACAAGTCCTCCACTCTCCATCAGACCTCCGAACAAGCTACAACGAATTTTAACAAAATTGAAAACCTCTATAGAACCTCATCAAGCCATCACATCACTAAAACAAGTCTCTTCATAAGCATATACATGAATACCTAATGATGACTTAGTTGACAACTCAAGTAGTGTGTCATGTGTTATCACTCAGTAATTTCTCCAGGTTCAAGAGAGAACTCATCGAGGTAACCACAAACGTACTTCAAACTCTAGGATCTAGCCTTCCTAGGGTTCAGACATGGCTCTCTCTTTAAAGATTAACTTTGTTTCAATTTGTGAATGTTAGGCTAGTTATGAAAGTGAAATTTTGGTTTGGTTTTGCTGGATTTGGTGGGAAAATTTCACTTAAAGGGATAGATAGAGGGAAATCTATTTGTCCGTTTGGCTATGGAGTCTAAGTCAAGCTAAAAAGACTGGGATTAAGGCCTAAAATGTCAAATATCTTTAGGGAAAGATAGATAACCCTTGGAGATCTTTGAAAATTGGTTTTGTGAGGTGGTATGATCGGGATAAAGGGCACTTAAGGATCCTTTGATCTGGAGAAGGGAAGTAGTAGATAGAGATCAAACGGGAAAGGGAGCAGTTAAGGGTTCCCTACACTGGAAATCATAAGAAAACAAAGAAATGATAACTAGTTAAAAACAAGGTGCTATTAACATGTCCTATAGTAATACTCCTAGTTATACATTCAGATTTAGAATTAAAACATAGATGTATACATGTAACAAAGAAGAATAACAATGACAAGTTTTAGAGAGTACTTCACTCCAAATAGCTTATCATAGGGATCCTGAAGTATGATGCCAAATAGTTGATCCGGTATGCCACTCAAAATCAAAAATCAAAGCCTTCAAGTCAAAAAAATATCTATAGTAATCTGCAGAAATTTTATTCCACCAAAATACTTCAAAGAGTGAAGTATTTATACAAATTCTAAACTAGAATATCTTGAAAAAATATCAAGATTGGTTTACAAATATCTCCAATTGTTTTACATAAATATAACTTAAGTAAAGGACACTAAAAAATAATGCATATATTTGGCACTATTTTTATGGATAGGTGATGAAAAAGAAGAGAATTCTTATTTGATCTCAACTCTTAGTTGATGATGAGGCATCCAAGTCACTAACTGTCTCCTTTATTTGTGCATTCTGCTCCAGCAATTCTACAAAATTGGGGTCCAATGATACCTTTGTATTTCTCAATCTGAAATATATATATAAAACATGGAAGAGTTTATTATAGATAAATATGTTGTTGAGATAAACCTCTCTCGGTTCCCTAAAATTATGCTCCAGCTGTTCACAATAGGCTCTGCAAAAAGATGTGTAAAACAGAGTTTTCCATAGTCTGAAAAATAGGTTGTAAATATACACATGTATATTTCATTCTGTAATACCTGTGAAAAAAGTGAGATAGGTTTTTGTAGATGGCACTCTTAGGAAAAAAAATATCCTTCAGGTTTGTGAGATGTATTTTTGATTGACCACAGTATTCTCTACAAACTGATGACTTAACAGGAATTTTCTGTAAAAAGTTCTTTCACATATTGTTTAATATTTCCAAATCCATAATGGTTGTTAGAAAAGTGAGAGAGATTTTTGTAGTTGGACATCTTAAGAACATAAGCCCCCTTCAGTTTTTCAGAATTAATCTTGGATTGGTCACAATAGTTTCTGCAAAGAAATGACTTTAAATAAAGAATTCTGCAAATATGTCCCTCCTTGCTCTATTTTCATCTTTTAACCTTATTGTTCTATTAACTGTTTTTACTTTCACTTTGGATAAAATTCATTTTTGTTGAAAGTATTTTCATCTTTATTTACCATTTACTACCTCTGTTTTTACTTTTACTATTTTACCTTGACTACTCCGTAACTTTGTTTTAACCTTTATTCTGACTTTCATCTCATACACTTTAACTTTGATGCTCTTTAACTGTTCTATTTTCACTGTCATTGTGAATTCTTACTTTACTTTTACCTTTAACCTTTACGGTGAGTTATTCCTTTTACCCTGAATATTATGAATGCCTTGTTTTAATCTTTACATTAAAATGCTCTTTTATCTTTCACATGATGATTGTTCTTTAACTCTAATGCCTAGAATCTTTTAAGAAAAATCCTTTGAATTCATTTCCTTGTAAGTTCTTGGAAAAACATATGTTTAACTAGTATTTAGATTGTTTTAACTAAATTATCCTTTTGCTATTGACCTGCAAAAATCAAACAATTTTTTAATGAAATAGAGGTCTGCAAGAAGGGATAATGGCTTTGATGAATTGGGAAGACCCGTGAAATGAATTTTGACTTTGGAGGTTTAACTTTGTTGGCACTGAGTAATTGAGTGTAACAATTTGGGATTCTGAGAATTGGTAAAAGAATTTAAATATTTCATAGGGTTTCTACAACAAATACACTCTTTGAAGGTTATTAAGGTCTTTCTGTAGAGAAATAGGCTTTACAAAGTTTAATATTGATAGAAATAGCTCTCTTTGATGACGAGAAGGTTACTTTCTTGAGGAATACCTATTTTCACAGGTATTAGGTCTTGAAACAAGGTTTTTGAGGCATCATACAGACTTTTCTGATGGCTATTGAAGGTTTTTCGGAGGTCGATTGGATGCTTCCAGTGTTCTTGGCAACAATTTCAATGGCTTTTAGGTTCTTTGAGTGTGAAAATGGTGTAATGGTGCTCAATTTTTGAGTCGGAAAAGATATGAAAAGAGACAGATAATGCAGAAAATGGTTCAAATGCATGTAATATGAAGTTTTTATAATCTTTTAGGCTTAAAATGGTATCGACATTGAGCACATGTCATATCATTGTAGAGGCGGTTTGGAGCGTCAGGTAGAAAACCATAGGCAGTTATTGGACTGTTTATAAGTGGTAAGTGGTTTGGGATGGATCAAATGCAATCAAGTAGGAATTTTCCATGTGGAGGAGAGATAAAAGTGTGAAACTGCCCATTTCACACAGCTTTGGCGTTTGGATGATCGCACATTTTTTCCACATGATTTGGGATGTCAATCATTGGATCTGAGAGTTGAACGTGAACGGTCTAGATTAGTTTGGGAGTTGCATTGGAATGATAGGTGGGACTGAGGTTTATTATATGCGCGCAATGGGTTTTGAATTTATAAATAGACATTTGTTTAATTCAAAAACTTGGGTTATACGATGGGGAAGGGAAAGGTTTATTTTTATAGGACGAATATAATTTTTTAATTTAAAACATTTATGAAATGTTTCAAATAAAAACATATGTAGGCAGGCTTATTATATATTATATAGTTTTATCAAATGCACTACACACTTGTTTAAACTACATGGGGTGGGATATTTATTTAAGGATAGGTTTAGACCAATGGGTAATTGGGTGGGGTATTATATATTTGCGCACATGGGGATATTTAACTTCGGTCTAAACTTAAAATAATGGGTTTTGGAGTTTATTTTAATATAAGGGTATTAATATATACAGGAGGGTGTATTTAGGGATTTAATATAATAAGTTAGGTGTTAATATGAAAAAGGGATAGTAAAATGAAACAAAACACATATTATCTCTGAGTAAAGTATAAAAATAAAGCATTGCTCATATTTTATATTACTTCACTAATACTTAGGATAAATGTAATTCAAGGGTTTTTATGAATGATTTTGAAGGGAATGAAATTAATTAGTTTAGGGTTTCAATTTTACTAAGTAAGAATGTGTCTTTACTTACGAAAAAGGGGTTTTGATGTATGAATGAAGCGTAAATGCTGAGAAATGTGGATTTAATGCAGGGACTCAATATTTTTAACTAAGTAGTCATCGAGCCTTGGGTCCAGTCCCAACAAAAGTCAGAGAAATGCTCTGAGCCTTTTTTACTGTAGTTTAGAATACTGAATACTTGTATGGGAGGGGAAATTAGTGATTTTTTCCCTGATGATGCTTTATTACATGCTTGCTCAACTGCTTTCTACCTACCCATCTTTATTTTTTCTTCACTTTTGTAGGTGCATTTAGGCTTGCAACCTTAAAATATTTTTCTTTCAAAACATAAAACTATCTAAGTCTACCTTATTTCATCCGAAGGCTCAGATTAAATTATTGAGCTACTCATTATTCTCTATGTATCTACTGATTTGTCAAGTTTAAATTGTTTGACAAATATTTATTCACTATCTAAAACATGAAATTGAAATCATGAAGAGTTAAGATTAAGTTTTTTAACTGATCATGGATTATGGAATTTATTGCCACTCTGCACATAATCATTATTCTTGCAGTGAAAGTAAAATTAGTGGCATTTGGACTTCATCACTTTCAAGTCTTATTTTATCTCTTTTTCTTTTGGGGTATATATTTTTCTAAGTCCTTTGATCTTTATTTTTAGGATTTTTACCCTCTTTTCTCATTTATTGTTATTTTTAAATATGGGAAAACAACTTGCAGAAAGAAAGGTATGTACATATTTACAAAACTATCAAATTAAATTCAAAAATTATGAATCCTATATTTATAGGACCCTAATAGCAGCTTCACATGGGGATGGCATCTCCTTGTGAGATGTCAAGAACACCGTCGACTAGTAGCCTGATCCTTTGAGCCAATCCGAAACATGCATTTGCTTTGTTATAAAATCTCTGTGATTGAAACTCTTGAACTGAATTTACACCTTTTTCTGCGAACTAAAATCTGATCTGAGACTAAAGGTGTTGCAACCTTCAAACTAAACTACTGAATCATTAATATCTTAGGGCCTTTTCCTTGGCTTCAAATCTTAATGAATTATTTCAAAACTAGCTGAAAACTGAAAATATGCTCAAAATTTTGAGCGACCTACTCGAATCTATTTATAATCTTGTTGAATCAAGTAATACAAAAATGCCAATGAAGCCATTCAAGTAGTTGTCGAAATGAATGGATAATTTGACTACTTTTCATCAAACTCGGAAACTTAACTTGATCATGTGTTCTCATAATAAAAGATATTATGTGTAATGGAAATTTATGATATATTTGATCCTCATAGAGAAAACATCTTTGTAGACTTGAGCTAAAAATATTCTCTATATATTTTGCTATAGGATCATCAAAAGCATAATGTATGATTTGTGCTTCTAGGCCTTGAATGACCAATTGATTAGTTGTATTCTTAATATTAAATCCTGAAACTATTTCTTCAGTCTTGTGCTTGAAAGAATAATCATCCTCAATCTGCAAGTCAAAATGTAGTACAATTTCCTCTTGCTTTGGAGAAGGAATATTTTCCAAGAATTCTTTAGGATCTCAGAAATTATAAGACTGAATTTGAGAATGCAAAAGTTTAATGTCATTTTCATATTTTTTAGAAATTAACTCAAGAACACATATTTTAAGTTGAGGAGAACATTTTCTTGATTTCAAAATAAGAAAGACAACTCTTAGAAAATCCTCATCAAGTTGAAATTCTAATAAGCTATCCCTGAATTCATTGAAAATATCATGAGATGAAAGGTTTACCACAGACCCTGTCATCTTGTATCACCATTAATGATTTGGAATATGGAATTTTTGGTTATAGTGTTTCTTCTGAACTTTGAAGTTCTGGATCTTGGAAAATGGAGTCGCCAGGTGGATGATTTTAACCTTTCTATGTCTGATCATTGTCCACCATCATATATCAGATATGAACCTGTAAAATATTTCTGAAGAAATTGTTAGTCTTCCCCAATGGAGTCGCCATTATGTTATCACTCAATAATTTCTCCAGGTTCAAGAGATAACTCACCAAGGTAACCACAAACCTACTTCATACTCTAGGATCTAGCCTTCCTATGGTTCAGAGAGGGTTCTCTCTTTAAAGTTTAACTTTGTTTTAATTTGTGAATATTAGGCTAGTTATGAAAGTGAAATTTTTGTTTGGTTTTTTTGGATTTGGTGAGAAAATTTCACTTGGAGGGATAGAGAGAGGGAAATCTATTGTCCATTGGGCTATGGAGTCTAAGTCAAGCTAACAAAACTGGGATCAAGGCCTAAAAGGTAAAATGTCTTCAGGGCAAGATAGATAACCTTTGGAGATCTTGGAATTTTTTTTTTGTGAGGTGGTATGATCGAGATAAAGGGAACTTAAGGATCCTTTGATCCGGAAAAGGGAAGTAGTAGATAGAGGCCAAACGAGAGAGGGCTCAATTAAGGGTTCCCTACACTGGAAATCAGAAGAAAACAAAGAAATGATAACTAGTTAAAAATAGGGTGCTATTAACATGTCCTATAGTAATACTCCTAGTTATACATTCTGATTTATAATTAAAACACAAATGTATACATGTAACAAAGAATAATAACAATGACAAGTTTTAGAGAGTACTTCACTCCAGATAGCTTATTGCAGGGATCCTGAATTATGATGCCAAATAGTTGATCCAGTCTGATACTCAAAATCGAAACTCAAGGCCTTCAAGTCAACAAAATATCTATAGTAATATACAGATATTTTATTCCACCAAAATACTTCAAAGGATGAATTATTTATACAAATTCTAAACTAGAATATATTGAAAAAATATCAAGATTGGTTTACAAATATCTCCAATTATTTTACATAAATAGAACTTAAGTAAAGGAAACTCAAAACTAATGCATAAATTTGGAACTATTTTTTATGGATAGCTGATGAAAAAGAGGATAATTAAAATTTTATCTCAACTCTTAGTTGATGATGAGGCATCCAAGTCTCTAACTCTCTCCTTTCTTTGTGCATTCTGCTCCAGCAATTTTACAAACTTGGGGTCCAATGATACATTTGTATTTCTCAATATGAAATAGATATATAAAACATGAAAGAGGTTATTTTATATAAATATTTTTTTGAGATAAACCTCTCTCAGTTCCTTACAATTATGCTCTAGATGTTCACAATAGGCTCTGAAAAAAGATGTGTAAAACATATTTTTCGATGGTCTGAAAAATAAGCTACAAATATGCACATGTTTCTCTCATTCGGTAATATTGGTACAAAAAGTGAGATAGGGTTTTGTATATGGTTCTCCTAGGAAACAAAACCTCCTTCAGTTTTATGAGATGTATTTTTTATTGGCCACAGTATTCTCTGCAAACTGATGACTTAACAGGAATTTTCTTTAAAACGTGATTTCAAATATTGTTTAATATTTCCAAATCCATAATGTCTGTTAGAAAAGTGAGAGAGGTTTTGTAGCTGGACATATTAAGAACATAAACCTCCTTCATTTTTGTACAATTCATCTTGTATTGGTCACAATAGTTTCAACGAAACAATGACTTTAAACAGGAAATTTTTGCAAAAATGCCCCTTCTTCCTCTGTTTTCATCTTTTAACCTTTCTACTCTTTTAACTGTTTTTACTTTCACTATGGAAAACTTCATTGTTCTTGAAATTATTTTCATCTTTATTTTCCATTTAATCCCTCTGTTTTTAATTTTACTGTTTTACCTCAACTTCTCTTTAACTTTGTTTTAACCTTTATTCTGACTTTCATCTAATACACTTTAACTTTGATGCTCTTTAACTGTTCTATTTTCACTGTCATTGTGAATTCCTACTTTAATTTTACCTTTAACCTTTACTGTGAGTTATTCCTTTTACCCGAACTATTATGAATGCCCTGTTTTAATCTTTACATTAAAATTCTCTTTTATCTTTCACAGGATGACTGTTATTTAACTCTGATGCCTGGAATCTTTCAAGGAAAACCTTTTGATTCATTTCCTTGTAAGTTTTTGGAGTAAAACATATCTTTAACTAGTATTTAGATTGTTTTAACTAAATTCTCCTTTTGCTAATGACCCGAAAAAATCAAACAATTTGTTAATGAAATAGAGGTCTGCAAGAAGGGATAATGACTTTGATGAATTGGGAAGACCTGTGAAATGAATTTTGACTTTGGAGGTTTAACTTTTTTGGCACTAAGTAATTGAGTGTAACAATTTTGGATTCTGAGCATTTGTAAAATAATTTGAATCTTTCAAAGGGTTTCTACAAAAATTACACTCTTTGAAGGTAATTAAGATCTTTTTACAGAGAAATAAGCTTCACAAATTTTAATATTGACATAAATAGCTCTTTTTGATGACGAGAAGGTCAATTTCTTGAGGAATATCTGTTTTTTCAGGTATTAGGTCTTGAAACAGGTTTTATGAGGCATTATATAGGCTTTTCTGATGGATATTGAAGGGGAGGTCGATTGGATGCTTCCAGTGTTCTTGGTAGCAATTTCAATGGCATTTAGGTTCTTTGAGTGTGAAAATAGTGTAATGGCGCTCAATTTTTGAGTTGGAAAAGATTTGAAAAAGGATAGATAATGTAGAAAAGGGTTCAAATACATGCAATATGAAGTTTTTATAATGTTTTAGGCTTAAAATAGTATCGGCATTGAACACATGGCATATTAAAGCAGAGGCGGTTTGGAGCGTGAGGCAGAAAACCATAGGCAGTTATCGCACTGGTTATAAGTGGCAAGTGGTTTGGGATGGATCGAATGCGATCCAGTAGGAATTTTCCGTCTGGAGGAGAGATAAAAGTGTGAAAGAGCCCATTTCGCGTAGCTTTGGCATTTCGATGATCGCGCATCTTTTCCTCAAGATTTGGGATGTCAACTGTCGGATCTGAGAGTTGAACACGAACGGTCCAGATTAGTTTTGGAGTTGCATTGGAATGATAGGTGGGACCAAGGTTTATTATATGTGCGCAATGGGTTTTGACTTTATAAATAGACATTGGTTTAATTCAAAAACTTGGGTTATATAATGGGGAAGGGAAAGGTTTATTGTTATATGGTGAATATAATTTTTTAATTTAAAACATTTATGAAATGTTTCAAATAAAAACATATGCAAGCAGGCTTATTATATATTATATAGTTTTATCAAATGCACTACACACTTGTTTAAACTACATGGGGCGGGATATTTATTTAAGGATAGGTTTAGACCAATGGGTAATTGGGTGGGGTATTATATATTTGTGCACATGGGGATATTTAACTTCAGTCTAAACTTAAAATAATGGGTTTTGGTGTTTATTTTAATATAAGGGTATTAATATATACAGGAGGGTGTAGTTAGGGATTTAATATAATAAGTTAGGTGTTAATATGAAAAAGGGATAGTAAAAGGAAGAAAAACACATATTATCTCTAAGTAAAGTATAAAAATAAAGCATTGCTCATATTTTATATTACTTCACTAATACTTAGGATAAATGTAATTTGAGGGTTTTTATTAATGATTTTGAAGGGAATGAAATTAATTATTTTATGGTTTCAATTTTACTAAGTAAGAATGTGTCTTTACTTAGGAAAAAGGGGTTTTCATGTATGAATGAAGGGTAAATGCTGAGAAATGTGGATTTAATGTAGGGACTCAATATTTTTAACTAAGCAGTCATCGAGCCTTGGGTCCAGTCCCAACAAAAGCTAGAGAAATGCTCTGAGCCTTTTTGACTGATAGTTTAGAATACTGAATACTTATAGGGGAGGGGAAATTAGTGATTTTTTCCCTGATGATGCTTTATTACATGCTTGCTCAACTGCTTTCTTCCTACCCATCTTTATTTCTAACATTTTTTCTTCATTTTTGTAGGTGCATTTAGGCTTGCAACCTTAAAATATTTTTCTTTCAAAACATAAAACTATATAAGTCTACATTATTTCATCCGAAGGCTTAGATTAAATTGTTGGGCTCCTCATTATTCTCTACCTATCTACTAATTTGTCAAGTTTAAACTGTTTGACAAATCTTTATTCACTATCTAAAACATGAAATTGAAAGCATGAAGAGTTAATATTAAGTTGTTTAACTTATCATGGATTATGGCATTTATTGACACTCTGCACATAATCATTATTCTTGCAGTGAAAGTAAAAGTAGTGGCATTTGGACTTCCTCACTTTCAGGTCTTATTTTCTCTCTTTTTCTTTTGGGGTATATATTTTTCGAAGTCCTTTGATCTTTATTTTTATGACTTTTACCCTCTTTTTTCATTTCTTATTATTTTCATATGGGAAAACAACTTGGAGAAAGAAAGGTATGTACATATTTACAAGAATATCATAGTCAATTAAAAAACTATGAATCCTATATTTATAGGACCCTAACATCATGAACGATCTCCATCACATGTAGACCTATTTGATCAACATGTAGCAACATCCCCTACATGTAGCAGCATCATCCAACTATCTTGCAACATCAAAAAACCATCATGAATTGTCCATCAATGCACATGCCAACACATGCCAACTCCTCCATGACCAACATACTACCATCACTTCCATCACATGAGTGTGCCATCAAGAATACCAACATAAATTCCAATACATACCAACACATGCCATGGTCGATCAATATACATCATCATGAAGTTCACATAAGTTCATGACCTCAATAGTTGACATTAATGGAAACACAACCATCTCATTGTCAATATATCAATGCCAACCAATAAGCTACCAAGTCAACATCCATCACACATGCATATGACAAGTATGAGCATGAGCATGACCTTGTTGACATCAATTCCAATACAATAATGCCAACACTCTCTACTCCTCATTTTTTCTGGTTTCTCCACAACTTCTTGAGGCTCCTCCTTTTGAGCTAAGATCTAATATTTTGGTGGGATTGAAGCTCCCTCTTGAGAGAGCCCCACATCGTTTTTTCCTTGTAAAATTTTACATCCCTTAACACAACTTTCATTTTGAGGGATGTAAATCACACATGGAAGTTGTGGGGAGTTTCATTATAACCCACAAATACCCCTAACCTTTTGGTCGATTCTAGATTCTTCCTTGCATATTTGGAGACATGGCAATAGAAAGAGGCTCCAAAGATCTTGAAATGCGACACATCCAGATTCCTCCCCAAGAAAACCTCCTCCAGCGTTATCATGCCCAAAGTCGAATGAGGACTTCAGTTCCACAAATATACTGATGTGTTGCATGCTTTGTCCCATAAGTGCAGAGTTAGGCCTTGGTCACTACAAGGAAAAGACCCTCTAGCAGAAGTTATAAAGGAGGTTTTTAGTGTTACAAAATTGGCCAAAATTTTCAAAAAAACATATGCTACCACATTTTTTTTTGGTAACGGAGGTTTTGATGGAGCTTTTAATGAAAATTGAACACAACTAAAAAAAAGGGCAGTCGGAGGTTATTACAGATGTTTTTACATCGGTGCTCTTATGAGGTTTGAACGCACCAGTGTGTATTGGTATATAGCGCATCGGGGTGGCCTAAGGACAATGAACTGAGCCGTTAAGGAAAACAACAGCACCAGGCCTGGTGTTGGTGATACAATGCACGAGGCCTTTCTAATTGGCCTTGGGATTTGAGCGGTTTCCATAGGTCATATAAGCGCACTGGTGCGTGTATCTTTATGAGGCACCAGTGCTCCGTATCACAGAAAGGAACTGAGATTTATAATCGGTATCGGTATTCGTGCAGTGCACATGGCATCTACAAATACACCAGTGCTTATAGATAAATAAACACCCTGGTGCGCAGTATCACACAAATGCACTGATATTTATAACTAGAATCAGTATTAGTGCAGTGCCCATAGAATCATAAATGTACGATGCATATAGACACATAAACGCACCGGGTTTAATTTTGTTTTTTTTTAGAAACATCCACCTCTGATAGTCCAATTATTGTGATTGTTTTAAATTCATTATTCATCAAAATTCAACACATCTTATAACAATATTCATATTAATTACATTTTTATTAATGCATTCGAATGTGCTGTTTGGATTAATTTTCTATATCATATCAGAATTATTGTGGTTTTTTTAAATTCATTATTAATCAAAATTCAACACATATATATAATCTTATAACGATATTCATATGAATTAATTTTTTATTAGTGCATTTGAGAATGACAATGGAGAACACAATAGAATAAATTAAAACAAATATTATGATTATATATATATATATATATATATATATATATATATATATATATATATATATATATATATATATATATATATAAGACAGTCTTTATCATACAAAATGGGACAATTATTCGTATCCCTTTGTCTTTCAATTGGGACACTATGTCCATTACATTAAACAAAATGTATGATTTCACAAACATATTTCAAAAAATAAAACGCCTTTCTTTGATATCCAAATTACAGAGTGATCATCATTCTTCGCTTCAACTGCTGTCACTGCGAGAGCTACTTCCATGACTTGCGTTATTTTCAGGAATATTATTTTCATGACGTTGATTGTTTTCTTCTTCTTCATTTTCCATCTACAACATAAAAATAAACTGAAATGAGTGTATATACATTGGTGAGAATAATGAAAATTCCAATATTAAATAATATACATCAATTTAAATCGAAAAGAAAAATGACGTACCATAGCAACAATTGACTCATAAACAATACACATTCTTTCAAAATCATGTACCATGCCATCTTTCAAAATTTCATCTCTTGGCGCAATTCCATACTTTGTTTCCTGCAAGTTTTATACCCCATAACAAATCATATATTTAATATAAAATATTTTTTTGTTCTATTAATTATAGACGGAGCTAATTAAAACAAGATCGATAGATGCTTACAAATTCCATTTTCTTCCTTAGAGATCCACCATTTTCTTCCTTGTTGTCTTCTTTTATGTGTTGAATGGGTTCCATTTTCTTTTCTTTTCTGTAAGAAAATTCTTGAAAATTAATATTTAATGCTAAATTGTTTATTTATTGTACCTAATGATCGAAAAATTAAATGATTACATATTACATTTGGAGCACGTTGTTGTATTCGTTCCACTAGATCCCTCAAACTTTTGTAAAATTTTTCCCCCTTTCTTTAACTTCCAACACCACTCTAGATGAGCCAAGGAGCAATTCATTTTCATTTGCATGTTCTATTTTTTCTCTTTTCTTAGAACAACATTCCTTTTCTGAGTTGTTGGTCCCTGTAGAACATTAAACAGATTTGAATTAGTGGAGTGTTTGACACATGTTATCTAATAATTTTAAGTATATTATTAATGATAATTAAAAAAGAAACTCATATTGGGTCGATAGTATTGTTTCATTCACCGATTCATATTTTTGCAATTTTTCAATTAAAATTTTACGCTCTTCTGGTCGTAGATAAAAAATAATCATATCGAGCTTCATCACTTTTTGGCTCTGCATGATACACAGTAAATAATACATATTATTTAAAGTTACATATAGTTCAAAAATAATATTTTTTATAAATAATTTACAAAGAACTTTCCTTTTTTGCTTTTCTTGATGTGTTAACAGTATTTTTGTTACTTGATATCTTGTCAGTCATTTCTTTATCAATCTGAAACCTGTAGAATATCATTCATTGATATATTTATAAATAAATTCTCAACTTTTCAGTTAGAAAATAAATCTCGAGACACTGGTGTGCCCTTCATGAAATCTGCACCACCGCCGGTGTGCCCTTCATGAAATCTGCACCGCCGTCGGTGTGTGGATATATTAACAACGCACCGAAAAACAGTATAATATGCCATACGGTGCATTCGGTATTATAAATGTACCACAAAAATAGTGTAATAGACCTAACGATGTGTGTGGTATTATAAACACACTGCAAAAACGGTGTAATACACCGTACAGTGCTTTTCTAGTTAAAGAGAGCACTGGTGCCCTATTTCAGATTTGCTGCATGGATTTAAAAAAATGTTTTCAATTTTTTATGACACAGAACTAGTGCGGTGCGCTGTAATAATACAGACCACCAGTGCAGTGGCGTACGTAGGGTGCACCGATAAAGAAAAATCCATTTTTTCAAAAAATCACGCAGTTGCCGAATAAATTGGGATCTGACTATGCAAGTCGTCCCGTGGGTTGGACGTCAATCTAAAATGAAAAACCCTAATTCTGAAATCACAGAAACGGGGAGAATAAAGGGCAAAAACAAACAAAAAAAGGGTTCAGGGTAAAAATGGATAAAACTGTAGGAAAAAATAAAAAACTGCAGAAAAAAGTCAAAAAAAGAATTAAATTTAATCACGAAATGGTTTAAAATTCTATGATAAAGGACTTGAATCACCAGATTTTTTGTTTCTGATTGTCTGAATACTTCTGTTGGAATGTATTTCTCCATTCAAAGTGCCCTCGTGCTCTCTTGCTCCAATTCCGTCTCCTGCAATAATCTGACTAAATTTTTTTTAGCAAAAATAGTGAAATAATGAAAAGTCTTTAGTATTTAAAGAATTATTTTATCAAATTAGGTTTTCGAAAATATTTTGCTGCCCATTTTTCAAATTGCCACCTTTTTTTAACTTAAGAAAAATAGAGATGCATTTTTTTTATTTTCATTTATTCGTTTCTGATACGCATAAATGTGACGCACCGATGCGTTTTATTAATACTACGCATCGGGGCCTATTAGGATGATAAGCGCACCGGAATATATATATATATATATATTGTATGTAAGATCATAAAAAATAATGAGAATTATAAAGTACATGAATTTATTTTCATTATTTTCTAAACTTTATGTTACAAAAATTCGTATTATTCTAGATTTGTTATTTTACAATTATTTTCAAATTTACAAATTTAAATATTTTAATAAAATCATTTCACATTAATACAATTAAAATTTTCGCATTGATAGAATTAAAATTTTACATACAATTACATTAATTAAAATTAAAATTAAAATTACAATTACAGTTTTACATTAATTTCACATACATGAATTACCATTAGAATTAGAATTACAATTACAATTTTACATACAATTACATTTACAATTTTACATATAATTACATTTACAATTACAATTGCAATTTTACAAATATTTTACAGAAAATTCAATTAAATTTACAGTTACAAATACAATTACAATTTTACATTAATTTCACATACATGAATTACGATTAGAATTACAATTATAATTTAAATTTTACATACAATTACATTTACAATTTTACATATAATTACATTTACAATTACAATTACAATTTTACAAATATTTTATAGACAATTCAATTAAAATTAAACTTACAAATACTATTACATTTACAATTTTACATAGAATTACAATTACAATTACAACTACAATTTTACAAATATTTTACATACAATTCAATTAAAATTACAATTACACATACAATTACAATTTGTGAAATTTACATACAATTAGAATTACTATTACAATTTTATAATTTTACATAGAATTAAAATTTAAATTACAATTACATACACGACATAATATTTAATAAATATCATGGTCATTTAATAATATTAAATCAATTAATAAACATCATCATGATCATGATAACCATCGTACAAACATCATATTCAACTAATAAACACATTCAATTAAAATCAAATTAACATTATATATTAACATCATCACAACACAAAAATCAAATATACATCTCAATATACTGTCAAATAGCTCATGCGCCTATCACATATACACATCTATCTGCAAACTAAACATTAAATGAACATATCTAACAAGACTAACAATATGTGCCACATCATGATGATCATCAACATGAAAATTAAGTACAACTGCAACATGAACATAAAATACATGGACCATATATATATATATATAACTGAATAATGTTAAAAATATACAACTGTAATATAAATCATGTCATGGATCAAGCTCTGGTGGTAGTATAACAACACCATGAATAACACTAGTAGAAGTGGATGCGACCTGCTCAGTAACGCTTGGTACAACATCTACAGTCCATGGTCAACTAGCCTACTCATGATCATGATGATCACTAGTACTGATGGATGCATCCGCTGGTGGTAGTACAACATGATCAGTATGAGGTGCAATAGTAGTGGAGGCACCCTTCTCAGTCAATAGTACTGCAGCCTCAACGGTTTGTGGTCCAGCCTACTCATGATGATCATGACTAGTACTCATGATGGATGTTGCAGGCTGCTGACTGAACGTGGCCGATCGTTCAGCCTCGTCCCCATGATGACTAGTGTCAGATGCTGGCAGTGGAGCCTCATGTTGATCATTAGGTGCACCGCGAGGTGAATGATCACGAGATGCATCTGAGTGGTTGTTGGTAGACTTTCCATCACGTGCCTCAGCTCGACTATGCCTATAGCTACGAAAATCCTCCTCAATCACGTAACAACTGTCGTAGCTCCTACGACATGCCGCATTAGGCTGTACATGTCACGTGGCATGCCTTTCCACATCCGTATGAATATATCTTCGCCTTGTATCTCTCTGTAATGAACGGGCCTAATGCCCGTATTTGAAATCAATCCACATAGTTAGTTGCCCAACTCAATTCGGTATCTAGTCTCTGGTTGAACACACCTAGCAAAAGGCGGTATCGGTGCACCATGAGTCGCATGAGGATCAACACATCTCTCTGTTGCGCCACCGACCTCATCCTCTGGCGCATCAGCCATCTCCTGATCGTAATATTTAGGTTCAACACCTGGATCATGTCGTGGATCCGGCATCTCATCGCCATCAAAAGACCTAATGTATGCAAAATATATACGAGTACACAACAGTAATTAGACAATTTCATTAGATAATTTAATAAAAACAAGTTAAAGAACATGTTAGAATAAATATAAATAAAACAATAATATTACCTCTATCATCTGGCGGCTCATCAGGAGTGAAGAGGATGTTGGGACACCCTCACCAATCTAGTACAACATAAGTAAATGGGACCATAATGAAGGGATGCAGCCCGCCAACGCTGGCTAGTAGGTCCAGTGAATCATGTGATATCCTCGATGGAGACATAATGTCTCCCCTCTTGGGCATCATCTGCCCCCACATGTGCATTCAGGCCTGCAACATCATCCTACGAGGTTGTCGAACAAAACTAGGTCTCATCTCTGGAAACCTCTCAAAAAATAAACAAAACAACTCTGAAGAAAAAAGGAAGTTGACCCTCCCTAGTGCATGAGCACGACATCTATCTAAGGCCATACAAAACTGTCACAAAAAAATGGCAGACCACTTGACAAGTCGTGGTTTTTGTACTAAAGAATTAACATAATATAAAAGCGAGCAACTAATGCGTTGCCCATCACTGGTGTTGTGTGAAATGATCGAAGTGATAATAGAGAGGCACTGCACGTCCTGTCTACCAAAAGCACCTATATGTAACTAACCTCAAGGTACTTGAAACTCTAAAGGAGATAGTACATGTGCTCCAATATATCTCTGGGAGTAAACTAACTGACTCCCTGCTACACAACCAGGTGGCACATCTGGGAATGAGGGAAAATCCACCCCTCCTCGATAGTCCTATAATAAAATAAATGTCCTCCTCAGTGGGTGTGTACCACTATTCAAGACCAACCTAAAAAGCCTGTCAGTAGGCATTCCACCTGCCAATAAAATGTCTCAAAAGCACACTATGGGCCTTTAGGCCGGAAATAGCCTCCTCATAGAACTTGAGGAGGCCTACCTGCTTAAGGATTTCCTGGGTATCTCCAATAATAGGGTGAGGGCATCCATCTCTCTCCCTCTCTCTCGCCTCCCATTGGCGAATCATGTCATATTTTTCTTGTTGTTGTTGCTGCTATTGCTAATGTTCTCTCTGAATCATTGCCATATTAAATAATTTTTTTTATTAAAAGATAAATGTATTTATAAATATACATATATAATTTTTTTGAAAAGAAAACATACATACAAGTTGGTGCTCCATAAAAACAGTCACGCACCAGTTCCGATGCATCCTAATATTTTAGCACACCGTCCCTGGGGCCCCTAATGTAACAGACTGCACCGACTTCGGTGCCGATGTCTATTTTTCAAGCACCGTGGACTGTATATAATTCAAAATAGCGGTGTGCTGACTGAAATATACGCCTCAACGTGTATAGTCATGTCAGCGCACTGACTTCATGACAATGATGTAGTTGACAGTGTGGTCTTTTACCCGGCTGCACCGTTGACCCTCTCAGAATGGAAAATGCAGTGTGTTGTCATAAAACGGGGGGGAAAATGCAGTCAACGCACCGCATTATGATTTCCGGGGTCAAAGATGCGCCTAGATAAATGAGTGCACTGCCTTTTTCCTTTTTATTTTTAATTTAAAATTATTTGGGGTGCCTTCCGCCACTTCCCCGAAAACGGTGTGGTTATCGTTAGCACCAGTAGCAGTGCTGCCTGTAAATTTTACAGGTAGCACTGCTACTAGTGTGAGCTGAAAAACTCGAGTGCACCGCGCAACAATTTTTTTTTTCTTTTTTTAATGGTTATTTTTAAGTTTATTTAAATATCTAATCCGGTAAAAGGCTTAATTATAGAAAAACTAGAAAAATACTTGTACATTTTGTGGTCGAGGAGGCACATTGGCTGTAAAATTTGGAAAATAAAATTTTCCCACTGTTTTTCAAAATGCAAGCTGTAGATTGGTGGCCAATGCAGAGCAGAAGTGTGTGAAATGGGTGCAATGAGAGCATAGATGTGAGGGCGGCTCAGAAATAAGGAAATAGCACTGGGGCTTGAGAGCTCTGGAGCACTGAGGAAAGTGAATAATCAAGTTTTTTGGCCGTAATTTTTTTTTATTAACCTTGTTTCGGTGCACAAGGTTTTATAAGTGCACGAGTGCGGTTAAATAAAACCACACTGGGAGGTATCAATTTTGGCACGTTGTTTATAACATGCCCGGGCATTTCCCTAACCACGCATCGGGATGTTTCAGTTTCGGCGTGAAAATTTGATGATGCACTAGGGTGGCTTAATGGTAAAGCACCAGTGCGTAATAGTCGCAAAGCAATTGTTTTTTGGCCTTAATTTTTTTTAATATATATAACGTTATTCCAGTGCATGCTATTTCTGGCGCACCGGTGCTCTTAGAGAAGAATGCACTGGTTCGTTTCTATTTTGGCGTTGTGTTTTATGATGCACCGACGCGGAAGAGTATTGACTCCCCAGTGTGTTACAGTAATTGGATGCCCCAGCGGTGTGTACTTCTTGCACTCTTTCTAGTGTGCCAATGTTCAGTGGGCACCAGTGCATTCTATGGTATCATGCGTATCAGTAATTGATAGCTCAGGAACACTAGAAAAATTTAAAATCTATGTTTTTTGTTGTTTAATTTAACCCTTTATCGGTGCACGTTGTTTATAGGCACATCGGTACTGTTTGCTGCAAATGCACCAGTGGGTTTGTGTTTTGGTGCATTTTTTATGATGCACCGGTATAGTTTCTATCTACCGCACCGGGTGGTTTCGGTGTTGGCGTTGTGTTTTATAATGCACTGGCACGGACGAGTTGTGAGGCACCGGTGCTCTATTATGTTATGACACATTGGGCGTGTGTGTATGGAGTGCACGGTGTCCAGTGTGCCAATGATTTTTTCTTCACTGGTGCTTTCTTTTTTTGAGAGCACCGAGGCGAGTTTTAACGATAAGAGCACTGATAGGAAAACATCCGAAAAACCCTCTGTCTGCCAACCTCCTCTAGTAACCTCTGCTAGAAATGGATGTATGGGGTATTTTTCTTTGTGGTTCCTCAAAAGCATCCACTAGAGGGTCTCTTCCTTGTAGTGGGTCGTGCAACATCGCCTCCATTTCTCGCAAAATACGATGGATATTTCTTTCATCCACCCCGTTTTTTTATGGGTTGTGGGGTGTTGTCAAATCCCTTTGAATTCCTTCTTTTTCATAG
The DNA here is from genome assembly GCA_034641835.2 of Pinus albicaulis. Classification (NCBI taxonomy): domain Eukaryota; kingdom Viridiplantae; phylum Streptophyta; class Pinopsida; order Pinales; family Pinaceae; genus Pinus; species Pinus albicaulis. The sequence goes on from CM076581.1 coordinate 681,214,519, forward strand.
AAATGTTTAAGCTCATTTGGCACATACTCACCTCCATTATCACTCTTGAGAGCCTTCACATCCTTCCCTACTTCTTTCTCAACCAATGACTTGAATTCTACAAAATTGGAGAATGTCTCATATTTCTTTTGCATGAAGAATATCCAACACTTCTGTGAGAAGTCATCAATAAAAATGACAAAATATTTGTGCCTGTTAGTGGAGGTTGTTGAGAAAGGTCCACATACATTATAGTGGATCCTTTCCAATACTACATGTGCTTTGTTGTCTTGATCATGGAATGTCGATTTTATGTACTTCCCTAAAGTACATCCTTTTCATACATCCTGGCGCTCAAGTTCTTATTTGGGGAGGCATGTGGTTCTCTACTTCATGATCTTCAAATCGCCATGATGCAAATGGCCTAGTATTCTATGGCAAATTTCATTGACATCATGCCTCTCCAACTTCTCCACATGTGTGCTCAATGTAGCATAGTCTTCCACATCTGTCTTATATAGGTTCTTCACACGAACCCATATCTGCTTCACTTGTCCTGTGGCTATGTGTCTTAATAATACCTTTCCTTTGCTGAAGATCATATCATAACCATGGTCTTGAAAACTGCAACAAAGATGATATTTTTAGTTAGGCCTGGAATGAACATGACATCCTTGAGTCTGAGGGGATAGTCTTACTCCCTCTAAGAGGTGATTGTACCAATCCCAATTGTGCTTTACATTTCTTAGTTCCCCATATCAATGTGCATATGTAATTATTTCTCCTCTAGGTTACTGAAAAAATTTATATTCCATGTCATGTGGAACGATGCACATGCGTCCAAGTACCACACACTCCCCATCATTGTGTTGGCCATGCATGAAATGATGGAAAATTCAATCTTGAACTGTTAAGCCAAGGCTTCACCTGCTACTCCTCCTTAGGTATTCTTATTTGTATTCTTGTGTGGAAATTTTGTGGAATAGTTCCTGAATTCATGACAGTGGAAGCATTTAATTTTTGAAAAATATTTCTTCTTTTGCCCTTGACTAGAAGCTGGTTAGGATTTGGATTTCTTCCATTTTCCTTTATTTTCCTTTCTATACAATGCAATTTTTTCTTCATCCTCGCCCTTGGATGATGTCCCATGTCTAGTATTCTGCCTTATTTTATCATATACCAAATCAGACCATAAGCACTCCCAATTCGCTAGTTTCTCTCTCCCATTCACTGAATCTTGATAGTTGTGCCATCTCTTGGGAAGGCATAGAAGTGCTAGGATTAGAAAGTATTCTTAAGGGACATTAATAATGACCCTACCAAGTTCATCATGACACTGTATGAACTTGCTTAGAGACTATATAATTGTGTCATTCTTATGCATATTAATACTTGAAAGTTTATCATTAAGTGACAACTTCCTATGGTCACTATTATTCTCAAACAATTTTGTCAGTGATTTCCATATTGTGAGTGAACTTTTCTTTCCATCGATATTTGAGACAATATGATTCTGTAATACCCCCAATATGATTCTCCTCGCTTTGGATATGTCTTTCTTCCATTGAGCACAATTATGGGCATAAAATTTCGGTGGTTGTGCAATGTTTGTCTTGATTTATTATAGCAGTCCATTTCCATCCAATACCACTTCCATGTGATCCTTCCATGCAAAAAAAATTATAGGTGCCTTCCAAAAATACTCTATACTCAGTCCATTGAGAACAATCTTCTCAGTTTTGAAGAAAACTTGCGACATTGATCTCCAAATTCAAACTTCTGAGAAACAACTTCGAATTTATGCTCTACTAGGAATCCAGCTTTGATACCATGTAGAAATTTTGTTTTAGATTTGAAAACTATCATGGAGTTTTAATCAAAATCACAACACACAAACTGGTTCTACTTCTGTGTAAACATTAATTCACAATATAGAACAAAAATTTTAGACATGCAATAAGAAATAACACACATGAAAAAATTATTTTGATATGGGGAAAGAAATCTGATAAATACCCCAATGCGCCTTGAATTAATAAAATGAATAGAGATGTATTACAATTTCTTTTCTCAACTAATCTCTCCCTACAAGTGCACAATCTATATCTTTACTCACTAAAGGCATTTAAACTATACTTAGTCAATTTATTCCTTAGATTGAGCTCCTATTTCCTTGCACTATTACTTGAAGAATTAGGTCGCTATTATTTAGGAAATTTGTCAAATTGAATTGCACAATTCCTTAGGATTATCATTTGATTGCATGCAACACTTGTACACTCAAGACTGTTGGAAATATGATGCAGGATGTTGTCCTTGATGGCAACCCTCTGAATGAAGATGAAGAGATGCGACTGATGACATGTGTTGTCCTTGATGGCAAACCATCTGATGAAGTTATTCTTGACTTGATGGACTTAGTAAATGATGTAAATCTGATATGATATAATGATTGTTGACAATATGATGCTGAATGTTGTCCTTGAAAGGCAACCCACCTGATGAAGATGATGACAACTTAATGAAGTTGTGCTTAAGAGAATATGTTCTTGATGAAGGAAATCTGATGTATCTACAGTGAGTACAGAAGGAAATGAAGAAAAGAATTCAGAATGTACTCAAAGTATGATGAAAAAGAGTATGTCTCTCGGTATACGCGGATTGGCCTAGGGGAAATCGCGTATGCACGCGGAACGGAACGTGCCAAGTCGCGTATGGGCCAAAGCGCTCAAAAAGTGCAAAACCAAGGGTAGCCACCATGGTATTGACCCATTGTATTGGGTAATGATCCGCCTAATTGACCCCGTCCATGTAGTTTTGGGCTTATGGTATTGTTTTGGTCCATGGTATTGAAAAAGGGGCTCATGGTATTGAAAAAGGGTAAACCTATATAAGGAGAAGAAATTCATTGTGCAAATCATGGGTGTGGGTGCAAGATGTCTGAGCTTGAATGAATACTTCTCTCTGAAGTATATCTGAATGGAAAGGGTTACACTTGAATGATAGATCTGAATGTATGATGCACCAATGATGAAGAAGAGGATCTAGACCTGAATTTCTCTTGTATTTGCTAGATCTGATTATGGAAGGCTTAGATCTGTGATGAGGCGAGCATCTAGGCGAACATCTGTCTGAAGCAAAAGGGTAAATCTGAACTGAATATCTGATCTGATGAAGTATGCTGCTCTGTAATGATTGAAGATCTATACGCTACTTCGCCGCGGAGGAAGCGCGTATATACGCAGCTTCAACGAAGAGAAAGCGCGTATGCGCAATAAAATATACACTGTGGTATACGCTGGTTTGTGTGGACGGAAGCGCGTATATACGCGACATCAGTGAAGTAAAAGCGCGTATGCAAACTAGGGTTTGTTGAAGCAAGGGGTATGAAATATCTGATCTGTTCTGCTGTGTTTCTGCTATCTGATCTGTGTTGATAAGTATCTGTTGGTGATGTATGTCTGTGCTTAAAAGTATGGAAAGGGTCCAGTCTGAAAATATGATGAAATGTGGCCTGTAAGTGTTGTTCTATTGAAGTTGTTGGATCCAGTGTGAAAATTGATGAAACGTGGTCCATAGAGGTGCTGAGGGTTGTAGCCTTCAGTCAGGGGGTTGTAGCTCCCTTCCAGGTGAGGCTGGTAAACGAGATCGGGGGGTCGTAGCTCCCTTCCAGGAGAGGCTGGTAAACGAGTCAGGGGGTTGGAGCTCCCTTCCAGGAGAGGCCGGTAAACGAGCGCAGGTGGGTGCCTGCGTGCTGGTCAAGTCTGCGCCAGCACATATGTTGTAAGATGTTTTCTCTATAATAAAATATTGAAGGCTGAGCAACTGCAGCGGTTGTTTTCTCCCGATTTGGGTTTCCACCTAAAAATCCTGGTGTTCATGTGTGATGCTTTGTGTGATGGTTTATTCTGTTCTTACTGCACCTGTTTACTGCTTATTGAATATCTGAAGAATGAATGATGGAATGGTTTAAGTGAAGACTTAATGACATATCTAAATCTCTGTGTATACGCTAGTTTCATAAAGGGGATCCGCGTATATACGCTAGTTTACTGAAGTAAAGTAGCGTATGGGTTTTAAGGAATGAAAAAGTAAAAAGATTTGATTATGCAGTAAATACTGATTCACCCCCCCCTCTCAGTATTTTTCCCAACAAAGACTAGTCTACAACTAATGTTACACTACCTTGGAATCTCCGACAAGCCTAGGGAACTTGAATTATTTACATGCACTATCTATTTTGAGTTCATCGATAAGTTATATGGATAATCACTGAGTTTGACTAAGTTCCCACTGCACAACTTCACCCTCCACTAGTTCTTCCAATAGTTGGAACTAGTTTAACTGAAAAAAACCTTAGGTAATTGACCTTGATTCCTAAGTCCACGGTGCTTTGGTTCAACAATGAAGGGTGCTCTGTTAAGGCACTCCATGTGATAGGTCACCGGTTCCAATCCCCCCGTGGGTGCTGACTTACAAAAAAAAAAAAAAAAAAAAAACTGACCTTGATTCCTACAAGTTAGAAATCACACGTCGAACTAAAATCTAATACTCCAACTTGAGTTTATTGAGAAATCTAGGTGACACAAGCCATGTCACTCAAGTTAACATCATCCAAGTTGTTTGCTAATGTAGAAATTCAAATTTTCTCAATTTAATCAAGGAAAAATCAAATTGAGAATTTCTTGCTACATTTTTCAACCCACAAAGTCCATGTAAATTCTTTCACAGGGTTGGGTGGTACAAATAATGATTTTTATAGGCCATGTTTCCAATTAGTATGGTTTTATTTACAACAAAGCATGCATCCTATCATGAACCTAACTAGTTTTTGTTACATATTGGGTCAATACACATAGCTGTGCAAGTTTTCCAATATCTTCCATACGTAAAATTTTCCTACAACCTTAGAGGCGTGAGCCTCTCTAATTAGCTACAATTTCTCACAATTAGGAACAAATAAATTATCTATCTAGTTACATAGGAACCCATCTTGGAGATTCTATTCAATTATGTTGTCGCCATTGTGCACATGACTCTTTCTCTATGGTAGTCAATTGTGTCGTCACTATCGTGCACATGACTCTTTCTCTACAAATGGTGAAACACCTCCATGAAGTCTACATCCTTTGAATATTCCTCAATTTATGCGTCATGTGTAAATGAATCCATGTGTATAAGGGTTCCCAAAGATGTGATGTTTGATATGGGTGACCTTGAAGCATGTCAGTCATATTATTTACGCTGCCCTTCTTATACTTGATCACTAAATGAAAATGTTGTATAAACCCCATTCACTTGTTATTCATGGGCTATTGTATCTTACTCTATGCATGTAAGTGTTTTAGTGGCTAGTGATTTCTGTGGATTACTATCTCCTTTTCTGTCAAATGATGTTTCATTAGATAATTTTTGAGGTCTAAAATGGGCCTCCTAAGAAAAATGTATGACCAGAATAAAATTTATAAGAGAAAATAGGATTCAATATGAAGATATCAACCATGGGGGATGATTCACCATTTTTGGGGTAAAAAAGAGAAAATATTAAAAAATAATAAAACAATAAAACTACATTTTCAACTTGTATTTTCAACTTATATCCCTAAGTTTTTACTCAAATTTTGAGTGGGATTACTAGTTTGATGTAAAATTTAATTCTTCATCCAAGGAGTACCCATGTTGCATACTTTTGATGGACCCTGATTTCTCATTTTTCATGTAGAAGGGTCCATCGAAAGTATGCAAAATTGGTACTCCTTTAATGAGGAATCAAATTCTACATCCAACGATTGTTCCCGCTCAAAATTGGAGTAAAACCATAGGTAGATGCATTGAAAATACGAGTTAAAAAAGTATTATTTTATTTTTTCCCTCTAAATTTGGTTATGTAACCTAATATTATTTTATTATTTCTGCTATTATGTTATAATTTCCTTATGGGTCCCATCTTAGGCCTCAAAATTTCCCTAATGTCACTTCTTAACAACTTGCACCAGAGCATAGAGTTACTTGTCGTAGGTAGGGTAGTTAATAAAGTCCCTATGAAATACATCAAATTAGCAGGATACAAGCCTTCCTCCCTGCATCAAGACCACTCCCATAACATACCCACTCAAATTTGTCTCCACTTTGAAGGGTCACTGCAATTTTGGTAATACTAGAACTTGTGGTTGAATTATCATCTTATTTAACTCCTCAAAGGCTCTCTGCAACCCTTTCCCCACTAGAATATCTTGCCATTAGTTGTTATGGCATGGAGTGGTGCTAATACTACTGAAAATGACAGCATGAATTTCCTTAGGTATTATTCCTCTGCAATGAAACTACTAACCTTAGAAACATTAGTAGGTACCGGCCATTTCATGATGGTCTACATCTTGGAAGGATTTATATTTTTCTCTCCTCCACCTACAAGATACGCTAGATACACCAAAGGATGTTATGAAAAGTCACACTCCTTGATATTTACTATCAATTGGTGCTTCTTTAGTGTCTCTAACACCTGTATCAAATGTGAGATGTGCTCTGCCCATATAGAACCATATACACATATATCATCCAAATATAAAATAACGAATGAATCTATAAAAGGGCGTAATATATCATACAATAACCTCATTAAAGTAGTTGGTGCATTACATAGGTAGAATGGCATGACTAACCACTCATACAAACCTTGCCTAGTTTTGAAGGAAATCTTGTAGGTGTCTTCTTCTATTTTTTCACCTTAGGAAATAGTTACGTATAACTTGGTTTGGTGTAGAGTTAGGTAAAGTGTGTTTCTTTACTATGCACATTTGAACTTATAATCTAACGGTCACGATTTGTAGTCATCCGATAGTTCACTCTCTCCTTGGTATTAATGACACTTGATCTGTGGCTTAGCACCCGATTGGCCCATGATCTCTATTTAAAGAGCATGAAGGGTCATTTTTCTGGTAACTGTTTATGAGAGAAACATATGTAACTTTTTTTTTACATTAATAAATTGCCTGAAGTGGCCACGTTGGCTCAGGTCGTGGACTGTTTCCCTGTTCGAGGGTTTTAACCACATGATATACTAGTGTACTAATTTGTGATCTATTTGTGAGCAGTGACCTTTGGTGTTATATCTAAGGAACTTACCCTATAAATTACTACATGGTATCTAAGCCATTTTGAGGGCCCCAACCGTTGTTGATCCAAATCCGAAGCCGGTTTGACTGCATGTGACTACCATTTTCTAGAGATACTATTTATGACCATTTTCGGGCCAAGAGAACTGCTTTGTTGTGTCTAGAGCATCTGTTGCAGTGAGGAAGCCCTTCCATTTCATGCGGAAAGGTTTCTGGTTGCCCGAGTTATGTCAGTTTAGATCTGGAGGTAAAAAACATCTTTTTTTTTTGCAATTATATTTTTTAATCATTCTGCTTATTTCGATTTATATTTTTTATTTTTTTTCCGGATCTATAACCTATTCTCTATGTATGCTCTTTTCTCTGTGCTATGTGCGATCTTGGCAAATCAGAAACAGGAAGAAGGGATTTTTTGCTACGTATGCTCTTTCCTCGCGTCTTTGTGCGATCTCGGGAAATTAAAAATAGTGGAAAAAAGGATAGTTGTCGGTAAGGGTAACCGAAAATAAAACGTCTTGCCACAAGGCTTACATTTAGTTTTTTTTTGTGCACGGATTTTGTGTTTTTTGGCATGAAAAATCAAGCACAACGCAAAAAAAAAACTTCCTCTTTTCAAACAATTACAGAATCTTTTTACTAGCTCACTTGGTGTGAAGTTAATTTATGAGAATAAAGGTCTTCGGTTCAAGTCTCTTTCTCAAGCTTCTTTTTGTAAAAATATTTTTGTTAAAAGAAGGGGGGGGGGTTAAAGTAGAACTTCATCATCAAATATCAAACCGTTTCCATAAGTATTCGGGATGTACAACTCTTTTTTTCAAAAGGGATAACTTCTTCATCTAAAAGTCTTTTTTCAAACCGTTTTTCTAATCTGCCTAATTTTTTGAGATTTATCGACTAGATCAGTTAGTTTAGCCCTTTTCAGCTTCAGTTTAAAAAAAAAAATGGAATGTGCATGCCCGGATATTCTTAACAACACCAATTATCTCCCATGTCTATCCTACATGGTAGACTTACTTAGAAGTAAAGGGCTTTACAGAATAGCCCAAGGAAAAGAAACCAAACCTACCAATGCAAATAAAGCCACTAAATGGTAAAATAAACAAGATCAAGCATAAGGGTTGATAGGAATGTCCATTGCTCAAGGTCTTCTATTTGATATCCAAGAAATTGACACCCGTGATGCAACTATGAAAAAACTAAATATTTTTTTTGAAATTCAAAATGAAATCAGGGCCCACCAGTGTGAAAATGAGTTACTTACTTTGGACCCCAATAATTTCTCCTCTACTGAAATTTTTTTGTCCGAATTCAAGACCCTTAGACTTATTTTAGAAGGTTGTAAGGTCAAAAGAAAGATGGTAGCCTTATCTATTTCATTCTTGCTAAGCTTGAACCTACATACTCTGTATTTGTTTCCACCTTCCATTCCACTAGAGAAGCCCTCATTTCTCAAGGAACGGCCTACGAGTCCCCTTCTTTTGAAGCCTTTTTCGATTCTTTGATAAGAGAACAAGAAAAATTCTTACACCTTCATCGTATAAATTTTGGAAACGCGTCTAAGAAAGCCTTTGCAGCCCAACATCAACCATATCAAAAGAATCCCAAGAATAAGTATCCTAAAATGTATGGTCCAAAACCAAACAAGAGTCTTAAGAAATTTTAGCTGCAAACTGAAAAATCAACTCACCAAACTGGTAAGGAAAATAAAAACAAAGGGAAGAAAACAGATAGACATTGCAACCTTTGTAATTGTGATGGTCATGTAGAGTCAAAATGTTTTAAGAAGATGGAAGCCTTGGAAGCATCAATGAAGATGCACCACATCAATTTGGAGAACTCTTCAACTTCATCTTCAGGAATGGCACTTTCTACTTGTGGTTGTCAAGCATCTGGTTATGCATTAAATGTATCTTCTTTTTCTCATTCTCATGAATGGCTCACTGATTCTGGAGCTTCTTACCACATGGCAAAAAATAAAGTCATTTTTTCTTCTTTAAATGATTGTAATACCAAACATATTTATGTTGGTGATGATGGATCTCTTAGTGTTGTAGGATTTGGAAACATTCATCTAGATAATAGTTAGTTTAATGATATACTATGTTTTCCTACCTTTTCATGCAACCTTCTATCTTCTTATCAAATAACTCATTCAAGTGAAGGGAAAACAGTAGAATTCTCACCTCATGATGTTGTAATCAAGGACATCAAATATCCTAGACATATTTTAGCTACTGGCATTGTTGATGATTCCACAAGGTTGTATAAGTTTGACAACTTTGGGTCATCATGTCTTCCCTCTATTTTTGTTGCTCATAATGATGAAGTGAGAAAATTTTGGCATGAGCGATTTGGTCACTTATACTATCGGTCTCTTCAAACTCTATGTAAAGAAAATATGGTGACAGGTCTTCCTATGGTATCTTGCCGAGATGGTGTTTTCTCTAGATGTGTACTCAAAAAACATCATCGAGATAGTTTTGACAAACGTGCCTCTTGGCACGCTTCAGCCCCTTTGCAGCTTGTGCACAGTGATTTATGTGGTCTACTTCCTATTGTTTCTTTCTCTGGTTGCAAGTACTTATTAAATTTCATTGATGATTTTTCTGGATGCACTGGGTTATACTTCTTAAAACTCAAGAGTGAAGTTTTTAACATGTTCTTGGCCTTTAAGGCCTTTTTTGACAAACAATCTGGACATCAAATTATTAAGTTAAGATTAGACAATTGGGGAGAATATGTTAAAAATGAATTTATCAACTTTTTCACTAAGCATGGCATTCAATTGAAACATACTGTTCCATATAATCCACAACAAAATGGTGTAGTTGAAAGTAAGAATCACACCTTAAAAGAAATGGCTAATTGTATGCTTCAATCTAAAGGACTTAGTCTCAATTTTTGGGCAGAAGCAATTAAATATGCAAATTACATAGTAAATCACACTCCTACTAAGGTTTTAATGAATATAACTCCAAAATAAGCCTAGATCTCAATCAAATCAGATGTAAGTCACTTTTGTGTTTTTGGAAGTGATGCTTGGGCCCATATTCCAGATGCGAAACATAAAGCCTTTGAACCTAAGAGTGAAAAATGAATTTTTTTTTGGATATTCTTAAGATGTCAAAGGATATAGACTTATTCAACCAAGATCCAAAAATACATTCATTAGAAGAGATGTAAAAATTGATGAAAATATATCAGCCCGTGAGCCTAGTTTAGTGGGTGTGCCACTTTTGGTCTGTGAGCCTGATTCAGCATATGTGCCACATCTCTCTATCTCTTATATTTTTTATAGCATTCCTTCTAGTTCAGATGATGACATCAAGGATGAAAATCCTCCTTCACCTCTTGAAGATATTCCTTCCGCTCTACAGCTTCCAAGATGGGTCTGCTCTACTTGGGATGTAGCAGGTTCTCTTGCAGGCGACCCTGCAGATCTACGATGTACATGTTCTCACTTTGAAAGAGCCTCTTCCTTATTGGCTCAAGTTCCAGAAAATCTTGATCTAGACACCTTTGAAGAAGCTTCTGGTCATCTAGATTGGGATGAAGCTATGAATGAAAAATATCATTCCTTATTGGAAAATTATACTTGGGATCTTGTTCCTCTTCCAAAAGGAAGAAAACTTGTTAGATGCAGATGGGTTTACAAAACAAGGTTTGGACCAGATGGAAAAGTGGATAGACATAAAGCTCGTCTTGTTGCTAATGTATTGTCACAAGTTGAAGGCATTGACTATACTGAAACCTTCTTGCCTTTTTCCAAAATGAATTCTATCTTCCTTGTTCTTTTCCTCCCTACCTCCTTTAAATGGGAAGTACGTCAGATGGATGTTAAATATGCCTTCTTACATGGATATTTTCATAAAGAAATCTACATGGAGAAACCCCCTAGCTTTATCTGAAATGACTGTAGTCTCGTTTTTCACCTTAGAGATTCTCTCTATGGTCTCAAAAAATCTCCTCGAGCTTGGTATGCCAAAATGGATAGATTTCTGTTAGATAATGGATTTTTTAGGTGTCATTCTGAGAACACTGTCTACACCAAGGACGTGGGTAAGTCCTTCACCATCCTTGTTCTTTATGTTGATGATCTTATCCTTACTGGTAATGATCCCAACCATATAAACCCTATGAAGTCTATCCTCAAAAAGAAGTTTGAAATGACAGACTCAGGACACTTGCATTATTTCCTCGGTCTTCAAGTCTTGCAATCCAAATAAGGTATTACCCTCGCTCAGTCCAAGTATGCCTATGATCTTCTACGCCACTTTCACATGGAAGACTATAAGCCAGCCCCTTCTCCTTTTTAGTCTAGAGTCAAGATTTTAGTCACTTGAACTACCCCTAAAGTTTATGCTACCTTATACCATCAACTTGTTGGCTAACTTCTATATCTAACCCATACCCATCCTGACCTTTCCTCTGTTGTTGGTCTTGTTTCTCAGTTTATGAACCAACCTCACGAAATTCACTAGAGAGTAGCTAAAAGAATACTTTGATATGTTCAAGGTACATTTCAGTTTGGGATTCATTACAGTGCAGGAGCATCTCCATTATTGATTGGTTTCACTGATTCTAATTGGGTTGGTGACCCTGATGATAGAAAGTATACTATAGGATATGTATTCACTCTTGGTTCAAGACCTATTACTTGGTCTTGTAAGAAATAAAGTGCCATCTCTCTTTCTTCTGCAGAAGAAGAGTATCGTGCCATCATTGAAGCCAGTAAGGAAGCCATGTGGCTTCGTCAAATCCTGTCTGAATTTGGTCTTCATCAGCAACGTCCAACTACAATTTGGTGTGATAATTAGAGTGCCATTAAGCTATGCAAAGATCCAGTTCAGCGTCAACAGATGAAACACATTAAGCTTCATATACGCTTCATCAGAAAGCTCATTCATGATCATGTTCTTAAATTACAGTATTGTTCAACCAATGATCAAGTTGCTGATATCTTTACAAAGGCTCTCATAGAAGTGAAGTTTACCAAACTTCGATCCATGCTTGGAGTTTAGAAAATTTATCATTAAGGGGGGATAGGCTCTAATGCCTCCTTCCTTCTCCTATCATGTCACATTTTAAAATCCTTCAATCCTATCCCAATATTTTCGTAAGGGGGGATGTTAGGGTATTTTGACACATAGGAAATAGGCTCCTTTTGTGTCACCTTTGTAAATCCTTCAATCCTATCCCAAGTTGTTCTTAAGGGGGGATGTTAAGATATTCAAACACATTGGAAATAGTTAAGTATAACTTGGTCTAGTGTAGATTTAGGTAAAGTGTGTTTCTTTACTATGTACATTTGCAACTTAAAATACGACGATCATGATTTTTAGATCCGACGATTCACTCTCTCCTCGGTATTAATGACACTTGATTTGTGGCTTAGCACTCGCTTGGTGCATGATATCTATTTAAAGAGCATGGAGGGTCATTTTTTCGGTAACCGTTTATGAGAGAAACATATGTAACTTTTCTTTTTATATTAATAAATTTCCTAAAGTGGCCGCATTGGCTCAGACCGTGGATTGTTTCCCTCTTCGAAGGTTTTAACCACATGATATACTGGTGTACTGATTTGTGATATTTTTTGTGAGTGGTGACCTTTGGTGCTTGATCTAAGGAACCTACCTTGTAAATTCCTACACTCTTGCGTTGTGTGCGATTGAGATTATTTCTCTTTTTGGTTTTGTGATTTCACGGTCATAATTGGTTTCAGAAATTGGTAGAGTAGATTCAATTCAATTGTTTTATCATATAAAAATTTGCAGTTTCAATATACGTGGATTTTCTACACAAAATCCAAATTAGTAGAAATATGGAGAATGATTGCAACATGGATATATGGAAATTCTAGATCTAGATGTGAGCAGTATGTCAATGTGTTAGGTTAGGACATGATTCTATGTGGTGGTGACACATCATGGGGACTGTTAGATGTTTTCCATGTGTTATCTAAAATGGAATTGTGCATGGGTAGAAGGACTTGTATGGGCATAAATTTGTGTATAGAGCTACGATTTGGATGAAATTTATGTCATTTGAAAGCTCTCAATGATCTGAAGATGATGGTTATCTCATAATTATTTTTTAAGGTGGTTAAAGGGAGAGGAATTTTAATAACCCCATCTCTATAAAATCACCTCGGAGGTTGGATATGGACACATCATCTCGTTAAGAAGGCCTTAAGTGAGCTGTTTTTCATTAAAAATTGAAAATGAATGGGTATCTATCACCCTCCATCACGTCCTCCCACAATCCACCCATTTACATTTAGCTTACATACATCTCCTTTTAATTATGATTGTGACATGCCACTACCACCTACATATATATACATAAAGGGAATTTGAATCCCATCCAATCGATGGATCCCATTAATAATTCACATAAAATAAAAAAAATTATTTTCCTTCTATCATCAATAATTCCCTTTAATGTTCCCTTTCCCTACTTTGTGTGTATGTTACCTTACAATCTAGAAAGACAAATATCCACAATTGTCACTTATACATATGGATTGTGTCATCATATTTTTGAAACATTTTTTTTGCCTCCAATAGATTATGTAAATGGGATTGATGAAGGGTTAATAAGGCCTTCTCCCCATCATGAAATGGCACAGTACATGTGGGGGGAGCCATAGAAATCAAATATGTTATTTTCTTGTAGTTGATGTAGTGTTCAAAAAAAATATGGGAATCACATAAATTTTATCTATCTTCTATGATTCAAAATTTTTTGGACTTTCCATATGTTGGGTATGTGTTATATTCTTTCCGCTGGGTAGTCTGCGTCCATGGTTTTGTGCATGGTTTTGCACATGGTTTTGGGGTTCGATGGTTTTCGGCCCCTGGTATTTTTGTAGATCCGGTCAAGGGAACTACGGTTATGTTCTAATCTAGGGTTAATGGATTGGGGTTTATGTATGCTCCGGCATGTATATATATATGTTGTAACACTAAAAGGAATATAATGAAAAATCAAGCTGGTCGTCCCGATTTGGGATCCAGGGGAAAATCTCTGTGTTTATCTGTTTTATGTTTTATGCTCTTGCTATTGTTTATTTTCTGTTATAAGAATCGTGTGTAGATATTTCTGTTCAGGGTTAAAACCTACATTTGGTATCAGAGTTATTTCGGCTTCAAGGGGACGCCTTTGTTGTTGAGGGTTTTTTGCTCGGGCCTGTGGTAGACCCTGTGCAGTGGGAGATCTGCGGGATCGATTCTTGCGGTGAAAGAATATGGTGAGCGGCGGAAAGATAGAGATCGAGAAATTTAATGGTCAGAGTTTTGAGTTGTGGAAGCTCAAGATGGAGGATCTGCTGGTGGATAAAGATCAGTGGATTGCGGTAGATCCAGGTACTAAACCAACAACAATGTCAAATGAAGACTGGAAGAAACTGGATCGGAAGGCTAAGAGCACAATACGGTTGTGTGTGTCAGATTCAGTATTTTTGAATGTATCTGTGGAAGCTACGACGAAGAATTTGTGGGAAAAACTTGAGACTTTGTACCAATCTAAGTCTCTGGTGAATAAGTTGTTCCTACGGAAAAAGCTGTATAACCTGAGGATGAAGGATGGAGACTCGGTGACAGAGCATCTGAACGCCTTCAATACTGTGGTAGCCACTGTCATCTCATGATATTAAAATCTCAAATGAAGATAAGTGCATCATTGAATAGCCTTCACGCACTCAGGGACAAATGTTATCGCAATAGGCAGTAATATGCAAACTGTTCTCACTTTGATGACATTGTCTCAGCCTTGCTGTCGGAGAAAATGAGACGGAGAAATATGGAGGGTCAGAATGGAGATGCCTTATCTGTACGAGGAAGGTCCCAGAACAGAAACAAGAATAAGGTTTCGAGTGGGAGATCTAAATCTAGAGGGAGATCTAAATCTCCTGGAAAGTTTGTAAAGGTGTACTGGAAATGCGGATCTAAAGCAGGCGGAGAGCAGGTGATCCGATCGCGATCGTTCAGAGGGGCAAAAACCACTCCTGATGAAGGTGGGATGTGGTCATTTCTTCTTCAACACATGTAGATCATGAGTCATGGTTGATTGACTCAGGTGCATCCTTTCACTTCACTCCCCATAGGGAGTGGTTCTGCGAGTATGAGAAATATGATGGTGGTGATGTCTTCCTAGGGGATGATAGGAAGGCCAGAATCGTCGGACGTGGAAAAGTCAAGCTGAAGCTGTAAGGTGGAAGGATTAGAACACTTCCTGGTGTTCTGCATATACCTGCATTGGCTAGAAATCTGATTTCTGTAAGCAAGATGGATGATGCAGGTGTAAAAACAGTGTTCGAGAAAGATGCCTGCAAGATGGTTCGGGGAGCACTGGTATTAATGCTGGGAGTTCGGACTGGAACTCTGTACAAGCTACAAGGTAGCACAGTTATTGATGGGTGTAACAGTTCTATGGTTCCCGAAAGTGGAGCGGAAAGCCTAGCTGTCTCTGGAGAAAAGACCATGCTATGGCATCAAAGGCTTGGACATATTGGAGAGAAGGGCCTTCGGATATTGCATAGAGATGGTATGGTAGAAGGTATGTCTAATTGTTTTCAGATTTCAATTTCGTGAACATTGTGTATATTGTGTATATGGGAAGCAGAATCGGGTGAGTTTTCCTTCTGGTGCTAAGAGGGCAAACAAGATATTAGAAATTGTGCATAGTGATGTGTTTGGACCTATGTCAGTTCCATCACCGGGAAAGTCTATGTACTATGTTTCATTCATAGATGACTTCTCAAGGAATACATGGATATATTTCTTGAGGAAGAAATCTGAAGTCTTTGACAAATTTAAAGAATTTAAGGCTCTGGTGGAAAACCAGACAGAGAAGAAGATAAAGGCATTGAGGATAGATAATGGTGGGGAGTTCTGCAAGAAGGAATTTGAAGAGTTCTGTAAGAAGTGTGGTATAGCACGGCAGAAGACTACTCCATACACACCTCGGCAAAATGGAGTTGCAGAAAGAATGAATAGAACACTGATGGAAAAGGCAAGAAGCATGCTCAGTGGTACCGGGTTAGGACAAGAATTCTGGGCAGAGGCAGTGGAGACTGCATGTTACTTAGTTAACAGATCACCTTCATCAACGTTGGAGGATAAGACCCCACATGAGGTATGGACTGGTAAGAAACCCTCTCTTTCACATCTAAGGGTATTTGGATGTGATGCATATGTACATGTTCCAAAGGAGTAAAGGACCAAGTTGGATAATAAATCTGAAAGGTGCATCTTTATTGGGTATAAGGATGGTTTAAAGGGTTACAAGCTTTGGAACCCAGAAACAAGGAAGGTTGTGTACAACAGAGATGTGGTGTTTAGAGAAGTGAAAGATGTTGTTAAACATGAAGTCCTACCAAAGGAACCTGAGAAGATAGAGTTTGAGCTAAAGGAGGATGAATCAGACTCTACAACAGAAGAAGACTCAGAAGATGAAGAGCCACAAACTCCAACTTTGAGAAGATCAGTTCGGGAAAGAAGGCAACCATAAAGGTATAGTCCATCTGCTTTCTGTTCAGGTTTTGCCTTAACTATAACTGATGATGAACCCAGAACTGTCAGGGAGGCAGTAGATTCAGAGGATGGAAAACTCTGGAAGGAGGCCATGGTTAATGAAATGGCATCCTTGCACAAAAACGATGCATGGGATCTGGTGGAGTTGCCGGCTGGAAGGAAGCCCATTGGGAGCAAATGGGTGTTTAAGAAGAAGATGAATGTAGAAGGCAAGGTGGAGAAATACAAAGCTCGATTGGTAGCGAAAGGTTATTCCCAGGTGCCGGGAATTTATTTTGGTGATATTTTTTCTCCTGTTGCCAAAGTTACTTCTATTAGATTACTTTTATCTGTTGCTGCTGCATTTGATTTTGAGATAGAACAGATGGATGTGAAGACAACATTTCTTCACGGGGATCTAGAAGAGGAGATCTACATGAAGCAACCTGAAGGCTTTATGGTGAAGGGTAAGAAAGAACCGGTATGCAGGTTGAAGAAGTCTCTGTATCGGTTAAAACAGTCACCAAGGATGTGGTATCAGAAATTTGATACCTATATACATGGACTTGGCTTCACCAGAAGCAAGGAGGATCACCGTGTTTATTTTAAATTAATTGGTGACCGTGTTATTTATTTGGTCTTGTATGTGGATGATATGTTGTTGATTGGAAATGACAAAGAAATTATCCAAGATTTGAAGACCCAACTGTTCTCCAAATTCGACATGAAGGATCTTGGTGCCGCAAACTATATTTTGGGCATGGAAATTAAGAGAGATCGGGCAAAGAGGAAGCTCTGGTTAAACCAGAGGAAGTATGTCGAGACTATATTGCAGAGGTTCAATATGCAGGATAGTAAACCGGTGAATGTTCCTATTCCTGTAGGTGTAAAGATGTCTGCTGAACAGTGTCCCAAGACACAAGAAGAAGAGGAGCATATGTCCCGTGTTCCATATGCAAGTGCAGTGGGTAGCTTGATGTATGCAATGGTCTGTACTAGACCAGACATTGCACATGCAGTGGGAGTATTGAGCAGGTTTATGTCAAACCCATGGAAGGAGCATTGGACAACAGTGAAGCGGGTTTTCAGATATTTACGTGGCACTAGTGATTATGGCTTGTGCTACCAGGGAAGACCAGGATTGGAAAGAATGTTTGACATTCGTGGTTTTGTTGATGCAGACTGGGCTGGAGATCTGGACCAAAGAAGATCTACAAGTGGGTATGTGTTTAGCCTATTTGGAGGTGCAGTCAGTTGGATGAGTAAAAGACAGTCTGTAGTGGCACTTTCAACTACAGAGGCAGAATACATAGCAACCACTCATGCAAGCAAGGAAGTAGTTTGGTTGCAGAGATTGTGTTCAAGTATGGGGTTGGTACAACAAGCTATAAGGATAGACTGTGATAGCCAAAGTGCAATTTTCTTGGCTAAGAACCCCGCTTATCATTCAAAGACAAAGCACATTGATGTTCAATATCATTTTGTTAGAGATATGGTTGAGGCTAAAAGGGTGTTGCTGGTAAAGGTGGACACTTTGAAGAATGTTGCAGATGCATTGACAAAGTCTGTGAGCACTCAGAAGTTCTTTTGGTGTAGAGAAACAATGGGTGCTGAAGAATTGGGCCAGACGACTAGTCTCTCCTATGGCCCCTGGGAAGGAAAACATCAAGTGGAGAATGCTATAGGGGAGTATACTCTTTCCACTACTAAGCACGCGGGGCTGGCCAGTGGGGGTTATACCTCCGTCGTGGTCCTGGCAGTCACTTCCTGAAAATTTTGGTTCCCACTTCCGCTCGGGTAGTCTCAAGGTCCATGGTTTTGTGCATGGTTTTGCACATGGTTTTGGGGTTCGATGGTTTTCGGCCCCTGGTATTTTTGTAGATCCGGTCAAGGGAACTACGGTTATGTTCTAATCCAGGGTTAAAGGATTGGGATTTATGTATGCTCCGGCATTTATATATATGTGTTGTAACACTAAAAGGAATATAATGAAAAATCAAGCTGGTCGTCCCGATTTGGGATCCAGGGGAAAATCTCTGTGTTTATCTGTTTTATGTTTTATGCTCTCGCAATTGTTTATTTTTCTGTTATAAGATTCGTGTGTAGATAATTTCTGTTCAGGGTTAAAACCTACACCATATTTAAGCCTCTTATGGAGAAGAGGAAAATTATTGAGTATGACATGAAAGATATTTTGAATGGCTAAAATGGAAACACTACCCATGAAAGGGAAAGAAGATAAATTATACAAAATGAGAAACATTATTATATAAAGAAGCTTTAACATTATGAGAAAGAAAAAATGGAAAACATGAAACCTTGTAGAGATCCAAAATAAATTATAATAACATAGCATAAACTAAAAATAATTGTGGAAAGATACTTAATATTAATGTTAAGTAAATGTGACCTATGTTATTATAGTAATAGATTTGAAGACTTCGGTAAAAAACACACCAAATGTAATTTTTCCTCATCTATTACAATTACATTTGGAAATGCATGAGGTATTGAAGCAAATATTATAACATGTTTATAGAATATAACCTCTAAATTGAAAGTGGGTGGTGTTGAGAAGAATATTGGCATTGATGTCAAATGGGAAAGGATGGAAGAAATATGTAAGTCCTGGGATCTGAAGGTAATTTTACCTCAGTATATCATCTCATATTCTCCTAAAAGTGGTATAGTTGGATGGTGCTTAGAAAGAAATTTCCAACGGTATGTGAAAGTTCACAAATGGCCTTTCGTATTGTTAGTTATGGCCAGTCAAATGTAGGTACCTCAAAAGTAAAATAAGCAGAGCTAAAAGTGGTTTGAGGATGCTTTGAGCAAGTTTAGTTTGGTAGTGTTTCCAAACATGGTAGTGCCTATTAGCTGAAAAAATATTCAAAGGACTAAGACAATGTGGCTATAATAGTAGCGACGAAAATTTTAACAACCCCTAAATTATTTTCCATGTAAATAAAATAATACCAAGGCCATGAGACATGTACTCCAACTTGAATTGTGGGTAAAAAATTATAGTGGGAATTAATTGTGGTTTATTAATGGATGTGGAAATTGGTAAAGGAATTGGCAAAGGTAGAGAGGCAATAAATGACATTTAATTATGAGAAATAAAGGAAAATAAGAGAAAAGGAAGATGAAGATACACAAATATGCATGCAAGGGAAATTAGAGAGAAAATGAGGAAATTGAAATAAAAGGAGAAATCAATGATAAAAATGCATAAAAGAAACAATTCACAACTTTTTTTCAGTTTTGGATTTGGATCAATTTAAGAGAGAGAGATCCAAGAGGAGAGATAAATCAAGTAAGCAAGGAAAAAAAGGGGCAAGTAAAGGAAATCAAGGTAGTGCAAGGAGAAAGTTGGATCAATGGATACAATAGGATTACATTGTACGTAGAAGGTTTCTTGTGTGGATTCCTTGTTTAGATTTGGATGCATGGTGCATGAATGTGGTTCCTTGGTTATTTGTTGTCCTTGGCATGGATATTTTCCTATATTGATAGTGGTTTCAACCTTTTCATGCCATTTCCTTCATATACATGATGGAGTGGGTTCTCTATTTGGATTTTTTATTGGTTCTCATGTTCCATATGGTTGTGGGTTGGGATAGAATCTCTAGAGCCCTATAAAAACTTGGGTTCCCTGGAGGCTGTGGGATGATATGGTATTTCTCTTGAGCCCTATAACAACTTGGGTACCAAGAGGCTTTGGGTTGAGATAAGATTCCTTGGAGCCCTAGATAACTCGGGAAGAGAAAATTTTGGTTTGGTATTAGTGATTTCTGGACCATTTAAGTGAAATCACTATGGTTGAGAGTTTAGGTTGTTTGGCCTCCAGAAGAATTGGTTGGTTATGTTGGATACCTAATCCTCTAAGGGTTAAGGTGTGGAAAATGGAAAGTGAAAGGGAGTCTAAGAGACCTTGGAATGTGGAATTCAAGGGTCACAATGCTTGTAATATAGATGTACATCTATGTCAATAATATATCACCTCACGCTTATCTTTCCCATTTTATTTATATTCCATTGCTAGGTTTAACATGGTATCAAAGCGAGTGAGTTCTTTCCCTGCTCAAGTGTGATCTAGTGGCCTTTCTCTACATGTCAGTTCCATCATAATTGTTTACATACATTGCCTGCTCTTTTTATGGTCTTGTGTGTACCAAGCACTATGCTATTATGCACGTTACTTTTATGATCTGACTCTTTCTTCATAGATTCCTTAAGTGCGGTGTATTTCAGACATAACACTCTCTCTGCACCACCCAATCCTGTCATCCCTGTCAAGTGTACAGATTCAAATTTTTTTTTTTTACTTTTTCAATGAATTTTACATTCATTAAAAGTTATAGAAATTATACAACCATTAAAAGATAGCATAAATATCTTGCAACATTTGCATACTTACTCCCTCACATCGACCACCATTTCTTGTGTAAGGCACCTCATTGGTCGAGCTTTTTCCTTGTCAATCCTGTAGGTGGTATACCCATGTTATTTCTCCATGCTTTCGGCATTCACAGAGCTAGGCCCCTCTGAGTTCTCATCATCTCTCGCATGAGTTCAGGAATCCTTGTTGCATCCAAAGTCTGTCTAAGAGTTCGGGATCATTGAGTATGTGTGCAAGGAATATTCATCATTTCACGAATCATGTTGGGGTTTTGTATAATTTTTTGCTGAAAAACTACATGGAGGAGATACTCGATGGATAATGCCTCTCTTCCAACTCCATACCTCGATATTAATCCACAGATATTTTTCCCTCGTAGCCCCCCTCCCCCCCCCCCTCACGCTGAGTCTTCTCTCATAGTAGGATTCCCAAAGTAAGTTTCTCCGACACCAAGCTAGCTCCAGACCCCTGCACACTGCCTGGACTAACCACAACTCGCATAGTCACATTAGAGGAACTTTGAGGTCTAAAATGGGCCTCCTAAGGAAATTGTAAAATAATAGTGGAAATAATAAAATAGGATTAGATTACATCATCAAATTTTAGAGGGAAAAAGGAAAAAAAATATTTTTCAACTTGTATTTTCAACTTATCTCCTTATGGGTTTACTCAAATTTCGAGCGAAAACACTACTTGGATGCATAATTTGATTCTTCATCCAAATATTACCCATGTTGCATACTTTAAATGGACCCTGATAAACGAAAAATGAGAAATACATGAAAAACATGATTGCAATAACGTATTTTTATGTATTTTTCATTTTTCATGTAGTAGGGTCCATCGAAAGTATGCAACATGGGTACTCCTCGGACGAGGAATTAAATTTTGCATCCAACGAGTTCTTCCGCTCAAAATTTGAGTAAAAAATTAGGGAGATAAGTTCAAAATACAAGTTGAAAAAGTAGTTTTATTATTTTATTAGCTTTTAATCCTTTTACTCTTTTAAACCAAAAATGGTGAATCATGCCCCATGGTTGACATCATAATCTTTGTTCCTATTGGTTCTTATAAAGTTTATTTTGGTTGTAAATTTTTCTTAGGAGGCCCATTTTAGACCTCAAAATTCCCCTAATGCATATCCTCCACTTGCCTCCTTTTAATTCTCAACTGCAAGATCCTACTCCCTTTGCAGTTAGCCCTCATACGGTGTGTGCACTCTCGCCCTTCCCTGACCTTCATGGCTCTTCGCTCCCCATGGCTCTCCCATGGCTTGGCCTCGCTTCTCTCAACCTCCTATCAAAACTTCTCCCACTCATCAACCTCCCTCATACGCAATCCATTCTCGTTCCTCTTCATTGTGGTCTCCTCCATACTTATCAGGCCTCGATCCACCGCTAACCTCCCCATATAATGCCTACGCCTCCTCAACATATTACCTCCCCCATTCGAATGCTACCATGGATTCAAGCTAGCAGGAATTCAAACATTCCCTTGCATATTTTTTTTGAATCTTAGTTTTCGTTTATCTTTTCACATAATTTACAAAAACTAGCTGAGCCACCTTGCTTGAAATGGCCATGGTTTGCTCTTTCGTAAGGCATAAACCTTGTGCAACCTTATAAAATGAATGACCAAAGATATCTACATGTGTATTATCAACTTTTTGTTTTGGAATACAGAGCAACACTCTCAAATGCACTCCTCACAAATATTTTCAAGAAAGACTGCTTTGCTAGGTGAAACCTCTAAAGCACCCCCACTAACAACCTGAGAAATTCTTCTTTGATACACCTGAGAAAGTCTTGTCAACTACAAGTCGAAATAGGTGTGTATATATTTGTTGAGTACAGGAACTCATGGGACTTTAATGGTGCATAAAATGGTCAGCAGAAGAAAAGGAGTGGTTTATCTTGAATGATTTAGGAGATTCAAGAAGGTCATTAGGGCTTATGTGTATGTGTGCTTAGGTTAGGTAGCTTAATGATGATATTTTATGGCCATTATTTCTAAAAATTCGGTGCTTATTTATATATTTTCCAATAATATTTGAAGTTTCAAGATGTTCTGATTTGCAAACGGAGGAAAATTCTCATTTTTTTGTAGTTTGCTGCACATTTACAAAAATATTTTGCTATAACATTGTATTGTTAGTGGGCATTATTTCTTCTCTACAAGTTCATACTTGTGATCATTTTTTGACTATGGATAAAATTCATGGAGTATTACATTTATTAATCACTCTAATATTATCTACTTGTGGAGACACAGTTAAAATCAGTAGGGGTACCTCATCTAATATTAAGGTTTGTCTACAAAATGCACAAGAAAACATTGATTTTTTGCAGCTTGAATCTCAACTACAATAATAAGAGTTACAGAATAATACCCATCATTCTTAAATTTTCTTTGTTCATGACAATCCTCTCTTTAAGACTAAGATAGGATCCCATAAATTTCCAAAAAATAATCAGATCAGCAAGTTTAAGGCTAATTCAATGCCTAGTAAAAGATCAGATTTGAATGCAGAAGAAAAAATCTAGCCTACACTTCCCAAGGCATCTTCAAACCTTGAAAAGATATTTTCCATAGAAATCAAAAAGCATGTCTTGGATATGACAAGGATGTGTCCTTTCATATTTTGGACTACTCCAAGCCCATGAAATTTCAAGGTGGTAGATTTCTTCATGATATCTCACCTTCAGTTGTTCTTGATTATACTCCTCTCCCACAATAGATTGTGAAATCCCAACACTGTGACTAAGTTGGCCATATGAAAGATTATTATTTCGATCTTAACCCATAAAAGCACTATGGTTAGCACACTCATTCTTGACACTGATTCTTCAAAAACAAACCTCCTATAAGAACAAATATTCATATTGGATGGATCACTTCTTGCAATGGGAATTAACAGCAAAGAAGATGTCTCAGTCATATGTCAAAAGTTTTTCTAGAATATTGAGTAGTCTTGAAGTTTACTTTTTTCCATAATCTCACCTTGTATCTGACAGGGGGGGAAATGATGGTCATATACAAGCTTCAAAGACACATTAAGTGAGCCTAAGCCACAACCTACCATACCATATTCAGAGTTGTAGCCAGAGACACAAATGCCCATGAGCATGCCTTTGGTTGGTGGTTAGACTCAAACCATCTATGCGAGGTTGACCTTATCCATCTTCAAAGAATTAGGGACACTTCCTCTAGTAGAAGACTCTAGCTTCTTGCCAATTTTGGAGGAGTTCTAGGAAATGCATCAAACATTTGAGATTTGGTGGTCATCCTTAAACCATCGCAGGTTATAAACCTCCCTTCTTATAGCTTGAAGGTCTCCCTCTTCAAATCATTATAAGCACTTCCTCTAGAAGAAGCTTCAACTTCTTGCCATTTTTTTGAAGAGTTTCAGGAAATTCATTAAGAGTTCTAGTGTTGGTGGTCATCCTTAAACCACCTCCTTATGCCAACATTTCAGAGAGCTCACTAATCCTAGTGTTGTCATGCATACTTTGCATATTTTTATTACAACTCTCTTCTTGAACTCATACATACCCCTTCGGAGTAAGGGGGCGAATGTTAGACACCTAATATGCTAAGGGTTAAGGTGTGGGAAATGGACCGTCAAAGGGAGTCTAAGATATCTTGGAATATGGAATCCAAGAGTCACAATGAATGTATATAAATTTACATGTAGGTCAATAATATATCAACTCACACTTATCTTTCACATTTTTGGTCTATTCCATTGCTGGGTTTAACTTTTTGTATTTTGTATTTAACCCATATGATCCCACTTTCATGCTTGCAATATGGCATGGGGGTGATTGGCTAAAATAGAGATTTATTTCAATCTAATCTATGATTAGGTGGTATGTGGAAGTCCCTGACTTGGTTGGAATTTACATATGTTAATATGAGTTACTTTACTATTGTGATTAATAAGCACAGGTACTCGTTATTATGTTGATATTATTGTGATTTTTCATGGATATTATTATGGTTATATGTTGGTTATAGGCATGGCTATATGATGTGATCTTGATATTGGATAAGTTATTGAATGGTTGATGAATGCATTAGCTAACAAGTGTTTTTTAAAATACCTTTAGAGGGCATTATACCTTATTGATAATTCTATGATGAAGTTCAAAATTTATAGTCAGATCATATGCGTTCATGACCTATAGCTTCTATGCTTACTATTTGTTTGATGAAACATGTATCATGTGTTAGGCATGTCTTAGTCAATATCTTTCTTGAGTATTGGTTGTTTAGACTTGTTATCATCTTATACTTGATTTTGGAAATTTCTAGGAACTTTTTGGCAGTGGCCTATAAACCAACCCTGAAAAATGGAATAGATATCGCCACCGTATGCACAAAACAAATAATTTTTTTTCATCACCTCATGCACATCTTAGAAAGGGTGTGGTTGGGGTATTAAGCTTGCGAAATGGAGTTCCAAATCAGGATCTTATCATCAGAGGTTATTGGATAACTTGTATGTGATATGGTGTTTCTGAGAAGTGTCAGTAAGTTTCTGGCGGGAATACGCCCCACTTCCACAACTGAAACTTGGAGGTTGGGTCATATCATACTAACACTCACCTCATGTTTACCTTGGAGAGCTTGTAAAAGTAGGTAAATGTGGGAGGAGGTGTTACATATTGGCATCATAGCAGTTATGTTCCCTACAACATTTCCTCTGATATTGGTGTTATAGATTGGTATCAGAGTGAGGTCATATCACCGTAGCTTGGGGTGAATGTGATTGTTATGAATGCATGTATGTTCATGCATGGTTATGGTTATGGTTATGATATTCATGTATGAGTTGGTATAATTATGATATTATGTATCATGCTAATCTGGACTGGGTTGTGCATATGTGATAGCCTCCCTTGAGATAAAATGAGGTATGATTTTTATTATTTCTTCTATTTGGATTATCTAACATATTATGATTGCAAGAAATAGAAGATCATGGATGAAGAGCATATTGGTGGAATACATTTCACATGACTCCCCTTACATGCCTAATATGAATTATATGGAATGGGAAAGGTCAGTTGGGAAGTAAGGAGAAGAGTATTCTCCTTACTTCACAGATACACAAAGGAGTATGAGGGAAAATATTAGAAGTTGCAAGGAAGATAATAACATTTTTATTTAGGCATAGGAAAGACTTGCAACTAGGGATCAGGAAAAACATGTTGGCATTGATGTCAACAAGCTCTTGGTGTTGCTAGTAATATGAATGAGTGATGAGTGTTTGGTGTTGGACGATTGGTGATGGTATTGTTAGTTGGAATTGATGTCAACATTCTAATGACTAGACCTAGTGGAGATGATGTCGTGTTTGCTGACTCAGAGATGGATCCTAATGTGTGTTGGTTTGAGGTTTGGCATGTTGTGATGGTTGGATATGTTGTTGTTCCAGGAGGTTTGAGAGCTACTAATGTTGTGTTGATTGCAGATGTTGTTGCAGATGGTTGTAGTGCTTCTCTAGATGTTCCATATGTCTCTTTATGTATTGGATACATTTAATATGCTCCTACATGTGATCATATCAGGTTTCTTGTATTGGAGGAGATTCTATCAGTGTTGTAGGCAATTTTATGCCTTGATGCTGCTATTGTAGGTGTTGAGATTTTGGCTTAGAGGATAAATATTCTTCTACAGATGTTGGAGGTGTTTAAAGACGTTGTGGTTGTTTCTTGAGGATTTGGAAGTGTTGTTCATGGTCCTAAATTTGGCAGAATAAGTCTAGCATGTCATACATTTTTTCTTAGCCTATTTCATCAGTTTCATACCTGAAATAGAGGTTTGGAGGAGTCCTCAGATGTTGGAGAATATTTTCAATTAGGTGGAAGAGGTTATGAAATAAAGAACATATGTTTTACATCATTTTTAGGCCTAGTCACATGCATGTTGAGTCAAGGGAGAAGCTGAGATGCTAAATTCACATGAAGGGAGGCTCAAGGGAGTAGTTATAGCCCCAAGAATCCATAGTCACATGCAAGACGATGCTAAGGGAGCAACTATGGGATTTCACTAGAAAATATTTGTATTCCTCATGTGGTTGAGATAATTTTTTTCATGTGGCAACTTCGTTGATCGAAAATTTTCAGTTTATAGTCGGAAAAGTTCTTGGGACCTCCAGATGTTGATTAAATTTGAAAATACCAAAAAGGCTAGTGGCGTTAGTGGTTTATTGAGTTAATGAGATGAATATGGATCCATTGAATAGGATTTTTGAGCTCAATAGTTCTGAGTAATTATTGAGTTGAGAATTTGAGTTCATATTTATATTTGAGATAGCTCATTGTTAGTACCATTTATTACACTTGTGTTGTGTGTAGAGAGTGAGATTGGAGAAGAGCCTGCAAGCTACATGTTTCTATAGTGCAAAATTTTTGAAGAATTTTACAGATGTAGCAAAAAATAGTTGAAGTTTATTTCAGCCATACATTATGTAGTGAATGAGGCATTGATTTGTGTTATGGTGTAGTGTTTTGAGGAGATTGAGTTGGAGCTTTTTTGGAGTTTAGTGTTGGAGTTTTGGTGGCAAATTGTGCCGCAAATATTGATTGATATTTGATGCTATTTTGTTGCATTATTCATGTTGAGCAAATTTTTAAAGTCACTTTTGAAAATATATGAAATGAGGCTCGCATGGATGAAGTGAAGGCATGGAGGCTTCACGTATATACTGATTGGAGAATTGAGTATATGGAAGAGATTTCTCCATCCATTGGTGGTTGATAGTTCAATAGAAACTAGGCGAGGCTCATAGCATGGTGGTGACCAATAGATCAAAGTCTATAGAGTCAGTTGTTTAGTTAAGGAGTAACCAAGCAAGGATCATTGATCGCGGTGGCCTTTAGGGAATGGTAGTCCATAGATCCGAGAGAGAAACAATTTTCTATCTGATAGTGTCACAATAATGTGAAATAAGTCGAGTCTTCCGACTCATTGGAGTGAGTTGATCCATGTATAATTTTCTTGAATATTAATGAGAGAATTGAGTAACACAACAACAACATGGTGGTTTTTTTCCCGGGATGGGTTTTCCACAATAAACAATTATGTTCATGTGTTGATTAATTTTGTGCTTTCATGTGTATCCTATGCTTATGTGTTTTAGTTGATGTATGGTTAAAAATTTAATTAATTGGTGAAAATTTTATGAGTGCCCTCACTACTGGTTCATGGCTCCCTCATCTCATTAGTGATATATTTTCCAACAATTCATATCAGAGTGGGGCTCTCAGGTGTAGCTTGATCGCTGCAGAGTGGATGTTGGAGATTTTGGAACTTTGTTTGCAAATTTTCTAAAATGGATAAACAAGGTATTCCTATACTTCATGAAGGTAAATTTGGAACCTGGAGAATGAAAATAGATTCATGTTTTATATCTCTTGATGAAAATATTTTTCTAGAAGTAGAGTGCATAGTTAGAGGTGAATTTGATGATATGGCTAAGAGGATTATTACGAATAGTATTTCAAAATATGATAGCATGCATGTGAATAATTGTGAGATTTCCAAAGATATGTTGGATAAGTTGAAAAGTTGTATCTTGGAGGAAAATTGTATTTTCATAATTGGAAGTGGCATTTCACTGAATGGATGAGGGAATAAGGGAAAAAAGTGAAAAGCATAGTCAAAACCCAGAAACACAACAGAATCGAAGTGAGGGCTTCATTTTTTGGGGGAAAATAGTGGGATGAAGGAAATTAGCGTGAGAAATGGTTGGGGATGGTTTTATAGGAGTATGCAAGGGTAATGGGGCAGAAAAACTCGGGAAATTCTTTGTGAGATAAAGCAAACACCAATGAAAGAGAAAATCACAACGAAAACCCTAGGAGAGGGATTTCAATTTAGTTTTGTAAGGAATTAATGCATGAACGAGGCAATGAAAGGCTTTAATTACTTTCCCAAGGGTCTCTAAAACTTAAATGAGAAATGAAACCTATTATTTCCTTATTTAATCTCCAAAACCAAAAACAAAGTGTGTTCTCTAAAAGCACATTGTGCTGATGTAGAAACGTAGCGTGCTTGATGGCAAGGGTTTGGTGATGAAAAATTCAAGGTTCTAATGGATGATATGAAGAAAAATGGTGGATAAGTGATCTTGGAGGACTGAATGAAGCTTTTGAATTCTTGGATGGTCATTTTATTTCTTGAAAGCCAATTTTTGGCTTTGGTGATGGTGGGACATCGCATGCCCTTTTGATAAGTGACTTGATGAGGTGATGTACTACAACTTGATTTCTTTGTTTGGAAAGGTTACATCTCCATGTTGGCTGAATTTACCTTTGATACCTTTTTAACATACTTATCCCTAATTACTAACTCCCATTATGGTGACAATGGTGATGACATGACTCCCATGTAGATTTTGATGACACCTAATGCCTACCTTAACCATGACTTGGAATTTAGAACCCTTTAAGTATGTATGTGAATGATTTAATGACTAAATGATCTTTAAAATGGAGGGAGTAGTAATGATACCTAGGACATGACTCAAGACTCATTTGACAATAAAAATACATGTCAAAATTTATTTCATAATTTGACCTAAGAGCCTATCAATCACATGGAAAGAGTACATTTGATCACTAGTGACTCATAGACACTAACATTGGCTCCATCTGGGGATGGACTATTCTTTAGATGTTGTCAAGAACACCGTAGAACAAGTAGCCTCATCCATTAGGCGATGGAGTCAGAATAAAAGTCTTGACACACAAATGACTAACTGAAACTGAGAAAAATAAAAATTGACTTGACTTCAATCAAAAACTAATTTGAATTTTGAAATTTAAACAGAAAAAATTAGTTGTTCATATAAGCCTTATGAACTTCTCCTCGATCTTCAAAATTCTTTAATAGCTTCCTTTAAGAGGTGTCAAGAACACCATAAACTAGGTAGCTTGATCCATAGGGTTGCTCCCAACTAATACCCTGTAACCTGATGATTGGCAACCAACTTATTCTGCAACTGAATCAAACCCAAAATGAAAACCAAAACTGTACACTTCTGAAAATTAAATTCTCAAACTTGTTAGCTTATTTATGTACATACCAATCTACCCTAAGCTGAAATTAAAATTTTTGATTCAATCAATATGAAACCTCAAGTATATCCAGTCAAAGAGTTGATCCAACACTTGTGTTTCTTGACTGTGCTTGAACAAAATCAGAATTGGATCATCTATTGGCAACTCAAAATTAAAATTGAATACATGCTCCATAGAAAACTCAAATTCTCTAACCGGTGACTACAACAATCTTACCATTGGATCCTTGAAACCATGAAAAATCATCTATTTTAATGACTAGAGAAAATCAACAAAATGATCCTTGAAAATATGGAATGTTTTCATGTCTTGACGATCCAAGGGAAAATATCCATTAACAATTAGTCGGTGTTTTATACCTTCATAACTTTCACTAAAAACTTTATGATCATCCATGTCTTTTCGATGATCCTCAAATAAAATATGTAATACATGTAAGTTCAGCTCTTCATGTAGCTCAAGTTTACCTAAAAGTGAACTTTCATTCACTTCAAGTGGTAGAAAATCATTATGAATTTTAAGGAAAATAGGTTCTCGCTGATTCCAACCACTTTCATTAAGTGTTAGCTTATTTTCTAAAGTGTCCATGAATGCATATTTTAAACCTTGATTTTCACAAGTCTCTTCTTGAAAGAAATATTCAAGAGATGTATGATCTGAAGCGAACTATGAATGAATATTTTCATCTGTGTCCTCATCTATAATAAAGGGGAAAACTACCAACTATTGAAGATCTTCCTAAATGTCATGGTTATCCTCTACTACTTCTTCTTGATGAGAAAATAAATCAAACAAGTCTTCTTCAATCTCATCATCCATTAAATCTTTATCATGAATGTCAATCCCCATATGTTGAATAAGATCATGAAGGTTTCCACAAAGGTTTTCTACCAGCACTAGAGAAGGGTAGTTTTGTTTATAATTTTTACAAAATGCTGCGTAGAAATATTTAAGAGAACATAGATTAGCAGATGGAAACTTCTCATACCAAAACCTTGTTGTTTTTTCTAAAGTATCCATAAATGTCTTCATCAAGCAGTCTTCATGAATTTAAATCCCTAGCCTATGTATGTGCATATGTAATTTAATCAAATGCAAAGAAACATCGTTGCCTTCTTCATCCTTAAAGTTTGGAATATAAGTATGCCAATCAACACATAGCATATGATTTGGAAAACCAAGAATATAGTTGCAATTCATAGGAGCATACCTTCTAGCAATTGAATCCATCTTGAAAATAGTAAATTCACCAAAAAGTTATTCAATCTACTAGTTTTTGAACAGTGGAGTCGTCAATAAAACTCTAAACTTTTGGATTCTTCGACACTACAGCCGCCAGATGAAAGATGCACAACCTTCTTGTGCCTGACCATTGTTCACCATTAGAAATCAGATACAATATTTGTCATTCTTTCTTGGGAAATATTTAACCTTCGCTCCCTAGCAACAATGAAAAATATGTTAGTACTCATTTGTTTCCCAAGGCTGAGAAAGGAAGCTAAAGGGGTGGGCACAGAACAAATTTCAATTTGGTATCTATCTCTACCAAATTAGAGAAGGCTCTCTCTATGTCAAGTTTACAGTCAATGAAGTGACTGGAGAGAAAAATAGATCTCAGGCTAGATATTCAATCATTAGGGTTTGCTGGATCAAGATCATAGATCTAGGAACTAGGTTAGTGTTTCAAATGATCAATTACAAGGATGAAAATGAG
The DNA here is from genome assembly GCA_034641835.2 of Pinus albicaulis. NCBI lineage: Eukaryota > Viridiplantae > Streptophyta > Pinopsida > Pinales > Pinaceae > Pinus > Pinus albicaulis. Next base: position 681,246,333 of record CM076581.1, read on the forward strand.
GCAAAGTAGGTATGTTTACTAAAATATATGGGATTTAATTTTGGTATAGGGTTAAAAAATGAAGGATCAAAATGAGCATATGACTATGAATTCATTCATTGGAAGAAATGAAACACAAACATGAAGATCGCATCAAAACAAAGCATAAAAATTATGTATTCTTCTTAAAAACTAATGAGATGATCACAAGAGAGAATAAATATGGATTTAAGGAGAAATAAAAATTCAAATTGTTGATTAAATTGAGAAGAAACATTGTTAATAAGCATACCATAAGAATCTCAAGATAATTATGCAACGGTCATTTATATCAATGTAAAATGGTGTACACAAGCGCCACACTATGATTATAAAGTATCCAACCCTCAAAATGAGTTTAGTTTTAGTACCTATAGAGAAATAAACAATATTCCACCCCTTTGGGTTGAAACACGACCCAAAACAACTAATTAATGCACCTAATGACTCATAACCTAATTCCTAGGCAAGTTAGAAAAATTTTCCCCCTTTTTAGCTAAAAGTTTAATTCCTTGTCTCATGTCATTAAAAATGAGATACCTTAAAAAATATGACCATAAAAGGATCATTAACCATCAAAAAACTCATGATAAATTTGTTACATACACCAATTTTTACCTTTGACCTCCATGTGTCCAGAAAGTTCCTCGAACCTAGAAGCCCAGCGAAATCTCTTAGAAACGTAGCAAAATTTAGCAGAAGCGTAGAAAAAGTGTGAAAGGTGATTTGGAGACCTTCCCAGAGGTGTTTTTGGCTGAAATGGTATGGTTGGAAATCTAGATATGTCCTCTATATCATTGAATCTTGAAACAAGAAAAAACTCATCTCCAAGACACCTCAAAACGCATTCTACCACAGCTACTCTTGAAACGCAACACGTGCCTCCAAATAGTGGCAAAAGTGTGAAATTTTGATGGTTTTTGACCTTTTCCTGCAAACTTATGAGTTGAAAAGAGACAAAAAGTTGATTTCTGAGATGCACAAGTCAAGATACACTTGCACATGCTTACCATTTTTCATTTGAAGCCTCTGAGAAAGAGTGCAATGTGACTACGTCGGGTTTTTGGGCAGTCAATTTTTTTCACTTTTTGTAAAAATAAGGGTTAACGATGAAACCATATATCTTTAACCATAATAAATTTTACAAAATGGAAGAGGTTTTCTTATCTAGTTTTTTTTTGAAGAAACACCTCTCTCAGTTTCTTGAAATTAATTTCCATATTCTCAGAATCTGTGCCACAAAAGAATGACTGAAACATGCAATTAAATTGGAAAATCATAAATAGGCTTCAAAAATTTTTGTATATCTCTTAAATCATAATACATGTGCATAAGCTGAACGAGGTGTTTTATTGACAAAAACATCTTTCACTTTTGTAAAATTCATCTCCATTACTTCAGGAACTGATTTTGAAGAAAAATTCTCGCTCTGTGCAATGTAAACCCTTTTCAAATGACTTTTTGATGAATTTTTAAGAATTGATCTCCTACAAATGAGTTGGCTCATATTTGGAGACATGTCCTCCCTTTTTTTACTTCTTCTTTTCATTGGGCATGGTGTTGGTTTTTCTTATCATGAAACCCTAGTTTGATAGGAGGGAAGGGTAGGGTTTAGGATTGGAAAACAGGGGAAAAGGAGAAGCTATTTTATGGAGGGAAATGGAGGGGATATGAGTTAGGGAAAAATATGAAAAAATTAAGGGTGACGTTGGAAGTGTAATTTCACTGAATGGATGGGGAAGAAGGGAAAAAGGTGAAAAACATAGTCAAAACCCAAAAACACAAAAGAAGCACAAAATGGGCTTGGTTTTTTGGGGAAAAATAGTGGGATGAAGTAAATTAGTGTGAAAATTGGCTTGGGGGCGGGGGTATTTGATAAGAGTATACAAGGGTAACATGGCGGGAAAATTAGGGAAATTCTTTGTAATATAAAACAAAAACCAATAAAGCTAAAAGCACAATGAAAACCCTAGGAGAGGGATTTCAATTAATTTTTGTGAGAAATGACTGGCTGAAAGAGGTGATGAAAGGCTACTTACTTTCTCAAGAGTATCTGAATCTTTTAGAATGAGAAATGAGACTTGTTTTTTCCTTCTTTGACCTCCAAACCCAAAAATGTGGTGTGTTCTCCAGAAGCGCAACATGTTGATGTAGAAACGAAACATGCTTTATGACATGGGTTTGGTGATGAAAAATTCATGGTTCTAATGTTTGAGAAGAAGCATAATGGTGGAGAAGTGTTCTTGGAGGATGAAATGAATATTTTGAATGCTTGGATGGTAATTTTATTTCTTGAAAGTCATTTTTTTTTCTTTGGTTATGGTGTGATGTCACATGCCCTTTTGAGAAGTAACTTGATGAGGTGATGTGCTGCAACTTGATTTCTTTGTTTGGAAAGGTTACATCTTCATGTGGGCTGAATGTACCTTTGATACCTTTTCGACAAAATTATTCCTAATTACTAACTCCCATTATGGTGACAACGGTGATGACATGACTCCCATGTATATTTTTATGGCATGAAAAATGATGACACCTAATGCATACCTTAACCATGATTTGGAATTTCTAACCCTTTAAGTATGTATTTGAATGACTTAATTATCCAAATGATGACTAAGACACTCATTTGATGACATTGAAAATTGAGGGAGTAGTAATGATGCCTAGGACATGACTCAAGACTCATTTGAAAATAAAAATACATGTCAAATTTTATTTGAAAATATAAAAATTTGATCTAAGAGCCTATCAATCACATGGAAAGATTACATTTTATCTTTGGTGAATCATAGACAGTAACATGCCACAAATATTGCCTTGTGTTGCTCGTCATTCCCATATTCTTCTTGCTTCACCTTGTAGATCCACCTGGATCCTACAAATGACTTTTCCTATGGCCTTGGGACAAATTCAAAAGCACTACTTCTAGTAATGAAGTCATATTCCTCTACCAAGGCATCAACCCATATTTTTTTCCACACTTATTCCTTGAATGAGGATGGATCAGTATCTACACTCTCCCTCATAAGAGCCATGTATTCAGTGTACCACTATGGGTACCTCCTTTTCATGCGTTGTGATGTGGGTGCTCCCACATTCTCTCTAGCATCATGCAACAACTTGCCAGCCACTCTAGTGTGCTTCCTTCCATATCTAGATGTCTCTGCATGACTAGTTGCTTCTACTCACTACTCCTATATTTTTGGCTTCTCCGCAACATCTTTAGGTTTTTCCTTTGGAGCTAAAAGCTCCTCAACCACATGCAGCTAAATCTCCCTCTCAAGGGAACATATAATGGAATTATCTTCATTGAGCTTCACATCTCTATGAACAATTTTCATCCTCAGAGATGGAAGGTACACCCGATAGTTGTGAGGTGTATCAATGTACCCCATAAATATTCCAAACTCTATTTTTGGTTCTATATCTTTCCATGAATCCTTGGTAACATGACAAGGAACTAATGAAACAAAAATACTGAAGTGTGCCAAATCTATTTTATTACCTGAAAAAGCTTCCTCTGGTGTACTCATCCCGAGAATATGATGACGATTTATGTTTTTCATATATATTTTTGTGTTTCATTCTTCAACCCACAAGTGAAATGGTAGACTCTAATCATGTAACATCGCTCATGCAGCTCGCACAATACTTTTGTTAATTTTTTTGCAACCCCATTCTGTTATGGGTTATGAGGTGCTAACAATTCTTATCGAATGCCTTCTGATCAACATAAGTTCTTGAATTTATTAAACACATATTCTCCACCATTGTTCCTCCTGAAAGCCCTCACTTTCCTGCCTGTGTCTTTCTCAACCAGTGCTTTAAATTCACAAAAGTTTGAGAATGTATGGTCTTTCTTCTGCATGAATAATATCCAACACTTACATGAGAAATCATCAAAAAATATCACATAAAACCTATGCTTTTCCATGGAGTCTATATATAATGGTCCACATACATTTGAGTGAACTATTTCAAGGATCACTTGTGCTTGAATGGCCTTATCATGAAAGGTGGCTTTGGTGTACTTCCCTAATGTACACCCTTTTCATGTATCATGCTTCTCAAGTGCATCCTTTGGAAGTGTTGTTGAAATATGTTGCAAGACCTTCAAAGAGCCATGGTGGAAATGGAAGAGTTGCCTGTACCATAATTCACTAATGTATCAGCTCTGCACCTTCTCTGCTTTCATGCTCAAAGTACCATGGTCTTCTACATCTAATTTGTAGTGGTTCTTTACCCAAACCATGATCCACTTCACTTTTCCCGTGGATATGTGATGAAGGAATACATTTCCTATCCTAAATATAACATAGTAGCCACGGTATTCCAACATAGCAACTAAAATTAAATTCTTCTTCTAGCCAGGAACATACATGACATATTTTAATGAGAGGAGATGTTATGCAACCAACTCACAAAATTAAAGAAAAGATAGATCAAAGATTTATAAATCAGCCTCTTCGAGGGGGAAACCTCCTTTACATTACATAAATGAAAAATTATTGGATTCTTCAAATGAAAAAATCTCCTTTCTATATATAGGAGACTAAGGGGTCCAAACGTAATTAGGGGCGACATAACAATAATAATGTAAGGGCACAACAATAACAATAGTGGACTTCTATGGGGCACAATAATAACAATATGGGGACTACATGGGTACAAAAATAACAATAAGGGGATAAATTAACAATAAAAGGGGATACACTAATATTATATGGACCTAACATTCCCCACTCCTTCAAAAAAGTGTTTTCCTCAATTCTTGAGTAGTTCTCGATGCTTTTGTATAAATTTATCATCCTCCCATGTGGAATATTGAGTGGGAAAGTTCTTCCACCTGATGAGATACTCTGAAAGTGATCTCTCTTGTAGCTGTTGAGTTCTTGTTTCCATGCCTATTTCAGGTTCTAATATGATTTTTCCTTCCTGTTCAAGTTCTGTAAATATTGTTTGAATTGAGAGCTTGTCACTTATAACCTTATTTAGGCATGAAACATGGAAACTTGGCTGCACTAAAGAGGATGCAGGAAGCTCCAATTTGTATGCAATAGTACCAATCTTTTGCAACACCTTGTAAGGACCATAATACTTTGCTGATAATTTATTATCCTTCTTATATTGCTTGAGGGAAATTTATTTGTATGGTTGTAGCCTTAAAAATACCCAATCGCCTACATCAAAACTCTTTCAATGTGATGTTGATCTGCCTATTGTTTCATTCGATTCTGCACAAAAGTGAGGTCATCCTTTAAGATTAGGATAACTTGTTGTTGATGGTCGATGTGATCATCCACTACTTGAACCTTAAAATTTTCTCTTAAAGATGATGTGATGGAAAGTGGATGATATCCATAAAGTGCCATAAATGGGGTTAGTTTTGTTTCAGTATGGAAGGAAGTGTTATACCACCATTCAACCAAAGATAACCACTTAAGTCACCATTTCTTTCAATCATATACAAAGCAACAAAGATATCCTTCCAAAAATTTGTTCACTATCTTAATTTTCCCATCATATTGAGGATGCTAAGATGAGCTATGAGCTAATTGAGTACCCAGACAAGAAAATAATTCCATCCAAAAATTTCGAATGAAAATGAGATCTTTGTCAATTACAAAATATTTGGGTTTCCATGTATCTTTTGAATTCTTTCCATAAATGGAGTAGCAACTGTACTGGCTTTAAATGCATGATATAATGCACAAAAGTGTGCATACTTGTTAAGTCTATTAACTACCACCATGATGAGACTCTTTCCTTTGGACTTGGGTAAAGCTATGACAAAATTGATTGAAACTTCCTCCCAACATTGACATGGAATGGATAAAGGTTGTAACATAACCAAGGTCTTAATTCTCTCAACTTTATTTTGTTGGAAAACCAATTATTTAGCCACAAATTTTTTAATATCAAATTTAAGGCCATCCCAAAAAAATCCCTTCTTAACCCCATGGTAGGTTTTTATAAATCTTTAGTACCCTCCTAAGGGAGAGGCGTGCAATTCCAGAAGACTATTTTGTTTGATTTTGGAATTATTACAAAGTTATAAGAAATCCTTGTACCACAATTAATCATTTTTGCAGCTAAATATATCTGATGTAATGAGATGTTGCTGCAACTTTTGAATGAGTGTCCACACTTCTTTTCCATTCTTCCATTCATCCCTTGCTTTAGTTATCCAATTTGGTTGTATAATAGAAATGGTGCAAAGCAATGCTTCCACATCGTCCTGCTTTTTTGAGAGCGCATCTGCAACAACATTTTTCTTCCCATTTTTGTAGATGATTTCAAATTCATAGCCCAACATCTTTGTGACCCATTTTTTCTGACCTTATGAAGATAATACTTGCTCTAGAAGGTATTTAAGACTATCATGATCTGTTTTTACCTTGAAGTGTCTTCCCATTAGGTAAGGTCACAATTTCTTAAGTGCATGTAGTATTCCTAACATTTCCTTCTCATAGATAGCCTTTTGTAAATAATTTCCTTTTATTGGATGACTCTTAAAAGAAATGATTCTTACTTCTTACATTAAAACCACACCAATTCCATTTCCTGAGGCATCACATTACACAATAAAGTTTTTTGTGAAGTCAAGAGTAGCTAAGAATGGTGCCTGACATATTAACTCTTTAATATGTTCAAAGGCCTTAGTTGCTTCTGGAGTCTAATAAAATGTACCTTTCTTTAGTAATTTTGCTATAGGTGTTGCTATTCTCCCATAATTCTTAACAAACTTGCAATAATACCCTGTCAACCCAAGGAATCCTCACAAATTCTTTATGGTTGTGGGGATTTTCCATTCCTTGATGGCTTTAAAAATTTTAGGGTCTACCTTAACACCCTCATGATATAAAATATGACATAGATATTCCACCTCTTGTACTCCAAAAAACATTTTGGAGGTTTTTTCATATAAGTTTTTCTCCTCCAATAGTTTGAGCATCCTGTCAACATGTTGAACATGATCCTTCCAAGACTTAATGTAGATTAGTATATCATCAAAAAATACTGACACAAATTTTCTAAGGAAGGGTTTTAAAATGGAATTCATCAAACCTTGAAATGTACAAGGTGCATTGGTAAGGCAAAAAGACATGACCAAAAATTCATAATGACCCTCATGAGTTCTAAATTTTGTTTTTGTAATGTCTTGAGTCTTAATTATTATTTGATGATATCCTGAATGAAGATCCAACTTGGCGAAGTAAATTTCTCCATGTAATGCATCCAATGATTCATTAATGACAGGAATGGGAAATTTATCTTTAATACTAAGCTTTTTGAGCTCCTTATAATCCATACACATGCGCCATGATCCATCCTTCTTGTTTACCAATACTATTGGATCAGAGAAATAACTTTGACTAGGCTGAATTATACTAGCCTTTAGCATTTCTGCATCCATACGTTCAATTTCACTCTTTTGGGAATAGGGATATATGTAAGGCCTGATGTTTGGAGGAGCAACTCCTGGAATAAAATTAATGGCATGATCATTATCACGAATAGGTGGGAGGCATTTGGGAGTCTCAAATATCTTGGAATTATTGTCCAATACTTTTTGGAGATCTAGAGAAATAAATGATTTCGATGTTTGAACATCTAGTGAACATAATTGTGCAATTAGGCATTGTTGTTCCTTCTTTAGAATATTTTTCATTCCATTAGAGATTATTATATTTCCTATTTTTCTTGTGATACCCCTTAATTAAATTTCCTTTTCTTCCCAAAAAAAAATCAAGAAAAGTTCTTGAAAATTAAAATATATTGTACGAAAATATTCTAACCATTGGACTCCAAGTACAACATCAACACCACCCATTGGAATGGAAAGAATTGTACTATTAAATACATATTCTACCATGGATATCTTGATATTATGGAACCTTTCAGAGTAGTTTATAGTTCCTCCATTTGAAACCATTACTTGACACTCTGGTGTTGGATATAGGAAGAAATTAAATTCCTTGGCTATCTTATAATGAATAAAATTATGGGTACTACCCAAATAAATCAACATTATTGCCTTTTTCTTATTGATATGTACCTATATATCAAGAGTTTTAGGAGTTATAATTCCCTCAAATGCATTACAATAAATGGTCCAATTCATTTCTTCTTTCTCTAGGGTTGGTTCCTAGTGTATGTCCTCTTCTTTTGATGTCTCGTTTTCCTTTTCTTCCTCCTCTTCACAATATATGTAAAATAATTTCTTCTCGGCACACTTATGACCTTTAGTTTATTTTCTATCACAACTATAGCATACCCATTTTTCTCCTTTTTCAACCAATTTTTATGGTGTAAACCTTGTAGGCCATGTAAGACTAGGAGAAACAAAACTTCCATCTTTATAGTTGTGAGTGGTAGAATTCCTTGTTGCTATAATTTTTCTTTCAACTTTTCTTGCTACAAGGAATGCCTTCTCCAATGAATTAGGTTCCCAAAGGCAAACCTCTTGTTGGATGTTATCCTTTAAGGTCCCTATGAGTACATCAATCATATGATCCTATGGGATATCATTTACCTAGATATTAAATTTTTGGAATTCCTAAATGTGATCCATCATTGAACCCTTTTGTTTCAGATTTATCAATTGGCTAAAGAAGGTGTTTCTCTTTGTATCCTCATAATGTGCTATCATTTCCTCTATGAAAATGGATCAAGTGACAAGTGGCTTATGATAAAAAAGCCATTGATACCATACAAAATGATTTTTTTCTAAATATAAATTTGCAATGTGTACCTTTTGTTTGTGTTTCACATTATGGAGATCAAAATATTGCTCCATATGTACTGTCCATGTTACCAGATCCTTTCCATCAAAATTCCTCATATCAATCTTTGGCATATGGTGGGCATTCAATCCAATGTTAGGGCCTATGAAATCATGATTAATATTTATTTTTTTCTCATCATGATTTTCATCTAATACCTTTTCATAATTAGGAAGCATTCCTTGTAGCAACTTTGTCAAATTTTCTTCTGAACAATTCTTCAAATCTTCCATGTTTCCTTTTGTTTTTCTTCTATACAACCTGTACAATTTGGATGATTATAGAACTAATAGTACACTTCCCTTGAACTCCACTCTCAACTGGGTAACTCTTAAATATGACATGCATGAGTTATTTATGAGTGAATCATCAATTAACTGATTGATCACCGAGTATGGTTCAATTTCACATTTCACACTTTGACCTCTCACTTGTTCCTCCAACATTTGGAACTATTTAAACTGAATTTAACTGAGATAAAATTAAATAATTAATTACAAGTAAAAATAAACTCAACCATGGATCCTCTAATTTAGGAAACACTCTACATAACTTAAGTTAGACCCTCAACTTGAATTAGCTAAACCAACTAAGTCAAGCTAACTTAGTTAACTCATACAAGCTGTCATGTGATGTGGAATTAAAATTTTATTCTAATTTAATTCAAGGGGAAATTAAATTAGAATCTTTCGTGGTACCATTTTTATCACACCTATTCCCCTTGGACCCCGACATTGATTTCTATCAGTTTCCTATTTTTCATCACAAATTCCTCTTTTGGAAGTTTTCTATATTTGGAAGTTTTTGGCTCCTGAATTCTCGGAGCAATTTTGAGGTCGCAAATGTTTTCTTTAGGACATATAAAGAGAAGGATCAAATATCAAGTTTGTAGTCAAAATTTATTTTCCTCAAATAAACCTTTCTATCAAGATATCATGCGCACCAAAGAGATATTTTATGCCAAATTTATGACCCATGGAAGTTAACATTCCAACTAACCCCATTATGGCCCATACCTTTTGGCACTTCAACTCCTAGGGTTTGGTTTTTATATGTTCAAGGTTTCTCATCATTTATTCATGATAAGAATGCCTCTGAGGCTAATTTTAATTCCATTTAGAAGGCATGTATCTGTCACAAATATTCTTAGGGATAATTTACCATCGCTCGAGCTAGTTTTTTTCATGCTGCATGTAAAAAAAAATTAGAATTTTATATTTATTAATTGAAATTAAATTTCAATGTATCCTTTTGTTTCTATTTTAAATTTTTATTTCATTTGTTCCTTCATAAATCCATATCAATATATTAGAATTATTGTGTATTAATAATTCAATAATATTCAGTTATGAGCATATTGAGTGCAAGGAAATATTATCCATTTTATATGCATTACTAGCCAACACACATTCATACAATGCAATAAGACATATATGTGACCCTCATGGATGCACTATCACAACAAGCACACCTACTCAATGTATCCTTACATTAATTGAATAATATCGATTTCAAATCATGTGATCAACCATGATGAGTTATAGGGTTTAACAAACACCTTGACACATCACCCAACCATGCTATGAACACTTGTTTATTAATTTCAAAACCTTCCTCTTCAACCCAAATGAAACACCAATAAACCACTCTTTCTTTGCTAAGTAGTCCCTAAAATATTCTAGAATTACTTCCTTTACCTTAATACTCACTTAAGAAACAATTCCACCTTTAATGTGCTCTTAGTGTTGGAAAGAAGGTCTAAATATAAGATACCAACACAAATAAAAAGGATATTGGGTAATTTTGTAGAGATATTCTCTTTACCAAATCCATAACACATGGTTTTCTCATGATATGGAATCAATTTTCATACCATGAGTATAAATATTCATTCAATTCATTTATTCACTTATTGACATATTAACCCATAGATGAATCTAAATATTATAAAAATATTTACATACCCAAAGATTCTTTCCCTTGGTTCACTTGGTATAAATCATGAATATGCATTCAAATTCCATCATAAAGATATCAATTAATATGTCAAGCATGAATTAAGGAATTCTTACCAAATTGCTTTTCAACAATTATCATTGGCATGAAAAATTTCATAGCTATATAATTGTTATCAATATTGTTAATGTTATTTTATTAGTAAATACTTCACAAAAACTCACATGATGCTTTCATAAAACTTTTTACAAGCATATCTTTGTATTTTTTATTAGAAAGAAGTATTAATATAAAGAAAATACAACTTGAGAAAAAATGTGTTATTGTAGTAATAGCTTCAAATACCTAGTTATAAAAAAACCAAAGGCAAAGCTTCCCTCATGTTATAGGTCAATTTGGGCCACTCCCAATGACCTGGTTAACTTGAAATCATCTCCAGAACCAATGAATAGGGTCTATCATTCCCTATCATTTCAGTTGTTACATGCCCTAAGACAAATAACAAGACAAATCATCCATGACTTTCATTGCAAAGGTTTCCAAGATTTGAAGTTTATATTATATCATATGAGAGCTCATAAACACTGCCTCTAAAGGGACTAAGTGCATTGCATATGCAAGTAACCCTAATCAAGGGTGCTTTGCAAAGAAATTCCCCACACTCATGGGTGTGTTGGTCACATTGGGAGCGAAATTCTCATTGTTCCAGAATCTCCACTTGGTCAGTGCCTTCTAGAAGAGTTCACATGTGTCAAAATTCAAATCCATGTGTCCATTTGATACCTCTAGGATAGGGAACATGTCTTGCCTATTATTAGAACGTCATTGATTGTAAAACTACCTTGAGCTCCTCTATAAATTGAGCACGGATATTAGTGTTTGAAAAGGAAGAATTTGAGTAGAGAAATGCTGGTGGAATTTCAATTGAGGAATTGATTTGAGTGATATGTTGCTAGAGAGATGTGCATTGTGATGAGGCTAGGATGCTGCTGGAGATGGTGACACTAAATCAATCACTGGGTTGTAACCTCCCCTTCTATCCATTAATAAAGATTGTTGCTTACGTTCCCACATATGTATTGTATAATCTTCTGTATTTCATATTATGAATTATTATCTGATGTATGTTTCATTGATTTAACTGAATAACTTGAATAGACATCTGTATTTCTATATTTTTCTGTTTAGTGTTCATCTTTGCAGAAAATATTTTGGCGATCTAGCTCAGATTTGAAGCTACATCAAGAGCGACAAAAGGAGAATAGGAAGCGCTTGGACTCCAAGTAAGTCCTTCGATTTTTTCTGTGTGTCTATTTACTGTTAGGAAAAGTAGTTGCAAATTATTTAACATTTTCTTCTAAATGAGCACTACATCTAGGGAAGAATGTTTTATCTGTAATCCATAATTCTGCATAACAAATTGGCCACTCCACTAAGGAAATTACCCTTCATCCTTAGTGTATTTTCCTTTGATTTTATTTTTTTAATCACCCAGTATCATTTTCTCAGAAATATTAGGCTTTTTGAAATCAAAATTTGCACTCGAAGTGTGTTAAGAAGTTGATTTTTCATTCGCTCACTGCGCTCAATGCACTGTCGAACAGGACACAGTGCTTTGCATAGCACTGTCTCCTTTCCAAGGGTGCGTTGCAATACAATGTATCCCCTTAGAGACTATGTTACCCCATAGAATCAGCCAAATTCCATTGAGTTTTTCATTGCATTTTCTTTCAGTTAGTGCTTTGCATAGCACTGTCTCCTTTCCAAGGGTGCGTTGCAATACAATGTATCCCCTTAGAGATTATGTTACCCCATAGAATCAGCCAAATTCCATTGAGTTTTTCATTGAATTTTCTTTCAGTTTGTTTTTTTTTGTGTTCTAAAGAGCCTGATACCTCATATTGACCAGTGACCTTACCTACTCCTTACTCCTTTGAAGAAAATTTTGTTTAATGTTTGTTTAAAGTGTTTTTATTTATCATTGAGGAATTTATTTCAAAGTATTTTCTGTAATATTACCAATTAGCCCAAGCTAATGGGAATATAACATTTTGTTTTACTTTCCTATCTCATGAATAAAATTATGAAGGAGGATCAACAAAACACCTAAAAAGCAAAATAAATCAATGCTCAATGTGAACAAAGCTAAATCTGAGTTATTTTCATAAATACACTTAAGTGTGAAAGAGGTTGGATCAATTGACTGGGTCAATAGGACCAAATCAACAGTGCTATCTAGATGCAATGTATCCCCTAGAGGCACAGCGCAGTCCATGTTGGAGGCCACTCATGTGAATGAGGCTAATTCATCAAGATGGTTTAGGGTTTGGCAATATTTCCACATTATAAAAGAAAGAGGAGGAAAACAAGGAGAGGGTTGATCATTTGATATTGCTGAAGGTATTTTTTGTTTAGACATCCCTCATTCTCTAGCTGTTTAGCTAAGAATAGTGTTTTTTAGCACTTGGGTGTTCATGGTCAAGAATCCCACCTGCTTCCTAGAGTAGCTCTTGGAGGAGTCTTGTTGCATCTTGTCCACTATCTGGCAGTTTTCCAAGCTTCATCTTCCAACCATAATTCAGATCATGTTGAGGGTTTGATTTTTTTTGTAAGCTGCAGCAAGCAGAGGCTAGATCTATTAAGATCTAGGCAAATCTAGAGGCTCTTTTCAGTGGGAAAGTTGTCTATTCCGTTGGCAAGAGGATTCTGGATGCTTGGAGCTACCATTTCATATCTTGGCATCAGGCCAAACCATTTCTAGAGCCTACAGTGTATTTTTCTTTCCATAACTGCGTTATTTTCTAGTATTTAGTTGCAAGGTGCTTTGACTGGTTTTTGGAGGAGAGATCTCTGGTGATAGGATTCTCCCTTTTCACTGTGGTGATCCATGGATTGACCATCCAATCCATTTTTTTTTCAGATATGAATTACTTATGTTTCTATTTACTATAGAATTCCTAAATATTGCTACATATCTGTAATTCTAGATCTCAGATCTACTCCTGTACTCTCATGTTTTACTCAAAAACTCAAAATCCCAAGGGGAACTTGTAGAGGAACTCATCTAGTGTACAGATCTTATATAAATCTATCATTTTGTACACATATCTATTATATATCTGAAATGTAATATAAAACTACTTCAACCCATAAAATAACGTTGTCAAGCTTTGCAGTCTCATATTGTTGTTGCAGCACCTTAATCTTGAGGGAATCTTCTTGTAAATCTTCTATTTTTTTCTTGTACATTGTATGGGCCACATTATAGATGTATTTTACTGATGTACATGTGAATATTTAGCCTCCATATTTTTATTTTTCTTTTACTCAGTGGTAATACGTTATTTCTGAAGCAAAATTGTTGTGCATGAATGCAGCCCCATCCTTAGGGTGTTTTTGAGCCATACTAGGTGGTGGGAGGTCTGTTTACCTCACCTAGTTTGATTTTTTTTTGCTCTCCTTTTGGATTTAGACATTAGATCCACTGATCTAAGGGATCCAAGAGCTACAAACTCATTTCAGTGCACCAATTTTTGAAGAGAGCATTATTGCAGTAGGATTTGTTGTGCATTCCTGTTTTGGGATATTACAATGGTATCAAAGCATCTTTCTTGGCACAGCCTGTGATTTTCTTGCAAAGCCAATATATCTCTAGAAGAAGAAGAACCTCTAAATTCCAAAGAGGATAGGTACCAAATAAGAAGACAGAAGAAATATTACACAGAAGACAAAGAGAAAAAGGGTGAAACCCCTTTATCTGGAAGGATTAAAAGAGAAGAGTTTCCTAACACTCTTTCTCAAGCTATGCATGAGATGAAGGAATGAATCCAGGGAATGAGAAGGGAAATACATGTAGATCCCTCATGGATATTCTCACATCAAGGGAGCCCCAGTACTTCTTATTGTGTGTGTGAGCATTCAGCCACAGAACCTGATCTACAACGTTGTAACATGCCCACCTTCTTGTTAAAGGAAGGACGAGGAGAAGAGACACCAAAGGATGAAAATATTGGTGAATATCTCTAAGAGTATGAATCTCAATCAAGGAGATTCAAATAAAATCTCACTTCCCAAGTTCTGTTAGCTTAAAGAAGAAAGGAGATCCCACAGCTATAGGAGAAGGAGAGGGTGCATGCAGTCCCCTTTTGGTAGATTTTCTCTACCTGTTTTTGATGGATCACCTAAAATCTCAGCCCAATCTTGGGTAGGGAAGCTTGAAACCTATTTGCAGCTGCATCAAGTCTCAGAAGAAGAAGCCACGAAGGTAGCAGCGCTGCATCTTCAAGGGAAGGCTTATGCCTAGTGGCTATTTGAGTCATTTTCCCTGAGAAATATCAACATTTCTTCTTATGCAAGGTTTACTAGGAGGCTAGTGGAAATATTTGATGTACATGCTAAAACTTCTTTGAGGAAGCAAATAAATCCAAAGGAGTTTGAATCCTTGCATGAGTTGGGAAAGCCCATGGAGCCTACTCCACTTCTGAATATTGTTGAAGAGGTTGAAGATTTGCAACATGATTTTTCAAAGGCAAAGGCCCCACTTCGGCAAGAAAATTATTCTCAGAAAGAAGACATGAGTGTCCTTTCCTCAAGGAGAGATCAAGAGATAGGATCTCTTATTGATGAGGAATACTCCATTGATGAGGAGAAGAAAGAATAAGAATTGAAAGGTTCCTCCAGCACTGTGACAGTAGGAGGATATCTATTTCTATTAAGAGATGGATAAGAAGCCATTGCTTCTACTAGGAGGGCTCTTGTAAATTTGCAAGAAGGCCACAAGGATACTATACATGAACAAGATGAGCAACAAGTGTCTATGCTAGTAGACAATAAGATAGAACGAAGGAAGGTTCATAATGCTATCATAGCAAGAGATGATCCACTGGTGCATGAAGAAGATAAGGGAGCAAATGTTCCAATCAAGAGAACTCTTGCATCTTTAAGAGTGACATCACATTATCATGGGACTTCCACACAGAACTTAGAGGTGAACTTACACAGTGGGAGTAATGAGATGCTATTCCCATTTGACAAGCATGTGAGAATGAACCATGAGACATCACTGTCTTACGGAAAACCACCTGGAAGACCACCTGATTCAGAGTTGGTGAAAGGTGTATCACATCTTGGTGCTCCACTCATGAATCCAAGAAGGATTGGAGGATTAGGAGACAAATATATAGCGTTGGGATGCTTGGGTAAGCTCAAGAAGAAGGGAGATCTTGTTCCCTTATCATCACCACCCATTCTCCTATCTGGATCTGCGCTGTGGGAGGAGAAAAATGTAAGGATCAGCCTTCCAACACACACCTTTGACATAAGAGATGTCAAGGAGGAGATCAGCAACATGACAGATATTTCTGTTGATGCATCATCTGCACTGTCAATATTGAGTAGTCTAGATTTGTATTGGAAATCCCAAATTCTAGTGGATTATTCCAAAGATCTACACACTTGTATGATACTTGATGACCAACTGCATGAAGAGGGCTATTTAGTCCAAGAAGAGGTCATCTATCATCATGGTAGAGTATTCTTTCCTAGAGCCTCCAAGCTCAAGAAAAATATACTACAAAGAGCTTACAAAGAGTTTTGTTTCAACCATATGTATTCCATGAGGATCTACAACATCATCATGAGAAGCTTTGATTGGGAAGGCTTGAAATAAGAACTGTATCAGCATTTTCAAATATGCATGAAGTATGTGGAGTTGGGACAACAATATGACTCCATAAATGGGTTATTTCAGCCATCTCTTCCTTCTTTTGGGAGAAGAGAAAGATCCATGCACAACTCCATGTGTATGAGAGGCATTGATGGTGAGAGATCTGATTATGTAAGTCAAGTTTTATTTTCTGATTATACATGTTCTATCACCATGTTTATGCATGCCATGGCTCCAAGGAGGAGTGATATATCCTATAAATTTCATGGCAGACAGTGGGCCACTCAAATTTCTAAATTTGGCCACTCCCTTGCATGGGAAATTTTAGGGGCTAATATTTGCAGATGGGCTAATTTTCCATGATTTTTCCAAAAAAAGATTCGCCAATTTCCATTTTTCTTAAAAATGATTCGCCCAAGTTTTACAATATAAAACTATTTTACGTTAAAAATTGCCAACATTATATAGAGAGTATATATAAAATCATTATAAATTTCAAGAATTTTACAAATACATCAATAAAAATTTTATAGTTTTCATATTAGGTACTAGAGAGATTTGCCAATTTTTTAAACTTCAAAATAATTTGCCATCCTTAAAATTACCCCTGCTCCCTTGATGAGCAAAGGGAGATTCTTTATCATGATGGGTGCTTCCCTAAGGCACCAAACTTATATCACACTTTCAGCCAAAGTGAGATGACATGGGAAACAAGTAAGTGGTGGGAAGACCACTTACCACATCTTGATCTGATGCAGGTAGGAGATTCCCTGTGCTGGTACCATATGTGGGATTATGACCCACCTCCTCTTGTTCAAATTTCTATTTATGTAATTGTAATTTTTCTTCCATACATGGATGATTTAATTGTCCTATTTTTGGATTTGTATGGAGGAATAATAGGAGGCATGTGTGTATCACAAGGGATGGAGACTCTCTTTGTATTCTTTGCTACATATTTCAGGGAGAGTAGGGGTTCAGCCATGTTTGTTTCAGTGGAATTCTTGACACTTTATGGGATGGATTATGTACATCTCATGATGATTTTGGAGAGACAACTCATGGAAGGATGGATTAGTGAACACTCAGCTTGTGCAGAGAGCTCGATCCTTGATGGTGTCACCAATGGGGAAGGAGAAGTGTTGCAGCTCTCACCTTATCAGTTTCTTGAGGACAAGCAAAATTTTGGAGGGGAGGACTGTAATATTTCCAATTAGCCCAAGATAATGGGAATATACAATTTTGTTTTACTTTCCTGTCTCGTGAATAAAATTATGAAGGAGGATCAACAAAACTCCTAAAAAACAAAATAAATCAATGTTAAATGTGAACAAAGCTAAATCTGAGCTATTTTCATAAATACACTTAAGTGTGAAAGAGGCTGGATCAATTGACTGGGTCAATAGGACCAAATCAATGGCATTGTCTAGATGTAATGTATCCCCTAGAGGCATAACGCAGTCCATGTTGGAGGCCACCCATGTGAATGAGGCTAATTCATCAAGATGGTTTAGGGTTTGACAAGATTTCCACATTATAAAAGAAAGAGGAGGACACCAAGGAGAGGGTTGATCATTTGATATTGCTGAAGGTATTATCTATTTAGACATCCCTAATTCTCTAGCTGTTTAGCTGAGAATAGTGTTATTTAGCACTTCGGTGTTCCTGGTCAGAAATCCCACCTCCTTCCTAGAGCAGCGCTTGGAGGAGTCTTGTTGCATCTTGTCCACTATCTGGCAGATGGCCAAGCTTCATCTTCCAACCACAATTTAGATCCCATTGAGGGTTTGATTGTTTTTTTAAGCTGCAGCAAGTGGAGGCTAGATCTATTCATATCTAGGAAAATCTAGAGGCTCTTTTCAGTGGTAAAGCTGTCTATTCCATCTGCAAGAGGATTTTGGATCCTTGGAGCTACCATTTCAGATATTGGCATCAGGCCAAACCAGTGCTTGAGCCTAAAATGTAGTTTTCTTTCCATAACTGCGTTATTTGCAAGTATTTAGTTGCAAGGTGTTTTGATTGCTTTTTGGAGTAGAGATCTCCGGTGATAGGATTCTCCCTTTTCACAGTGGTGATCCATGGATTGGCCATCCAATCCATGTTCGTTTCAGATCTGATTTACTTATGTTTCTATTTACTACACAATTCCTGAATATTACTGCAGATCTTTAATTCTAGAACTCATATCTACTCATGTACTCTCATGTTTTTCTCAAAGCCCTAATGGGAATTTGTAGAGGAACTCATCTAGTGTAAAGATCTGATATAAATCTATCATTTTTTACACAGATCTATTCTAGATTTTAAATGTAATATACAGCTGCTTCAGCCCATAAAATAATGTTTTCAAGCTTTGCAGTCTCATATTGTTGTTGCAGCACCTCAATCTTGAGGGAATCTTCCTGTAAATATTCTATTTTTCTCTTGTACATTGTATGGGCCACATTATAGATCATATTTACTGATGCACATGTGAATATTCAGCCTCCACATTTTCATTCTACTTTGACTCAGTGGGACTGTGTTATTTCTGAAGCAGAATTGTTGTGCATGACTGCAGCCCCATTCTTTGGGTGTTTTTCAGCCATACTAGGTGGTGGGAGGTCTGTTTACCTCACCTAGTTTGATTTTTTTTTTCTCTACTTTTGGATTTAGATATTAGATCCACTGATATAAGGAATCCAGGAGCTAAAAATGAATTTCAATGCACCAATTTGTGAAGATAACATTATTCCAGCAGGATTTTTTGTGCATTCTCATTTTGGGATATTACATTTTCATTGCTGCATTAGATCCAATTTCTTTTGAAAAAGGAAATTATCATTAAATTATTCATTTCATAATAAGAGAAATTGTTGTTAAATTCCTCATTTTTCCTTCAAAAGAGAAATTGTTGTTTAAATTATTCATTTCTCAAAAGTAAAAGGCATTTGTTTTTATTGATTTGATGCACTTATTTTCCTTTTCTGCATTCATAACATTAAAGGGACTGAAAAGAAAAAATTTCATTTGCATATAGTGGATTGTGTATTTTGCAAAAGGAAAAATTAGGAAATTTGCATTTTAGTTTGTTCTTTTTTATTGTTTGCTCTCAAATTGATTTCTATTTCCCTCTAGTAGTGAGGATTTTCATTGAAAAACTAAAAGTGAAAGATTTCTTATCATTTTAGTTTTCCTTTTAGGAATTTCCAATACATCATCACGGTGAACCTTGAAAGGAAAATTGATAAACAAGATCAACTTAAAATTTATCTCAATTTACATAACAAAGCATTGGAACCATAACAATACCAGTTAGAAGGTCTAGGCTAGAGACGTGTTTCGATGTCGTAAAACATAGCAAATGTCGTCAAATATGCGATACATTCCGAGTGTAATACCTCACTCCACGTACGTAAGTATATCGTACCTCATCCACGTACTATCGGGTATATCGAGTGGTGTTACATTATGAAAAGTATAAACTAGGGGTGCTCTCACTGTGCAGTTTCGCATCAAACAACGCTAATACGGACTTGGGCCTCCACGTACCTTTGGGTATATTTGGGAGGAAAAATTTAGATTTATATCCATCCATAGTGAACCGAGTCAACTGCCTTGTAAATTTTGATGCACCGAACACAACATTCGTGGAGATTGCGTGCATGTACTTCTTGGTTCGCTAGGAGGTATGCTGCAGTTCACAGTTTCTTAGTAAAACTTTTGCCTAGCAATACCATTTTATTTTGTTTTTTTTATTTTGGTTAAAATAAATCAGTAATCATGGAAGAACAAAATCCTTTCCCTCTTTTTTCACATTGATTAGCATTGAAATCACCTTTACCACCAGAAGTTACTCCTGGTCAACGAAGGCAACAACACTCTACTGAATCAAGTACTATTGGTACCTCCAGTGTAACATCATATTAACATATACCAAACTTAGCTCAAGTTGTTTCTATACATCCTAATTTATCTATTGTTGTCGAAACAGAGTCCTCGCAACTACCCTTGGTCACGATCCATCCAATCAGTGAGACCATACCTTCTGGACCCAACTTTGTTCAACCAGAAATTGATCTAGATCATGTCTCCTTTTTGCCAAAAAATCTGAATCCGGAATTCAAAAAACTGAAAGTTCTTCCTGCATTGGTCATCTGAAAATTTTTTGTAGCCATTGAATCTCCCATATCACACATTCAACCTCCTGAAATATACTTTGGGCCTGACGGTGAAATACTTCCACCTGGTTTAATTGGGATTGAAGAAATCCAACAAGATGAGACACCTTTAACTCCAACCCATTTTGGGGAGGATATTTACCTGTATGAGTCTTTTACTCAATCACCACCCTCTACTTTTTTTGATCCTGTTCCTATTCAAAATCTCGTCAATCCAAAAGGGTATACATTTGTTCAAGTAAACATGCCTGAACCAACATCTTCTGTTGGGCCATCTGTTCCAATTACGTTAGTACCTACCCTCGCTACCCCGTCGATGTTTACAACTTCACCAGAGTCATATTTTCATGGTGGCCCTATGGTCCCATTAGGTTATAAATATTTATGTTGAATTTTATTTGGTGCATCTTTAAATCCATGGAATTTACAAATGTCATCGTCTCGTATTCTAACTGGTAAAACTATAGTGAGTATTGAGTGACTTGATTCTTTATACACATCATCAGGGAAATATCAAGCCAGTCCCTTTGGGTCTATTCCATCAAGTACCATATCAAATGGACTCCCATCATTTGTAGAGCAATATTTTATGTATTATTATCCTCCTCATGCTGGGGGGCAACCTTTGGTCACCCACTGTGAAAGTACTGCGTCACTTTTTGGTCAACCTAATGTCGAAATGAAAGTTTGTTAATGGCAGCCCACTCTGCCTATCCAAGCACAAATGGTTGTACACTCGTATCAACCAGTTCAACCTGTTACACCCACATTATTTCCACTGTTTAATACATCTTTACCCCTGTTACAGAATAAAAATGTTGTACAAGAACATTTTTGGGTGGGTCCTTCAACTCAATACCCTCAAATATTGGGTCCACAGTCTCCAAATCCTTCGGTTAATTTACAACAACCTGTATCTAGAATCATTTATTCGCAATCTAGTTTACCATTTTATGGGATATCACAGCCACAACCTGGTTATACATATCCTCAACCGACTCCAAGTTATTCTAATTTGGGTTATAACATTGGTGGACAGACCCCTTGGCAGCCTTAGGCACAAATACCTCAGACTTCATTTCAACAAGTATCATATCCAAGTTTTGGTCAACAAAATCCTCAAGTGTTTTCTTTTCAAAAAAAGCCCTATCTGGGTTACCAACAGTAGATTCCTTATGCTTGTGCTCAAAGGCTTGTTGCTCAGTAAATTCCATCATACCCTGGCTATGCTCAACCTGACCTTAATAGACAGTTTCCCTTTGTTGCAAATTTAGAGTTACCAGATTTAAATCGACTAACCAATGATCCAGTCAATTATGCTCCTTGGTAGCTGGTGATACCTCACAACTTACCCTTGGATATTCCTAAGTTCAATGGAAACCCTGGAGAAGACCCGTTGACTCATGTCATGACTTATCATTTATGGTTTTCATCAAATTCCGTAAATGATGATTCTAGTCGATTACGTCTTTTCTAGCGTACACTCACTGGTTTGGCTACAAAATGGCATATTGAGTTACCTAGAGCTTCTTTTGATAATTTCGCTACCCTAGATATTGTCTTTCTGACTCACTTCAAGTTACCCATATGCTATGAAACTGGAAAAGAACTCCTGACTAATTTCAAATTGACTAATTCCACTCACATTTCTAATCACATTCATAAGGGGCGTTGTCGTTGTAGAATGGTTAAGACATTTGTTCCAGATCAGCTTCTTGCTGAGTGGTTCATTAAGTCCCTGTTACCATCTACAACTAAGGATGTGGCTAAGGGTGGCATCATCTTAGAAGATTAGGATATTGCTTGTGCCCAATATTTAGACTTGATTTATACTCAGTCTGGCACACTCTATGAAAAAATTCCTAACACCCCGAGATCTAATTTTATTGTTCCTCCTCAATTAAAGGACTCTCATGCCAAATATGGATTGATTGTCACTACAATTACACATCATACTACTGCATCTGATCCTGCACCTTCTTCCGAGATTAATTCCATGTCATTTGACAAGGGAAAAAGTGACAAGAAACCTGGAAGTAAGAAAAAGGGGAAATCTAAGAAAAATCAAACTTCTAACATGCAGGAAATATCATCTGATCAATCATCTGGACCTAGGAAACCTCGTTATCCATGCATAATAAGTAATGAGGAACACTTTGTTTGGGATTGTCCTCACTGCACTGAAGTCTCAAAAATCATTAAGACTTCCCATGCATCAGCTATGTTGACAGATCCATTTCCAAATCCAGACAAAAATTTGGTTGCTACAGATCCAACTTATAGTTCCCAAGTACTTATGTTATCTACCATAAAACCTTCAACATATATATTGGTGTTAATGCCTAATAAATATTATGGTATTCAGGCCATTGAAAAACCTACTACCCCAACTATGAATCCGTCTATGAAATCGGTACCACCTACCACTATTCCTGAATTGACAATCAAGCCACCAAAGGGAGTAATTCACAAGTTGACATACAATCCCCGAGAAAGAGCTGCTCAAAATTATAATATAGTTAAAGATTTGGCTCAATCCCCTTTAGCTATGTCTTCTCTTGAGGTATTACAAAATTTTCCCTCCCAAAAACAAGCTTTATTGTCAACTATTGGTGGAATTGATCCAATTGATTCTAATCTTGTCCTCTTTAATCATATGGGCTATGTGCCACAACTATGAGAAGAATTAGAATTCCCTATACAAGTAAATGTTCTCAATCACCTTGTGCATCGTACTATTATTGATGAGGGAGCATCTACATGCATTATGTCTCTAAATTGTTGGAAGTCACTTTTCTCACCGCACTTATCTCAATCATCAACGACATTGAAGGCTTTCGATGGACATGCATATAAGCCTTGTGGTATTATTAATAACGTGCATGTTGAAATAGGGGGAAAAAAGTGAATGTTGATGTCAAGGTTTTTGATGGACCCCTTGACTATAATATTCTACTTGGAAGGCCATGGGTATATGCTATGACTGCAATTGTTTCTACATATTTCAAAATGATTGGCTTTCCATATAAAGGTACTATCATAGTCATTAATTAGCTATCCTTCTTTGCCTCTGCTTTGCAGGTGACTAGAAGTTTTTCGTTTATTTACACACCCCAACTAGAACTTCATAACATTGGTGTAGGACTCTTAAAGGATTCCACTCTCATGGGAACCTTTGCATTACTACTGCCTATGACGTCGAAAAAAATTGCAAGTATAGATACCTGCTACATGATCTATTCCACTCCATATTGCTTAAGGGAGAGTACGGGCGATTCTGAAATTGTTACATTGGATGAGTTTTTTACGCCCAACCCTATTGAGCTAGCATAGGAATCAATCTATCTGGCTTGGGCGGCGAATCCAAATCAGCGTCGCTAGTTGTTTAGGTTGATCTTTCCTTATATTTTGGTACTCCATTTGATCCTTTTTACTCAATTTTCTTGACAGATTAGAATATTTTGGAAGCCATGATATCAGAAGGAGAACCATGGGAAGATTATCATCATCGTTCCAATCTTCCTAATTATGAAGAAAATTATCTTAGTGAACTATATCACCCATCAATCACAAATTTCTCTTCGAATTATTTACCTATTAATGCAATCGGTTCTAAGAGAAATATGTCAAATATTGAAGAAACCATTTCTATTGATATTTCGACCAAACCTAGTGTTGTAGAAAATATTGATGTTGGTGTGTCTTGTTCTCCATCAAAACTCGAAACATATCGCTCTCTATTTCGTGAATTTCGTGATGTATTTTCTTGGTCTTACGAGGAAATTAAAAGCATAGATACTAGTATTTTTGAACAAACTATTAATATGTATCCTAATGTCAAACGAGTGCATAAACGACTTCGTCCTGTTCATCCAAAGAAAGTCAGTGCCATCAAAACAGAAGTTGAAAAACTTTTGCATGCTGGTTTAATTTACCCTGTTCCGCTAACTGAGTGGGTTTTGACTATCATTCATGTCATGAAAAAACAAGCAACCATTGGAGTATGCATTTATTATCAGGACGTCAACATTGCTTGTCGAAAAGACAACTATCCTACTCCCTTTATCGACCAGATTATTGACGATTGTGCTGGATGTCAAATATTTTTTTTCATGGATGGATTTTCTGGCTACAATCAAATCAATATTTTCCCAAAGGATCAACATAAGGCAATGTTCATCTATCCCTAAGGCACATTCTCTTATACGAAACTATTGTTTGGTTTAAAGAACGTTGGGGAAACTTTTCAGTGAGAAATGGATTATGCTTTCAATGACATCAAGCACATTTTTCAACCTTATCTAGATGATTTACCCACGCATTCACGAAATCGGATTGATCACCCAATGCATTTGAGAACCATCTTCTTACGATGTTGACATTAAAAAATATGCCTCAATCCACATAAATGTGTGTTTTTTGTTGGTTCTAGTCATTTTATTGGATTCGTAGTCTCAAAAAGAAGGAATTATAATCGACCCATTGAATTTTCATGCCATTATTGATTTTCATGCACCATCAAATTTATTTCAGATACAGAAACTTCAAGGAAAGGTTAGCTTCCTAAGAAGGTTCATTCCAAACTATGCTAAAATGGCTAAAGGATTTACTCGACCCTTGAAAAAGGGGGTTCCCTTCCATTGGGACCAAGTTGCACAAGCTTCTTTTGATGTTGTCAAGGATAATATTGTCTGAGCGTCATTAATGTATCCCCCTAATTATCAGAATGATTATTTCCTATATATCGTCACTACTGAAATGGCCATTGCTATGGTTTTGGTCCAAGTAGAAAATTGAATTGAACATTCGATCTATTATTTGAGTCGTAATATCAATGATATGGAAGTTAAGTATTGGTACGCAAAAAAACTTACCTTGGAAGTTGTTCAAGATGTCCAAAGGTTTTGCCACTATATCCTGCTCCGAAAGACCATTGTTGTTTCGAATGGCAACCCCATGACTTATATCTTATCACGTCAATTACTGGGGAGAAAATATTCAAAATGCATTGTCATTTTGTAGGAATTTGATTTGGAATTCATCAAATCCAAGTCAAAGAAGTCTTTACTTTTGGTTGAGCTTCTCTATGACCTTCCCTCTAATAGTACTGCAACTACGTTGGAACCATATATTCCTAATGAGTCTCTATTTCTAATAGGATCATCTGATCCTTGGTATGGATATTTCATCATGTATCTCCAAAATCAAACTTTTCGGCCTGATACCTCTCACTCTAAACAACGACGTATTCGATACCAAGCCAAATATTATTTGATCGTCAGTGATACACTTTATTGTCGTGGTGTCGATATTATTTTAAGAAGTTGTCTCACTCATGAGGAGGCCGAAAAGGTTTTAAATGATTTTCATGCTGGGGCTTGTGGTGGACATTTATTTGGATATGCTATCGCGCAGAAGATACTCTGCGCCAGTTACTTTTAGCCTAGAATATTTCATGATTGCATCCTTGCGGTCAGAAGTTGTCATGCATGCTATATTTTTTATCGTAAAACTCACAAACTACCAGCGCCAATGCATCTTGTTGTCTTTTCGGGACCATTTTCGAAATGGGGTATTGAATTCATGACCTGTAACCCTCGTTCTTCCGAGGGGCATGGTTATATTATTGTCGCAGTCGACTACTTTACCAAATGGGCCAAAGCAATGCCTACATTCAACAACATAGGACAGACAACTACATTGTTTTTCTTTAATCATGTTATTAAACGGTTTGGGATCTCACAGGCTATATTTACAGATCATGGGAAGAATTTTCACAACCACATGATGAATAAATTAACTTCCAAGTTAGGATTGTCACATGATAATTCTACTCCTTATTATCCACAATCAAATGGAAAAGTTGAGGATATAAAAAATATTCTTAAATGTATGCTTGAACGAATGATAAGAGTTCATAAAATAATCTGGCATTTGATCCTATACTTGGCCTTGTGGGCATACCAAACCTCAGTGAGAAACACAACTAGATTTACTCCCTTTCAATTGGTGTATGGTCTAGAAGCTATCTTGCCAATCCAATGTGAAATACCATCCTTAAAACTCGCAATCGACTTGTTACCTGACACCTCAGAAGAAGAAGCGTGTCTTTTTAACCTCATCCATCCTGATGAAATGTGTCGGGAAGCCAAATTGGCCAACGAAGCGCATAAGTGATGTTTAAAGGCGCAATACGACAAAAATTTCCAGCCTCGCATTTTATTAGTGGGTGACTTGGTCCTACTTTATGATCAAGAAGCTGATGTAATAGGTACAAGAAAATTTGAGCCATTATGGCACGGCCCCTATATTGTCAAAATATTTCTTGCTAAGGGTGCATATGAGTTAGTTGATTACGATGGAATTCTGTTGGCGTAGTCAAGAAATGGGTTGTATCTGAAATGTTACTATGATTAATCATGAAGGTAATAATATTTTGTAATATATTGTATATATATGTTGTTGATTTTCATTCACTATCTTAGTTTGTTTTTAGAGTTTTCTTGATGTTAGTAATCCACTTTACATTTCATCTTAGATGTCTGAGTCTTCAGAACCATTTGTTGGATATGTCGATGGTGCTAGTCGTAGTACGCAGAATCTATCCTCTGAAGCATGAGCCATTTTCGCTCCGAATGACGACTTAATGATTTTTCAAGGGATTTATATCGGTAGATCAATGAACAATATCGCTAAGTATAGCACGTTGATCAAACTTCTCTCTAATTCCATTTCATTTGGTATTAACCGCATCATCATAAGGTTAGACTCACAACTTGTGCTATTACAACATACTAGTGTTTATACTGTTAGAAATCCAACACTGCATCAATTTTTCCTAAGAGTTTGACTTTTGGAAAGACACTTTGATTTTACTCAATATCAACATATTTCCAGAAATTTGAACACATTGATTGATTCTTTAGCTAATCAAGTTTAAGACAGACATTTGCAACATATGAATAGGATTGAATAGTATTGAATAGGACTTTCAACATTCACATCATTGAATAGGATTGCACAATAAAGATAGAAAAACACTGAAATAAAATAGATAGATAGTTATAGGTTTTTACAAAAAAATTTGGCCAAGACACATTGGTCATCTGACCTCAAAATGTATGTAAAATGTCAAAGTAAACTAGTGGTGCTCATGGTAACATGATATAGATCTAGCTATCCTATGTAGTATCTGCATCCAACAGTTAGGAACACCTATAGTGTGATGCTGCAGTCGCATGGGTAACTCTTCGAACCATCAATCCATAATCCTGAAGTTCAACCCATCTATGTGCTGCTGAAGCTCAGCCAGAGTCTCAACCATATCAAGATCCTGAAAGACTGATCTCTCGACAGCCCTCTCTGCTGGCTCATTTTCTACACGCTCTGGTTCCTCCATCGGTTGAACTCGACCCACATCTACGTTACATAAAACATTTAGTTTAGTCTTAGGAAAACATCAAAAATACAACAAAAGAAAAATTGTATAAACCTTAGAAAAATAAAAAAAACATGGTCAAAAAATTCTTACCTATTGCACTCCACTGAGCACCTTCTGGTAAAGTTAAATCTGGATATCCTTGGAAATCAACGCTTACATATGCATACTTATCGATGGTGACAATCTATCTCCGGAACTAGGTGAAGAATGCAATTGAGAACACAATGGTCGATTGGTCTGCATGCCTACCCATTAGTTCTACCCATCTCTGCATCCTCGGATCTATAGGATTAGACACATCCAGTGTCACATGTTGTGGCTGCATCAGTGGAAGCCATTCTAAGGAAAATGATATGAGGATCAAACCATAACTGAAGTTATTCTTCCTTCCTCCTTTGATTTTTTCAGTTCTTCTTTTATCTGAGAAATTACAACTTCAAACCAGTTGAAGACTTTTGGCTCCATACACTCTAGCGCATACTGCATATATGATCTATTCACTACATGTAGTGTAAAGGTGCCAACAAGTTTTTCAATCATGAAAAGGATCGTTCTCAAAGGAAAATATCTAACATCCGGATGTTTATCTTTCCATATTTTCTTGGCTTTGCCCCTGGATAGAAATGTTGCAAAACATAATCTCTCGCAGTCTCTCCTCAAATAATAGACCCTGAGAGCGAAATAGGCAAGCCTCTCCTTGACAAACCTATGAGAAATTATACATCCTCTACTATTATGGGAACCACTTGGTTCTTAATATGAAATTCCTCGATAGCTGGATCCCATGCTCAAACTAAGAATTCCAAGAGTTCTATTTGTTGCCTCATCCCTGACAACTGGAAGTACTTTAACATTCCACAATCCCTTAAGGCTCTTACTGTGCTCGGATCATTTAGGGAAATCATATCATGTTCTTCATGGTCTCTTTCCCTCCATGTAATCTTCATTGTAATACGATGAAATCCTGAAATATAACTGTAAGAACCATTAGATTCCATTCAATGCAAAAAATTGGGCATATTTTTGGCATGATCCAAAGATAAAAAATGAAGATTGTGCCCAACGCAAACCTGGACAAGAGATAGTGCATTTTATATGCATCTAGCCTCCATTTTACCTGCTATGCTATGCACCTTTCGATGTCCAAGGGTGTGTTGCCCTCTTCAGGAGAAGAATTTACCCTAGGTCCCCGAAAACCCTAAAAAATTGCAGTGAAAGGAAATTAAATGATTACTGAAAGAAAGAGAGGGTTCATGGCACTAACCTGGATCAAACAAAAATGAAATCGGTCAACAGAAATGATCGCAATCAGTAGTTGAAGTTCAGGGGTAAAATCAGGTTCAGAGCTCCAAAATGCAAATGGTAACTCTAGAATGGTAAAAATGAATAGTAAAACTTTTTTAAATAGTCATTTAATTGTTTGAAAATCATATTTATTACTATGACTATGGTTTTATTATGTTTTTATCAAGAAACGGGTATTTTTAATCCATTTGATGTTGTTCTGAGTAGGTCTTACAACTGATGAATAGATTAATCGTGTAGATTTATTTCAAGAATGATTTGACCACAAAGCATACTTTTTCTCCTTATTTTTCAAGCTTTGTTAAAAATGAAAAAGGATTTGAAGCACACTTTTATCTCTTTTTCGAGCTTTGATAACAACGAAAAAGGAACCCTTGGAGTCTTCTTTCAGCTCTTTTTAGACTTCGATAATGTGAAAATATTGTCGAGAACTTGTCTTTTCGAGCTCGTAAAAGTAAATGAATTGATATTTACTGAATATAAGTTTAACCCTTTTCCGGAATAAGATAGATTATTTATGGAAAAGGAATACCTTGGTGTAACATGGCTAAAGTGGTTCTCTCAGGTATTATTTTACACTTCTATGGATCTGAGCGACAAATTTATGAAAAAGTACTTATGGAGTTTTCTTTTGTCCTCTTTTTCAAACTCTCTAAATATGAAAAAGGATCAGGTTGTCACTGTCATTAAGCTCGTTAAAACATAAAATAGCAACGGGCTTGTCAATCATGGAAAGAATCGATTTTCGTTCATTTCTAGACTCGTTAAATTATTAAATAACGATACTTTATTTTCCCAAAGGGTTGAATTATAGATCAAGAAAATGTTATCCTCCTCAATCTTGTTAAAAAATAAAGAGGTACTAGTCAATAAATGACTGGGGAGAATTTGGGAAAGTGAACAGAACTTTTTACAGTAGCAGGTCGCTCTTGAACATGACACTTCACACCATCACTGTCACTATTTGGGTTGGATAATATTCTTGATAGTTCATTCATACCTATGGTCCATCATACCTTCACTTCGATTTTGGGTCAATGCTGCCAACTCATCTCAGTGTCACCGATATTTTCAAGAGAAGTCATCCAATGAATACTCATCCTTCTTCAATACTCATAAACCTTCATTCTCATGACAGTCATCCCTGAACATTGCTATATCAAGTCATAATTTTGTCTCCAAAATTAGTAACTCCCGTTTCACAATAAGGTGGCTTCATGTCGACGAAAAATCATTATCCAGGAAGTTCCAAATCATTATCCAAGAAATTCACTTAGAAAAATCATATTCCAGTACCATGATGCTTGTTACAACATCGACAAGATCCTCACTTCCAGAATTTTGACCGAAAGATTTTGTTTGGCATTCGACATCTAATCATTTATTCACGCCTTACGAAATGTATTGTAGTACCTTTAGCGCCATTTACATCAATGGTGGTTCTCTCACGTTTGTTAATAGCTCACATCATTTCCTAGTAATCAAACGATGTATTCCCATGTTCGACTGCAAATAATATATTCACATGGTTAGACTTGTACCCAAATGATCGAGTGAACGAGATAAGAAGACCCCGAATCTAGTTTCAGCCATCTGGGTTGCGATTTCGGGATCTTTGTACACATCATATGTATGGTGACCTTGCATACAGATCGTCATCTGAACATGGGCCTATATCTGTAGGCATGTCTATATTGGGCAACTTTCCAATGTAGATGAATTTCTGAATTATGTACATGTTATTAGAAAGTTTATGTGCTAAGAATGGTAATGCCTTCCCTTAGAAATTTATGATCAAGAGGATATATCATGATGTAATGTATTGTAAAATTGATGCAGGTCGCCACTCCACTTCATCTCCAGCCCATCACAGTATAAATCATCTCAGTCAAAATATTGTTATTATTATTTTGACTTCATGCTTTAGGGGACAATTGTTATAGGTAAATTTGGGCCATTCCCAATGACCTGGTTAACCAGAAATCATCTCCAGAACCAATGAATAGGGTCTACCATCCCCTATCATTTCAGTTGTTACATTCCCTAAGAAAAAGAACAATACAAATCATCCATGACTTTCATTGCAAAGGTTTCAAAGATTTGAAGTTTATATTATACCATATGAGAGCTCACCAATGCTGCCTCTAAAGGGACTAAGTGCATTGCATATGCAAGTAACCCCACTTAAGGGTTCTTAGCAATGCACTTCCTGACACTCATGGGTGAGTTGGTCACATTGGGAGCGAAATTCTCATTTTTCTGGAATCTCCACTTGGCCAGTGCCTTATAGAAGAGTTCACATTTGTCAAACTTCAAATCCATGTGTCTATTTAATACCTTTGAGACTGGGAACATGTCTTGCCTATTATTAGAAAGTCATTAACTGTAAAAATACCTTCAAATCCTCTATAAATTGAGAACAGATCTTAGTGTTTGAAAAGGAAGAATTTGAGTAGAGAAATGCTGGTGGAATTTCAATTGAGGAATTGATTTGAGTGACATGATACTCGAGAGATGTGCATTGTGATGAGGCTGGGATGCTACTAGAGATTGTGACAATAAATCAATAACTGGGTTGTAACCTCCCTTTCTATCCATTAATAAATATTGTTGCTTACTTTCCCACATATGTATCTATATCCACTTATGTCTTTCATATTATGAATTCTTATCTAATGTATATGGTTCATGTTTCATTTATTTAACTGAATAACTTGAATATACATGTGTACTATTGCTATCTTTTTCTATTTAGTGTTCATCTTTGCAGGAAATATTTTGGCAATCTAGCTCAGATTTGAAGCTACAACAAGAGCGACAAAAGGAGAATAGGAAGCACTTGGACTCCAAGTAAGTTCTTTGATATGTTCTACGTGTCTATTTACTTTTAGGAAAAGTAGTTGCAAATACTTTAACTTTTTTTCTAGATGGGCACTACATCTAGAAAATAATGTTTGATCCATAATCCATAATTCCGCATAACACCTCAAACATTACAATTACCCTTTACCTTTGAAAATTCATGAGACATATGAGTAAACTCTGTAAATTTTTAAATAGCCACACATTTTAAAGTGAATGTGGAACTTTTCAACAAGCAACCAAGATTCGATATATTTATCACACTTAAAGTATAAATGAAATTCAAAGTGGGGTGCCAACTTTTCAATAAATAACCAATATTCTTTGTATTTATCAATCCATAGTAAAAGTGGGTGGAACTATCACTTTTATCTTACTCTTATTAGTCCCTACCGTAGGCATGACTAGGAATATATTAATCGCCTAAGGCGATGTTAGCATTAGTCAAGTTATTCTTAAGATGTTCTTAGTCCCTCATGATCTTGTCTAACCAATTTTTTTTGGTGCACATCAATTCACCATTTTATTGGCCTCTTCCCGAGGTAGGGAGGAAAAAACATAGATTAAATTATGAGTTTGGTTTCTCATTTTGAAACTGGAAAATTCTAGCTAAATTAATGCTAGCATTAGTTTAGGGCATTAAATACTAACTTCTATATACCATGTGTGATATACTATGGTATGTATGATAAGGATCACGTTGGCTGCCCCTAGACCACATGGCGACTGCATGTACTAGCCATGTTGGAAGCATGGAAGAAAAATCCAACTGACCTTGATTCACATTCATAGCCTGCATAGTCTTATTATTCTTTTCCTTCTAATAATCAAGATCATATTCTGATGGATGTCCACATATTACATAAGGAAAGTCCAGTTCGAGAGATCAAGCATAAGGGCGAAAAACCTAACATTACATAGTGATGGAAGGTCTTGATAGGTTAAGACGAGCAGAAACCGTGGAGCATAATAGAAACAAGTCTTGAGAAATACGAAAATGGAGTTGAGACTGTGTTTCCCTTCTGACCGAGATGGCCCTTTGGCCCTAGCCTCATGCTTCTAGTTCGAGCTTGAAATACTAGGAATTGAAGTTAAACCTTGAAAGCACTTTCAGTATTTTTTTCCTTTAATTTCTTATTTGGCCCATTGGTGAGCCCTGGAATTGCACCAAGAGTGCTGTAACTCCTAGGGGCTGCCCTACTTTACTTTATCAACCTAAGGTTCATACAACATTTGATGTGACAGTGTTATATAAACAACAGATGCATTTTTTTCATGTCATCCTCTTCTACTTGACGAAAGGGTGTTATTTCTTAAATTATGAGAACAAATGGAAATTAAAGTGCTAGAAGGAAATGACTGAAAGGAAACTGAAATAAATTTCCAGAAAGGAATTCGAAGAATGAAACTAATTTAATTTGCAGAAAACAAATCGAATAGAGGAAATTTATCCTAAACCACACTTAACTTGGCCAGATGTATAAATGCACTCTACCTATCCTATGATCTATCTACCATACTCCTATCCATGTAACTAAACTATCCATTCCTTAATTTTAATTAAGAAGAATTAATTTGCAGCTTAGAGGAAGCAAAAGGCTAAAAGAGGCTAACAGGGGGTTTAACACATGAAACGAGGTTTGGAAGTGGAAAGAGGGGGTTAAACCATTAGAAAAATTTATTATAACATGAGAAATTACTTTGGAATGGAAAGAACTCAAAAGTGCCATGACAGAGTGCGATGGAGGATAAAAATTCGTGATGTGCGATGTCACAATCAAAACTTCTCAAGTTTAAATGGATAACAATTAGGAATTAATGGAATAAACTAAATTGTGCGAAGTATGAAGTGCGACGAGTGATGTGGCGGGTCGCAATTCGCAATATCACAAGTTTAAATGGATAGCAGTAATGACTTAACATAATGAAATAAAATGTGTGAAGTGTGATTTGCGATGCGGTAAAGGTTGCAGGCTGCGATCTGCGATGTGGTAAGTTCAGCGAAGTGTGATTTGCGATACGGTAAAGGTTGCGGGCTACGATTTGCGATATGTGATGTTGCAATATCGCAGTTGCAAGAACAAGCGGTAAGACTTAAAGGTAAAAGCTAAGAGTTGCAAAGTGTGATTTCGCAATATCACAATCACAATGAACAAGCGGTAAGTGTTAAAGTAAACGTTCAATGTGGCTATTTGCGAAGTGCGACATACAATGGTGGGAGTTTTAAGGAGGAAGGCGAAGGTCAAGTTTTCAATGTTTTTCAAGCATTTTTGAGTTAAAACGAGTTTGACGATGGTGATTAATAGAATGAAGGAATAAGGTAGGCAATCGGTGAAGGAGAGCGATAAGTATTCAAGGCAAAAGGTAAGTGGTGTGAAGTGAGATTTGTGATTTTTCAATATCGAAATCGCAAGGAACGAGCGGTAAGTGTTAAAGGTAAACATTAAATGTTGTGATTTTCCAAGTGTGACGTACGGTGGTGGGATTCTCGAGGAGAAAAGGCGGAGGTCAGGTTTTCGGTGGTTTGGAATAGTTTTCACGTGTTTTGCATAAAAGGGGAAGGTAGTGAGAATAAGTGGGAAAAAGTAGAGTGTAACAACAGTGCATAGAGCGTAACATCAGATATGGAAGGAAGATGGAAGATGAAGTGGGAGGTGCTGGGAAACTTATCCTGGGCTATGCTCCCTGTACCTGCAATCAACCTGCCTATTTATGGAAGAAAGGCAGACAATATGTTCTTGAAAATACAAGCACTGATCTAATCTATTTTTGAGAAATCATAAGCGAGAAATCTTTTTTCGTCTGTGGGGAAAGTTCTACCCTCCTCAAGCTCTAATGACATAGTTGAGAGGGGGAGGTTGGCCTCATAGCTCTATGGATTTTATCAACTATTCTACCATTCGGTAAGAATATTAAATCAAGAGAAAAAGACAACCGGAAGAAAACTAAAACATCAATAAAAATACCAGCAAACTAGCTAAATTCTGAGAAGAAAAACTAGCTAAATGACATGAAATAAAAGCATGAAACAGTAGAGAAAATGAGGCACATGGGTTGGGCCCTAACCCACGAGCCCAACTCTATGGAATTAAATTAGTAAAATGGCATCTCTCTACTCATTTCATAAAATGGAACAGTCTGTTACATCCATAAAATCTTTAACATAGCCTAATGGCTTTAGAGAAAAAATTTGAATCCAATGGAATGGAATGGAAGTGGGATGGAATGGAAGTCAACTAGAATCAACTCACTGGCTAACCAACTACTTTTCATAACTCTAGCTCTACTCTATTTTTTCTATAAGGAAACTACCAACAACTCCCTTGAAAAATGGTTATTGAGTCCACTTTGACTCCAAGTAAACATAGATTGAGTGCCCTTCGTCTTCAGTTGATTGGCTGCATCTTGGAATTCGATCTGCTGGAGACTCCAAGTGAAGTATGGCTTGAGTGCACTTGGTATTGAGTTGCTTGGCTGTGTCTGGAATTTGAATTGCTGGAGGGGGATATCATGAGGATCCTTTGGCTACCTTTGAGAGTTAATAAGGGTGGAAAATCCCCTTGAATCTCTCCAAGATTTCTCCCTAATTTCCTGATGTTGTGCTCATTTATTCTCCAATCCTGATCTTCCAGTGGTAGGGAGCAAGTCCCTAAATCATCTCCTTCTCCAAATATGTATAATCTGCTAAATATTCTCACAATATTCTACAAAAATAACCAATATAATGCACAAATATGCAATTACCTTTAAACCTTACTAAGAAAATATTAAAGCATAATAAAACATTATTAGGTGTAGAAGGAGAGATTTAATATATCCTTTTATGTGCATAAGGAAGGTAGATGGGCTTAAGAAAGTTTAGATGGGCCTTATTTTATGTCTAATTTAGAGGCACATCATCACCCCCCTACTGGAATTGTTTCTCATCCTCTAAGAAACCTATTCATCCTCCCTGTCTGATGTTTCTTCTTGCATGCTGGCTTATTTCGTTTTCTGTTTTATTAGCCCATTCGCTTCTCCGCCTACTTAATCTTCTTGCTATTATTCTTGCATTTCTTTTTGTAGGTGCTGCATGGAGGTCCTTAGGTGCCTTATGAAAATCTATTTTGCATGCCAAGAGCTGGTGGGTCCACCTTTTATTCTATTTTTCATATTTTTCTTTTTCTCCTTTTTTTTCTTCTTTTTTCTTCTTCTTTTCCCTTTTTTTCCCAACTTTTTATTGCATGAAAAATAAACTGAGAGTTTTTTTTTTTGTCTGTTAACTAAGTTCACCCTTGGTTACCCCTTTGGTAGTCATTTTATTTTATTACAATGAACTACTTACTGCCCACTTTCTCAATTCCTTTTTACTTTTGTCTTATTTCTTTTCTTGGTGGAAAAAGTGAGGTTAGTTTCTAGATAAGGCTAAGGTTTCTTTGCTACTGATTTTGGTTATAAAAAAACATTCCTTCTCACACTTTTTCATGTTTTATTAAGCTAAACTAGATTCGAAGAAAGGGTTAGATGATTGCATACCTGAGCCTTACCATCAATTTGTTTTTTCATGTGATATTGAAGCTGTCTTTGCTGGTTTTGAAGCTTCATTTGATAATATGCTTGAGGTCCTTTTGGAGCTTCTGAGCACGGGAGGAGGAAGTCCAAGTTTGACTACCTTTTGACCTAAGTGCTGAAATTTTTTTATTTTTGTGCCAACTTGTTGTTTTATTCTTGCAAATTTTGGAGAGCACCTGCATTCATTAGAGAGAGATACACGGAGAAGCAAATTTTTTTTTTGAAGGCCTACTAGCTGCCTCAATGAGGTTTTCAACTAGAAGGTCTACCTAGGTGCCTCAAAGGAGGTTTTCACCTAGGATATTTTATTTTCCTCTCTTTTCTTCAAGCCAATGACCACCTCATAGAGGTTTTAAATCAATGAGACAATCTCAGACAACTCAAAAGAGGGTTGCACCCGGGATTTTATTTTTTCCCCTTTTTTCATTTTTTTTCTTTTTTTCTTTTTTTAATTTCTTACTCTACTTGAAAAAAAAATTATTTTCAAGTATAGGACTACTTCCAATGGATCCATGTGCACATAAAGATGACAGATAAAATCAGGTGCACACTTGGAATATATGTTCTAACATGTACCTGAATATAAGAGATGAATTGCTTTGATTGGGATTGTATTAAGTATTTTCGGAGAAGAGAGTGTTGCTGCAACTTAATGATTGTTTGGAACCATATGTAAATATATTTTTGATGCCCTTGGTTCACTTGCTGATTTGGATAACCTTGGATGTCCTTTTCTATTATGGTAGTCAAATCTTCCTCTTTTTATTGATTATTCTCTTGAACACATGGAGGAAATGCTGGTAAACATGAGTGAAGTATCTCAACATCTGATTCTGATATCTGATCTTCATCAAGTGCAAAAATTGATCTTTTGATCTCCTCATTTGGATCTTCTTCTTCTTGATGTGTTCCTTCAATGAAATTGAGAAAATCTCTTCTTTGTAAAACCTTTCTTGAAATAAGATGCAGACCATTTAGATCAAGAGGATATGTTTGTTAGTTTTGTATCTCAACTTTGTAAGTGGGCTAAGATAATGCATGGTGTGGGTTTGGAAATGGTGGTATAGGCAGTTGAGTGGGGGTGGATATATGAGATGGATGTGGTTTAAGCTATGGTTGTGGTGGAGGTGGATGGTAGGGATAGAATGGAGTTGGGTATGGAGGATATTGGGGGGAATATTGAGGATGTTGAGGATTTTCCCAATAAGGTCCTTTCCAATCATGTTGCCAAGATTAGGTTTGAGGTTGATATGGCCAAGGTTGCTAAGGAGGGAGTGTGTCCCCATTAGTTTGAGATTGATGTGAATAAGCTTGACCTTGTGAAGTAGGTCCTTGCATCATATCAAGTTGATTAGGATTTTTGGGGCCTTTGTTTTGAAAAAAAATAGTTTTGAGTTGCCAATAACAGGTGGCAGAGCGCAATCAAGATATACAGGGATTTTTCATGGTTGTGGATAGCTGGAAGATAGGCATGAAATTTGCAGAGAATAGTGCATATGGCATATATGGGAGACAAGGAAAATCATCATAACTCCCAGTAATCAAGAAGAAGTAGAAAGCAGCGAAGCAAGAAAAGAGGAAAAACTAACAATCGTGTTGGCAGAAGAAAAAATAGGCAACCAGCTAGTGTAGATGAGTTAGTTAGTTAGTACGGCAGAGGGACGAGAGAGAGAGAAAAGTGTAAGAGAGCTCTGTGAGATCTCTTTTGTGCTGAATCACATTATAATAGACTCCGTGAAGTGATGTATTCTGTTTTGATATTGATAATGAAATATGGCTATTGTTGTGCTTAATGTTATGAGTTGAGTGTTAATAATTTTATTACTATGAATGTATGCCCCTTTTTAAATTTTAATTCAGCATCCTAAACATGTTTGATGAGTAATAGTGTATGCATAGTAGTGAGATCGATTTGTTGTTTCAACTTTCTTTAGTTGTTCTTCATGGTTGTAATTGTCTGGTACATGATCTGTCTCCTAACCTTACTAAGGTCACGACACGCCTTAGGTGAGATTCTATGCTCCTTGGAGTAGGGTGAAAATTTCGTTGTTGTGCTAGACTACTGCAAAAACCTTGTTGGCCTCTATCCTGAACCTGGGTCTTGCACAGAGACCTCCCTTTCACCAACAAATGGTTTCGTTGCGAGGACCTGAAAATTAATTTAGGAGTTATATCATGGTATCATGGATCTATGAGAGAAAGCTATGAAGCTGGTGGGATAACCACTTAGAATAGTTAATATCGCAACAAGCGTAGCTGCAACAACAGAGGGAAAACATCATTAAATATCAAGTCCTATTTTCTAAATCTGCAAGTTACTTGTACAAAATTTTGTGGGTAAAGTTTCCTAAAGAAATTTATTATTGGGTGCAGAGACTACAAGTTAAGTCACTCCTAGGAGGGTCGCATAGAGTCTATCGCAAGTGGACACACACAAATTTAGTAGCACTCCATCGGTTAGATACCGACTTGATCCGAGCTACAGATTTCTAAGTACAATCTACCTTGGAAGGATACATTGTGTAATTCGTAGCTGAGTGTTACAAATCCTTTTCAAAAGTAGGGGACATATTCATATGCGGGTTGCGGGGAGAACTGTTGAAGGAAATCTAGTTGTGGATAAAATATTTAATGGTGGACGAGGGTTTGATGGCATTTCAAAAGTTTGAGATGGAGAATTAAACCTCCATTAATGTGGGAAGGAGCTGAGGGAAATATGCTACAAGTAAGTAAGAAGGGGGAATAGGGATATGGATGATGGAACCTCCAGTAGATTGAGAGAGCGACGAGCACATCGGAGGGCGCAGATTGCTGAGAAGTGGCGGGAAAGGGTGATGAAGGAATTTGAGAAGCATGAAAGTAGTTGACAGGACAACAAAAAGGCGCCGCAGATGACAAGGTAAATAGAAGATCAGATGCGATCCCAATAAATAGGAGGGACCATCAAAGAATTTAGGCAAGTGTATAGAAGCCCATCCCGAAGAGAAAAAGGAGAGAAGTCCAATGTGGATGACGGGTGCCCTGACAAGACATATGATGTGGAGCTGCATGTTGTGATGGAGAAACTATTTTGAGAGAGGTTGAAACCCATAATTAAAGGTAATTCTATTCCCCAAAGTTTAGGTAGCTCTAGACCCAACCTTCCCTTGGTACTCTATCAATCACCAGATAAAATTTTTGTTAAGTTACGAGAGTTTAGTAAGCTGAATAGTGTTAATTCTACAGTACAAATATGTACTAGTTACAATGATAGTAATACAATATCACAACCAGGAAGTAGAGGTTTAATTTTAGTACCATCCATACAAAGGAATATGGTGGGATTGTTTACTCGATACCCAGAATTCTCTGGGAGGGTCAAAAATGATGTGGAGCAACATTGGTATCTCTGCAAAGTGATATGGAGGGCTTGGAAGACACCAGAGGTGGTTAAGTTGATTGTGTTCTAGACTAGTTTAAGAGAGAGAGCTTTTTGCTGGTTCATTAAATGGTCCAAAGCTCATAAAAACCCATTGATAGACAATGTAAAGAGAGAATTTTTCAAATAATTTAAATTACCTTTGATAGATCAGCAAGGGTTATATGAGTTGTGGGAGATTAAACAGTGAGAAGGTGAAATGGCTTGGGACCTAATGATAATGTTCAAGGATGCAAGTTGGAAGCTGAGTTACCCAATCGACCCAAAAAACCAACAAGATTGGTTTATTAAGGCACTCCTTCCATTGACAAGAACTCCACTAAAACAACATAAGATTGATACCTTACAAGATGCCCTGGAGCAAGCCATGAAGATAGAAGTTATGGTGGGGTATCCACAAGAGTTCAGAGGAGGAGTAGCAGTTCAAGACCCTTCCATACTAGGGCTACAACATCAGATAGCTAGTTTAATGGAGAGTTTGAAAGACATTAAGTTGATATGACCTGTAAGGCCCAATGTGTGGTGTACCCATTCGATGATGGAGGGACACGCAGCCACAGAATTCCTGAGGTTGCGGGGGAAAAATGCAGAAGCTTCAGTAGCAGGGACCCAGGGGGCTCCACCAGTTGGGGGAGCTGCGCAGATAAATAATCGGGGATTATATCAAACCTAACCCCTCTTCCCAGGGTTCCCTGCTCAACAGAATCATAACTAAACTGACTACTGTAAAATATGTAAAGGCATTGGTCATT
Source organism: Pinus albicaulis (assembly GCA_034641835.2). Lineage (NCBI taxonomy): Eukaryota > Viridiplantae > Streptophyta > Pinopsida > Pinales > Pinaceae > Pinus > Pinus albicaulis. The sequence continues at coordinate 681,287,250 of CM076581.1, forward strand.
CTCCATGACTATGTCCAATTTTGTAGAAATATTCCAATGTTCCAATAAATACATATTGTGAATTTTTCACTTCTACAACACATAATGAAAAGCAATGTAGAGCCCTTGGTGCACTGCCAAAATGATTGGACGTACCATCTTATAGAGTGAATGAAGCTCCAAGGGGCCGAGGAGAAGGAATGAGAGGAGGAAAAATTGGAGGAAGAGGACCAATAAGGTGCTACAACTATGACCAAGAAGGGAATATAACAAGGGAATGTATGCTACCCAGAAGACCATGGTGCTCTCATTGTAGATTCAATACACACGCGACTGAATATTTTCCAGAATAATTAAGAGATGGGAGGAAAGAGCCACACAGAGAGGAGCGAATCTAGTGAATGCCTAACCGAGAATAGTAGAAGCTCATCCCACGCAAAGTGTAGCCATAGTAACCTGGGGAGGAAAGAAAATATGGGAGGATGCACAGAATATGGACCTGATAAAGTTGATCAAGCCCACATCTCCAAAGAATGCTTTCAGACCAGATAGACAGAAACAATATTTTAAGGAGGCGGTGGAAACATTTTCCCAGATAGGGGGGAGTAAAGGCATTAAGCTTCCACAACCGACTGTAGAAAAAGAGAAGCAAGCCCATATAAGTACAATTATTGAGGAATGGTTCCGACTATTTTTTAGAATTTTAACCAATGCACCAATGCTGGAACAACTAAAGAAAAATCTAGAGTTGGTGGTGTAGCAAAATGAAAAATTGGGAGAGTCAAGAAATTCAACAGAAAAATACATAAGAAGGATAAAAATAAATAAGAGAATAACAAGAAAGGAATTCCGTGTCAATACTCAAGTCACAAGATTTCAAATCAAAGACACCATGCTTGACCTAGGATCAGACGTCAACATTCTACCAAGAAATACATGGGAAGCATTGGGGAGGCCAAAGTTGACATACTCCCCAATACAGCTTTGCATGGAAAATTAGTACTGTATTATACCCATAGGAAGGCTAGAAGAGGTTGAGGTTGATGTCATGGGAGTGAAAACATATACATATTTTGAGGTGATATACATCATGGGGGATAAGGATCCCTATTCTTCTTTTTTGGGGATAGATTGGGCCTTTGAGAACTATGCAGTGATTGACTTGAAAAAATAATTGATTATATTTGAAGACGGTGAAGTCAGGATCACTCATCCACTTGACCCATATCAAGGACGTCAATATATAGAAACTGTTGACAACAGAGAGGATGCTCAACTTCTCGATCACCTTTACCAGATGATGGCAAGGAAGAGAGAAGAAATAGCTTGGGATGATTGGCAACAGGGAGGATACGAGACTAATACTAGAAGATGTGATAATATCTTAGATTCAAATGGATTGGAATTGAGGTAAGAGGATATCCAAATCTACCAAATATGAATGCTGTAAATACATTTATTGCAAAAGTAGAATAAAAGGTTCCAATGGGACATAGAGTCCCTTGTTGGGAAACATGCTGAGAGGGGGGAGGGTGGAAGGGTGAATCACTATTTAGAGCTTATTGAAATGATTTACTTTTTCTTTACTGAATTCCATACGTGGCTTTTATGAACCCAAATCACGTATACATACACATATACTAAAAGAAACTAGCGTTTAATGATATAATTTTATTGTGTAGAAAAACAATGTTTAATTCAATTTATCAGTCATGAATCTATTATATGATAAAAAACAGTAACATCAAAATAAAACATCACACAATAGAAACACACATGAAAACCAAGATTTAAGGTGGAAACCCAATTCGGGAGAAAACCACCACTGCTGTCATCTCTGTCTTCAATATTTATTATATGGAAAACTGATTACAATTTTGTAATGATGCAGACTCATATCAGTACGCATGCATCTACTTGCAGAAGGTTGCAACCTTTGCTCGTTTTCTAGCTACTACTAGAAGGGAGATACAACCCCCTGAACTCGTTTACCATCCACTACTGGAAGGGAGCTTCAACCCCCTGATTAGAACACCAGCTTCTACTGGCAGGACACTTCTACTTTCATACTGAAGGTTTCAGCCCTCAGAATCACTGCAGACCACGTTTCATTAATTTTGATACTGGATCCCACAGCTTCAACTCATCTCATCATAAATATCATCAATAATAAACTTAACCCACACTTCAATCAGAATAGTGAGAACACTGTAAACAAAACACAAAAAAAACCCAGACTTTAGAATAAGTATGTAGAATCAAAATCAAACTTGAACATTTATCAACTTAAAATGCATACGCTACTTCTCTTCACTGAACTCATGTGTATGTGCCCTTTCTCTCACATAAAACTATGTATAGCTCTGTGAACACTGTTTTTTTAGAATGTAATCAGTCTCAGATCCAGATCTGAGGCTTTCAGTCAGATATCTTTTAGAAATGCAGATCCCTTCATCAGTTAGTCACCATCAACCATGTTTATTCTCTCATTGATCAAATTCATATATAATCAACTTAGCAGCATATACAGTATCTAAACAACCGAGATCTACAAGAACACTTCATTGAAAAACAACAAAGATATAGCAGAAATAACCAGAAAACCTCTGCAACAAGCTTCAAAAAATCCTAACTTCCATATGCGTTTTTGCTAAGACAAAGCTGCGTATATACACGCTTTCACCACGATGAACTAGAATATAGATTTGTAAAAATGATTTTTTCAGAATGTATCAGATCTATAGGACTTACCCAGATTTCTTCACATTACTCCAACAATCATGCGCTAGATCACAGATCTAATCATCTCTTCAATAAATCATGCAGGTACATAGGCATTTCAAATCTAGAGATATTGTTCCATCATTTTATCCAAGGATGCATCATAACTTCTGATTTATCAATAAGAACAGATTTCATCCCATGTAGATATACCTCAGAGAAAATATTTAGTAACAACCTTTACATGTGCACACATTGCACTATGATCTTCTTCTCCTTATATAGATGTTGCCTTTACCAATACCATGAGTCAAAACCACACAATAGCCTATGGTATTCTTGGACGAAATCAAATAGACAACTCAACGTTTAATACTGTGGGCTAATACCATGGTAATGCCCCTTGGTATCAAATGTTTTGGAGTGCAAAAGGCATACGCGACTTGGAACGTACTTATCCACGTGTATACGTGACTTGGCCTTTACAAACTCGCGTATAGTTTCTGCAATATCAAAATTATCCAATCTTCTGCTAGTCATTACACAATTCTTTTGAGAGAGTGCTAAGCTTCTCCAGGAAGACATGTACTCCATCTTTTGCTAGAGAGTTTCCATCAAGGACAACATTACAATATATTAGGACATAGGAAACATTTTGCCAACAATCTCCCCCTTTGGACTTGATGGAACCATGATGGTGTTTTATTGTCACAATAAGATAGATACATTAAGAATAACCTTTAGTCAAACACCAGAATACCCTCCCCCTTTGACATCAAGGGAAAAGGGCAGATCAAATATCAAAACAAAGTTTTTATTTCCTTATAGTTCTGATGTGCATTATATTGACCATGCTCCCCATGAGTGCATGCTGAATCTTCAGACATATTTTCAATGAAGTACATGACTCAATAACCTCTATCAATAAGGACTCATACTTAAAATAATGGTCCAACCAAGTGGAATTAAATAATATGCTCAACTACCCGAACAAGTGGGTTTACAAATTTGAACAAGTCCTTACATGACTGAATATATAAAAATTTTACATCATAGGTCTCAACATGACCTTTCCATCAAATTAAAAATATGAATTTAAAGACCAGAAATCTCAAAAGAGAGATCATGTATTAGAATTCAAACAGACTGCCAACAATGCATCCTTTTCAACAAGGCAGGTGCTCCCCCTAGGCTTGTGCATCCTGAACACTTCCAATAACTAATTAATCAAAGCATCTTCATCAAGGAGATTAATATTATAGTATGATACAGAAAGATGAATACTGAATCAAAACAGAGATTACCCAATAGCACCACATATGTTATGAATGCTGACCTAGATAATATCTATCAGCAAAAACCATACGCGGTTTTATGCACAATAAATCGTGTATATATGCAATTTGCCTTTATAGAACCCGTGTACTAAAATTCAATCTTCAGAAATTAATCAGACTTGATCAGAGAGGTAGAGACAACTCCCAAATTTTGGCTGAGATATTCAAATGCTTCCCTGGGAAGAGGTTTAGTAAATATATCAACAACTTGTTCTTTGGAGGGAACATACTCCAACTTAACCTTTTGTTCAAGCACTTGTTCATGTAGGAAGTGATACTTGATAGGAATGTGCTTGGTCTTGGAATGCATAACACGATTCTTTGAGATACTAATGGCACTTGTATTATCACATAAGATGGATATGGGAGGTGAAAATTTGATTTGAATGTCTTGTAAAGTCTGCATCATCCATAGAATTTGTGTGCAGCATGATGCTGCAGCCACATATTCTTCTTCTGATGTAGATAAGGCAATATAAATTTGTTTCTTGCTGAACCAAGTTAGTAATCGGGGCCCCATATAGAATGCACCACCACTAGTGCTTTTTCAATCATCAACATTTCCAGCCAGATATGCATCTATTTAAGCATGAAGAGTGAGATTAGCATTCTTCGGATACCATAGGCCAGGGCCTTGAGTCCCTTGTAGATATTTGAATATTCTTTTTACAGCCTGAAGATGTGACTCTCTTGGATTAGCTTGGAATCGTCCAACAATCCCAACTGCATGCATAATGTCAGTTCTTGTCCTGGTTAGATAAATTAGACTTCCAATCATGGATCTGTATTTTGGTTGATTCACTATGGGAGAATCATTATGAGAACTGAGGTTACACCCTATTACCATTGGTGTACTTATAGGTTTGCAGTCTTCCGTCCCATAGTTCTTCATAATTTGCTTAAGATATTTTTCTTGTGATAAAAATATGCCATCTATTGCTTGTTGCACTTGTAAGCCAAGAATAAATGTTAGTTCCCCAAGTAAAGACATTTCAAATTATTTCTTCATAATAGAAGCAAATTTCTGACTCATGGACTCCTCATTACTCAGAAAAATGATGTCATCAACATATAAAACTACAATCAATAGTTTATTATTTTCAATTTTTTTGTATAAGTTGCTATCAGCACATCCCTTTGAAAAACCTTGTTGATGAAGATATTTGTCAAGACAATAGTACCATGCCCTTGGAGCTTGTTTGAAACCATATAAAGCCTTTTTATGTTTGCAAATAATTTTTTCATCATTTACCAAAATGAATCCTTCTGGTTGTTCTATATAAACTTCTTCTTCTAGATCACCATTGAGAAAAGCAAATTTAACATCCATTTGATAAAATTTGAATTGTTGAAAGCTTGAAAAGGCAAGAAACATTCTTATGGCTTCAAGTCTAGCTACAGGAGCAAATGTTTCTTCAAAGTATATACCTTCTTTTTGAGCATATCCTTTACAAACACGTCTAGCTTTGTTTCTAATAACATCTCCATTCTCATTCAACTTGTTTTTGAATATCCATTTTGTTCCAATAACATTTTTATCATGAGGTCTTGGAACTAATTCCCAAGTGTGATTATTTTCAATATGATCAAGTTATTCATTCATGGCTTGAATCCAAAATTCATCTTTTCTAGCTTGATTGACATTTTGAGCTTCAATGGTGGATAGAATTTCCATATAGTTAGGAGATCCTACAAGAGTTCTTCTTGTTTGGAAACCTAATCCCTTTTCTCCCAGAATTTGAGATTCTAGATGATTCTTTTGAACATACCTGGATGGATCTTTTTCAGATAGATCATCCTCAGTTGCTTCATATGGTTCCCCTTCCATGTTGTTTCTATTTGATGTAGGATGATATACATCATCATCTTCTTCATTTGTTGTTGGTATTTCCATTTTAGGAGCTGAGAGAGACTCATCAATTACAACATCAATGCATTCAAAAATCTTTTGAAGTCTTTTATTGTAACATTTATATGCTTTAATTATAGAATAATATCCAAGAAATATTCCTTCATCTACTCTAGGTTCAAAATTACCAAGTTTTTCATCATTGTTCTTAATAAAGCATTTGCTTCCAAAAACTCTAAAATGCTTTATAGTTGGAAGATTACCATACCAGAGCTCATAAGGATTTTTATCACTGTTCACACGAACATGAGCCTTGTTAAGAATATTTATTGCGGTATGTGTTGCTTCTCCCCAAAAGGTATCAGGTGTTCTAGAATCATCAAGCATAGCACGAGCCATTTGTTGAACTGTTATATTCATTCTTTCTTCTACACCATTTTGTTGTGGGGTTCCAGCTACAAAAAATTGTCTTTTTATGCCATGTTGTTCACAAAAATCAAAGAATTCATCTGATATATATCCCCCTCGGTCAGATCTAAGAAATTTTATTTTTAGAACTAATTCATTTTCAACCAGCGCTTTAAAGATCTGAATTTTTTCAAATGCTTCATATTTGTGTTTTAGTAACCCAATCCAGCACATTCTAGAGAAGTCATCAATAAATAGAATATATTATTGTTCTCCACGGGGTGAATTTTTCCTCATAGGTCCACATATGTTAGTATGTATGAGTTCAAGATGTTTACTTGCTAATCATTCTTTGGCATTGAATTATACTCTAGTTTGCTTACCGAATTGGCAATATTTGCATATGGTACTTTCAGGCAGAGTGATGCTGGGAAGATCACAAACCACTTTGATTCTACTAGATTTTTTGATTTGAGAGAAACTCAAATGCCCTAATCTTCTGTGCCATAACCAATTTTCTGAAGATTTACCCAAGTAACATTTTTATTTGCAACCTTTCAATACATATAGATTTCTTGGTGTTCTAGTTCCTTTTATTATCATTTTTCCTGTGTCAAGTTCACGTACCACATATTATTTTGAGCTAAAGATAAATTCATTTCCTTGATCACACATTTGACTCACGCTTAACAGGTTATGTTTTAATCCATCCACATAAATAAAATTGTTATGTTTTACCTTTTCTTTAAAAAAAAATAGAAGCTTTTCCTTTAATGAGATCAGGAATATCATTTCCAAAGGTAACATTCTTTTCTCTTTCTAGAGCATTGTATGCAAGGAGTTTATTTCTATCGCCTGTCATGTGCTTTGAACATCCGCTATCAATGTACCATTGATTTTCTTCCCCTTCTACAATTAAGGCTATGCCAAAATTTTCAACCTGTAAGTCCTTCTTTCTCCATACCTTGGAATTTGATGGTACATGCTCTTTTGGTTGAAGTTTTATCCTACATTTAGATTCTCCATGACCAAAGTTATTGCAATAATAACATTCAATTTCATTTTGAAGAGGAGAAAAGTTGTTATAAGTATTCTTCTTTATTCTAGTCTCATTTCTTTTCTTTCATTCTTCTATGGTCATGATGGTTTTGTATGCAACACATTGAACATCTTTATGACCAAAATTATAACATGAGAAACATTGCCCATTAAAGAAGAAATTTCTGCGATTATGAAACCTTATATTTGTGTTTACTTGCTGATTGGTATTTCTGCTGTTGTTCTTTGTATTGAAGTGGTCATGATTTACCTGTGAAGTTTCTTTGTTCTCTTGCTGAGTGAAGGAATGTTGTAGGCTGGCTTTAGCTGCATTTAGATATCTTGGTGCTGAAGACTGAGAGGATTATCCGATATATCCAAGACCCGTCTTTACAACAGGAGAGCGTTGAACCTTGATAATTTCATCTAAGGTTTAAGTTACTTTAGAAAATGTAAGATTTAAATTTTTCTCTTTCTCAAATTCCTTTCTTAGACTTACTATTTCACATTCTAATTTCTCATTGTGCTTATCCTTTTCTATAAGTTGATTCATTAGACTATCTATGGCAATTTTTTTTTCTTCCAAACATATTTTGAGTTGATTAATTTCTTCAAGAAAATCATTTTCTTCTAGTGCATCCATAAATGTATCTTTAGCCTTAGTAGAGTCTTTTTCATAAGCCATGAGTAGTCTAACATCTTGATCAGATTCTCCTTCTTCACTATTTGATAGCCCATCACTATCTTCATGAGTATAATAAATTTTTCTATTGATAAACCGATTCTTATTTCCTTTTTCCACTTCCTTTCCTTTTTCATGTTTTTCTTTATGAGGACACTTAGTAGCATAATGACCAACTCTTCCACAAGCACAACATTTAAAATAAAGCTTACCTCTGAACCTTCCAATGCCAAGTTGTAGCTTCTTTACAAAATTTATCTCAGCTTCTTCTGAAACATACCCTAATCCTTCTTGTTCTTCTTCTTCTTTTCCTTTTGCAGTAGCTCTAAAGGCAACTTCTTTGACTTCATATGGACCTCCTTTTCTCATTTCACAAGCAGTTAGAATACCATGAAGTTGAAAAATAGTAAGATTTTGTAGATATTTCTTTTCTTCAATAGCATACACTTTAGACTCTAATTTGGGAGTTAGAGATCTTAAAACCTTTTCTACTAGAGTAGTGTTAGTTATGGTTTCACCCAGATTTCTCATACGATTTACAATATCATCCAGATGTAAAAAAAAAATTGGAAATGCTTTCCTCATTATGAATCCTAAGATTTTCATATTGAATTCTTAGAGTTTGGATTTTAGCACGTTTTATATTGGTATCACCTTCATAGCTTAGAATGATTTTGTCCCATATCTCCTTTCTTGTATTCAACTACATGAATTTGACAAATTATGATTCAGTCAGACTTCCCAATAATGTATTGACCGCCTTTGCATTGGTCTCATATTTCTTTCTACTATATCTGTTGGTACTGATGTTGGATATTGATAACCTCCTTCAACTATAGCCCATACATATGCTCCAAGAGATTGAAGATAGGATATTGTCCTTATCTTCCAGAAGATTAAATTATATCCATTAAAGAGAGGAGGCCTAATAGATGTTGTCCCATCTTGATTTCTCATCTTAGCTAATCTTCCTTCTAGTGATTAAGCTTCTTCAGAAGGACCTGCTCTGATTCCAATTATTGGGAAAAATACTGGGGGGGGGTGGGGGTGAATCATTATTTATAGCTTATAGAAATATTTTTATTTTTCTTTACTGAATTCCATACGCGGCTTTTATGAACCCAACTCTCATATACACACACATATACCAAAAGAAACTAGCGTATACTGATATAATTTTATTGTTTAGAAAAACAATCTTTAATTAATTTTATTAGTCATGCACCTGTTAGCTGATCATCAAATATGTGTAGTAAAAACATAATAAAACATCACACAATAGAAGCACACATGAACAAGAAGTTTAAGGTGGAAACCCAATTCGGGAGAAAACCACCAATGTTGTTGTCTATGTATTCAATATTTATTATATGGAAAACTGATTACAATTTTGGACTGATGAAGACTCATATCAGTACACATGCATCTACCTGCAGAAGGCTGCAACCTTCTCTCGTTTTCCAGCTGCTACTAGAAGGGAGATACAACCCCCTGAATTCATTTACCAGCCACTACTGGAAGGGAGCTTCAACCCCTTGATCAGAACACCAGCTTCTACTGGAAGCAAGCTTCTACTTCCATACTAAAGGTTTCAGCCCTTAGAACCACTACATACCACGTTTCATTAATTTTCATGCTAGATCCCACAGCTTCAACTCAACTCATCATAAATATTGTCAATAATAAACTTAACCCAAATTTCAATTAGAATAGTGAGAACACTGTAACCAGAACATAGAAATAACCCAAAATTTAGAATAAGTATGTAGAATTAAACTCAAACTTGAACATTTATCAACTTAAATTGCATACGCTACCTCTCTTCACTGAATCCACATGTATACGCTCTTTCTCTCACACCAACCTGTGTATAGCTCTGTGAATAGTGTTTTTCAGAATGTAATTAGTCTCAGATCCAGATATGAGGCTTTCAGTCAGATATCTTTTAGAAATGAAAATCCCTTCATCAGTTAGTCACCATCAACCATGTTTATTCTCTCATTGATTAGATTTGTATATAATCAACTTATCAACGTATACAGTATTCAAACAACCTAGTTCTACAAGAATAATTCATTGACAGACAACAGAAATATAGCGGAAATAACCAGAAAACTTCTAGAACAAGATTAAGAAAACCTTAACTTCCATATGCGCTTTTGCTAATATAAAGTTGTGTATATCGCTCTTTCACCATGAATAACTAGCGTATATATCTATAAAAACGAATTTTGTAGAATGTATCAGATCTATAGGACTTACCGATATTTCTTCACTTTAATTTAGCAAGCATGCGCCAGATCATAGATCTAATCATTTCTTCAATAAATCATGCAGGTACATAGGCATTTCAGAACTAGAGATCTTGATCCATCATTTTATCCAAGGATGCATCATAAATTCTGATTTATCAATAAGAATAGATTTCATCCCATGCAGATATACCTCAGAGAAAATATTTAGTAACAACCCTTACATGTACAAACATTTCACTATTATCTTCTCTCCTTATATAGATGTAGCCTTTACCAATACCATGAGTCAAAACCAAACAATAGCCTATGGTATTCTTGGATGGAATCAAATAGACAACTTAGCATTCAATACCGTGGGCTAATACCATGGTAATGCCCCTTGGTATCAAACATTTTGAAGCACAAAAGGCATACGCGACTTGGAACGTACTTATCCACATGTATATGTGACTTGGCCTTTACAAACTCGCGTATAGTTCCTGTAATATCAAAAATATCCAATATTTTGCTGGTCATTACATAATTCTTTTGATAGACTACTGAGCTTCTTGAGGAAGACATGTACTCCATATTTTGCGAGAGATTTTCCATCAAGGACAACATTACAATACATTAGGACATAGGAAACATTTTTCCAACATCCCTCTTATAGATGTAGCACTGCAATCCACATCATCAAGATGGTGGGTCAACCATCACAACTCACTTCCGAAGTGGGAGGATGTTGCAATAGCACTAAGAGCTAGGTTCAAGGAAGATGCAGGACCACAATTCATTGAGAAGTATCAAGGGGATTTTGACCCGACAAAGCATTTATAAAATTGTGAGCACAACTAGAATAAAGCAGGGTATCTAGAACCTCTATGGATACACAATTTTATGCACTCACTGGACATAATTCCACAAGCCTGGTACTTGACTGAAGAAAAGAAGAGAAGAACTGGCACCTGACAAGTAGCTACGAAAAAGTTTACGCGCTATTTTTATTTTAAAGGAGAAAAAAAACCAGTTACATATGTACTAAAAGCCATCAAAAGAGTACTATTTTTTCCAGATATTCAAGAAGATGAAGAGCAACAACTCTCGGAGCAGATTATCAAACAATCAATAGCATGAAAATGGATAAATAGTGAGATGGATGGCGACGGTTTAGATAATATTTGCCACTTATAATTTGAAGAGAAAGAATGGGAGTGGAATATACAAGAGGAAACAAAAACAGAAGGACTACACCTGTTACACTTGAAGACTAAGAAGCTGAACATTGGAACCATGGAGAAACCCAAAATAACATCCATTGGAGACTACTGGGATACATAAATGACCAAGTAAATATTAGACCTATTACAGGAATATGAAGACTTATTCCCATCCTCAATAGAAAATCTAAAGGGGATAAAGGGGGACATGGGGGAAATGCACATGGTCTTAAAGCGCGACGCGAGACTAGTGAAGCATAGGCCTCACCACCTAAATCCAAGGGTAAAGGAAAAGTTCAAACCATAAATAGATAAAATGCTTAAAGCAGGGCTCATTTTTCCAGTGGAGGAAGCAGATTGGGTCAGTCCCATTGTCATACAAAGAAAAAAGAGAAATCTGAGATTAGAGTATGCGTGGATTACAAAAGCCTGAACAATGCATGCATACATTATCCATTTCGCACTCTGTTTAGTGATGAGGTTCACATCAATGTGGCATTAAATGAAGCCTATTCATTCACGGATGCATTCTCAACATATCATCAAGTGAGAATAGCAGAAGAAAACAAGAAGAAGAGCACTTTCAGAACCAAATGTGGATCGTTTTCATACCAAGTCATGTGCTTTGGACTGAAGAATGTGTTAGCGGTGTTTTCACGACTAGTGATAGCAACATTTCGGGATTATATCCATAAGTTCATGGAGGTATATATGGAATATTGAATAGCTTACAACTTATTGAAGAACCATGCCACTTTACTGAGAATAATGTTTGACAGATGCAAACAACTTCTGATGCAGGGACATGAGGCTCGAGGGAAAAATTACTTCATTTTTACTCCAAAAATATACAAAAAAAATTTACAAGAAAAGGAGTGGGTTCCTTTAGCTGGAAATTTACTATTTTAGTAGATAATATTTGACTAGTACTTAGGGGATTCAAGTTGTTTTAAATTCAATTTTTTATCTAAGATTGGGCAAATCTGATTCAAAAGAATCGGATTAAAAGGATTGTGTGAACATTATATATTTGTAAGTTGCAATGTAATCGAGAAGAGGAGGCTTTGATAGAATTATAAATGGAATAGAACAAAACAAAATTCAATTTTCCTCTGTAGCTGTGCGTAATTTCCAAATCCTAGAGAACTTTCATTTGAAATATCTCTAAATTGTTAATTTCATGTCGATTTTGTTTAATTGATTTTGTGTGTGTGTCTTCATTCAAATTTTACGTTCACTATGAAAGAAAAATGGTTGTTTGTATTGTTTAATTAAACAAATATATGTTGTTGATGCAAAGAAACCATAGTTTCTTTGGAAAGAAGGTCGAATATGGTAGATTTGAATGAAATAATATAGCCGCGGTGTCTAGAAGGTCCAAGGTTTAATAAAATTTGTGAACATTCCAACATTTAAGTGATCCAACAGACCACGCAGCAAGACTTGAGATCAGACAGTTATCGCATTAAGATATGCGAGGAATCTAACAATCCAAGCAGACCCGATATTTTATAAGTCAGATTTAAGGAATTACATTGACTGTTCAACACTTCATATAATCTGATGGCATTTGCATATTCATTGAAGATCCAATGAATATCACATTTTAACATGCACAACATTTAAGGTGAAGTATGTATGCGATAATTTATGAAATGGGTGTTTAAAAAGGTTTGAAGTTCATTATTAAATAATTTAATGGAAAGGAAATGCAATTTAAATTTTGTGTTTTAAATTTGGAGGTTGATGACTGATAATAAAAAGGAATTAGAAGAAGTTCCACTAGAAGTTGAAGACATAGTTTCAATATTTGAAAGTTTATCTTTGACTCCTGTATCCAAACCACCATTAGTGGTATCAGAGTAGCATTTAGACACTGAACAAGATCTCAAATTTCAGGAAAATAAATCCAACATGGCTTATAGAGTTGGAAGAGGAGGTGGTGTTGGTCGAAGATGCGGAAGACCAGTTGCAAATGTTGAAGTGATGGAAGTTATGAAATAGATGCAAGCTAGATTAGAAGCAATGGAAATGGGAAATCAAAGAGATGTAGATGCCAGAGATGTCAGTGAACCTAAATTTGAATCTGTAGAAGAGGGAGAACCTGCAAAAGTTAGTCCATAAATGAGATTTTTTAAATCAATGTTAAGATCCACATCTAAACCCAGACTTGAAGTTTTGGTTTTTACAGGAGGCTTAAACCCATAGGAGTTGATAGATTGGATTAATGACATGGATAATTTCTTTAATTATTAAGAAATGGAAGAAGGAAAAAGAGTGAAATTTGTTGTCACAAAATTGAAAGGACATGCAGTGCTTTGGTGGGATGGAGTGCCGGCAGAAAGAAAGAGACTTCGTAAGAAACCAATAAAGAATTGGAACAGGATGGTGGCAAAGTTGAGAGGTAATTTTTTTCCAAGTGATTATCAAATTTCATTATTTAGACAAATGCAGAATCTTAGACAGAGATACATGGCATTTAAATAATACACTGAAGAATTTTATAAAGTAAGCATAAGAGCAGGACAAATTCAGGATACAGCAGAAAGATTGTAAGAAATATAAATGATCTCAGAATGGAGATCCAAGATGAGATAAGTATGTTTTCTCCTAAAAGAGTGGAAGAGGCTTATCGAATGGCCTTGAAGGCTAAAGAAAAACTCATAAGGAAACAATCTGCCAGAAGTAGAGGTACTTTCTGAGGAAAATGAAGTCAAGGTGGTAGAGGAAGATCTACAACACCTAGAGAAGGAGCTAGTAGTAGCTCAAGTTAGCATACATCCACAGAAGGTGATGCAAGTGGCAGAGGAAGAGGAAGAGAAATCATATGTTATAGATGTAATAAGCTTGGACATAGAGGTTATGAATGTCCAGAGAATGTGGGAAAAAAACAAAGAATTGTAATTTTTTCTCATAATGAAGAAGTAGCAAAAGTTCCAAAAGCAGAAAATACACTAGAGAAAGGAGAATATTTGGTAGTTAACAAAGTTTTGTTAAAACAAAACAAAGGAAATTGTTTAACCGGCATAGAGAAAAAATTTCTTTATAAGTGTGTGGAATTTTCAAGGAAATTGTGGTCAAATGGTAATTGATAGTGGTATCATCGATAATTTGGTCTCTACAAAAGTGGTGGAGAAATTGAAATTGAAGATAAAGAAACATCCAACACCCTACAAGGGGTCATGGCTTTAGAAAGGACATCAACTGTTAGTGAAAGAATATTGTGAAGTGGAATTCCAGTTGGGCAACTACAAAGACAAAATTATGTGTGATATGATGCCCATGGACATATGTCACATATTTTTGGGTAGACCTTGTCAGTATGACAGAGGAGCTATGCATGATGGGAAGAAGAACACATACAAGTTTTGTAAAGATGGTATCAATCATACATTGTTTCCAATAGAAGAAGAAGATGTATCAAAAAGAAGACCTGATCCGAAAGCTTTATTACTGAGTGGAAAATAATATCTGCAACAGATTGAAGATGGTGAGGTAAACTTTAGATTAATTTGCAAACCCAAAGTGGTAATTACTTCCACTAAAACTTCTGATTTACCAATTTAAATTCAAGAGATGCTGGAAAATTATTGTGATATCATTGTAGATGATTTTCCGGATGAATTACCACCTATTAGAAAAATCAGGCATCATATAGATTTGATTCCAGGAGAAAATTTTCCAAATAAAGCAACATGCAGGTACATGAACTGTTAGATAAAGAACTAATCAGACAAAGTTTGAGTCCTTTTGCAGTGCCAACAGTGTTGAGTCCAAAAAAATATGGAGGCTGGAGAATGTGTACTGATTCAAGAGCAATCAACAAAATAACAATCAAGTATAGATTTCCTTTACCCATAATTGAAGATTTGATGGATTCTTTAAGTGGGGCAAGATATTTTACAAAACAGGATTTAAAGAGTGGCTATCATCAAATTAGGATAAGGGAAGGCGATGAATGGAAAATAGATTTTAAAACAAATGAAGGATTGTATGAATGGATGGTAATTCCATTTGGATTATCAAATGCTCCTAGTACATTTATGAGGCTTACGAATGAAGTACTAAAGGAATTTATTGGTAAATTTGTAATACTATATTTGGATGATATATTAATTTACCAAAAATATAAAGAAGAACATATGAGACCTCTGAATTATGTCTTAAGGAAGTTGCATCAGGAAAATTTGCTGGTAAATTTAAAAAAGTGTTCATTCATGAAGGAAGAGTTGGTAAGAAGATAAAGGCAATCATAGAATGACCTTCACCCAAAAGTGCTTTTGAGGTAAGAAGCTTCCATGGTCTTGCTAGTTTTTATAGAAAATTCATAAGGAATTTTAGTAAGATCAATGATCCTATTATTGAAACCATAAAGAAGGAAAAATAACCATTTATATGGACTAACGAAGCAGAAAAAAATTTCCAGTTGTTGAAAAGAAAGATAACAGAAAAAACCCATCTTAGTTTTTCCTGATTTTAATAAACCTTTTCAAGTGAAATGTGAAGCCAATGGAGAATCTATTGGAGCTATGTTAAGTCAAGAAGACAGACCTGTAGCTTATTTAAGTGAAAAACGGAATGAGAAAAGAAGAAAATATTATTCTTATGACAAAGAATTTTATGCAGTTGTGCAATCATTAAAGAAATAGAGACATTACTTAATGTCTAAAGAGTTTGTGCTTTATTCAGATAATCATTCATTGAAGTACATTATGCAGTAGCAAAAACTAATTCAGAAACATGAAAAATGGGTAGAGTATCTTCAAAGTTTCAATTTTGTGTTGAAACATATAACTGGCAAAGCAAACAAAGTAGCAGATGCCTTAAGTAGAAAAAGCATTTTAGTTCAAGAAAGTCAAAATCAAGTGTTGGGTTTTGATTTTCTTAAAGAATTGTATAAAATAGATTTTGATTTTAAAGAGGCATTTGAAGCATGCAATAATCCTGTTTTGTTGGACAGAAGTAAGCAGCTGGATTTTTTATTACAAGAAGGTTTGTTGTTTAAAAGAAATCATCTGTGCATACCAAATTGCACTATGAGAGAAAAATTAATTAAAGAGAAACATAGTGGTGGACTCGGTGGAAATTTTTGTGTAGACAAGACTTATGAATAGCTGAGTCATTTTTATTTTTGGCCAAATATGATATATGAAGTGGAAAAGTATGTGAGAAATTGTAAAGTTTGTCAGTATGCAAAAGGAAGGAGTCAAAACACAGGTTTGTATGTTCCATTACCTATTCCATATAGACCTTGGGATATGGTAAGTATGGATTTTGTTTTGAGTTTACCTAAAACACAGAGAGGGAATGATGCCATTTATGTTGTAGTTGACAGATTTTCTAAAATGGCACATTTTATTCCATGTTATAAAACCAGTGATGCTACTCATGTTTCTAATTTTATTTTCAAAGAGATTGTAAGGTTGCATGGGTTACCTAAAAGCATTGTCTTTGATAGGGACACTAGATTTGTTGGTCATTTTTTGAGGACATTGTGGAAAAATCTTGGTACTAAACTAAGTTTCACCTTAGCTTTTCACGCTCAGACTGATGGACAGACTGAGGTGGTGAAAAAAAGCTTAGGTAATCTTTTGAGAAGTCTTGCAGGTGAACATCCTAAATAGTGGGATCAAATTTTGGCACTGGCTGAATATGCTTATAATGAATCTCCTAACAAGAATACAAGGAAGAGCTAATTCCATATAGTTTATAGAATGCACCCAAGAGGAGTGTATGAACTAAGAAATCTGGGAAAGGCAGAGATAAGAAGTGCTAAAGGAGAAGATTTTTCTTCAGAAATTTGAGCAATACATGAACAAGTAAAATAACCATTACAGGACAACAACATCGAGTACAAGAGCAGAGTAGATTTGAAGAAAAGAGAATTTAATTTTGAGGTTGGAGATTTGGTTCTAGCACACCTGAGAGGAAATATTCCCAAAAGGGGCATAGAAAAAATTTAAATTTAAGAAAATTGGGCCATGCAGAGTATTGAGAAAATTTTCTGCAAATGCATATGAAATTGAATTACCCCCTGACATTAGAATATCTCCAATTTTAAATGTTGAGGATTTGTATAGGTATGAGGACGGAGACACGGGTGATACAGCTGAAGGCAAAGAAGGGATTGACTGGTTGAAACAGTTACCCACATCAAAAAAACTGCAGCCAGAGAATATTTTAGACAAAATATAGTCTAAAAAGACAAGAGGACGCGAGTTTTTTGAGTATTTTGTCAAGTGGATAGATCAACTAGTTGCAGAAGCTACTTGGATGATAGAAACCATGTTACAGAAATTAGGCAGTTCTGTAGAGAAGCTCATGGATAGGAGCCCATGAATAATTTTTTCCTCAGGAGTCTGATGCAGGAGCATGAGACTCGAGGGAAAAATTACTTCATTTTTATTACAAAAATACAAAAAAAAGTTTACAAGAAAAGGAGTGGGTTCCTTTAGCTGGAAATAAACTGTTTTAGTAGATAAGATTTGACTAGTACTTAGGGGATTCGAGTTGTTTTAAATTCAATACATTTAGTTTTAGTTGAGGATTTTAGGGAAAATATCCTGTAATAGGATTTTTATCTAAGATTGGGCAAATCCGATTCAAAAGAATCGGATTGAAAGGAATGTGTGAACATTATATATTTGTAAGTTGCAATGTAATCAAGAAGAGGAGGATTTGATAGAATTATAAATTGAATAGAATAAAATTTGATTTTCCTCTGTATCTATGCGTAATTGCCAAATCCTAAAGAAATTTCATTTGAAATATCTCTGAATTGTTCATTTCATGTCAATTTTGTTTAATTGATTTTGTGTGTGCGTCTTCATTCAAATTATGCATTCACTCTGAAACAGAAATGGTTGTTTGTATTGTTTAATTAAATAGATATTAGTTTTTGATGCTAATAAACCATAGTTTCTTTAGAAAGAAGGTCAAATCTGGCAGAGTTGAATGAAATAATATCTCTGCGGTGTGTAGAAGGTCCAAGGTTTAATAAAATTATTGAACAGTCCAACATTTAAGTGATCTAATGGACCACACAACAAGACTTGAGATCGAACAATTATCACATTCAGATATGCAAGGACTTTAACAATGCAAGCGAACAAGATATTTTATAAGTCAGAGTTAAGGAATTACATTGACCGTTCAACACTTCATTTAATCTGATGACATTTGCATATTCATTGAAGATCCAACGAATATCTTATTTTAACATGCACAACATTCAAGGTGAAGTATGGATGCAATAATTTATGAAATGGGCGTTTAAAAAGGTTTGAAGTCTGTTATTAAATCATTTAATGGAAACGAAATGTGATTATTAGTTAATTTTTATTTCCGTCATTTACATGAAGGCTATGAATTGGGTTTAATGAAATTAAAAAATTTTGTAACAAAATTTTAAGGCATTTCAATTTTGTGTTTTAAATTTGGAGGTTGATGATTGATAATAAAAAGGAATTAGAAGAAGTTCCACCAGAACTTGAAGACATAGTTTCAAGATTTTAAAGTTTATCTTTGACTCCCACATCCAGACCACCAACTCCAAATCTCCCTCAACCTCAAGAAATTCATCTTTGCAGTACCTTTTAGAACGCTTCTATGGCATGTTGTCTGTAAATAGGGTGTTTGTGTGGATCCAACAAAAGTAGCAGTCATTGTTAACATATAAGCGCCATATACCATGAAATGGTTAAGATTAATACTCTCACATATCAGGTAGTAAAAAAGATTCATACCCAGCTATGCAAAGTTAATAGCACCATTGGAAATTTTTTTGTGAAAATCAGAGAAATTCATGTGGAATGACGAATGCACTAGCGCCCTCAATACATTGAAAGAAAAATTAGCAATTTCACCCATCTTGGTTCATCCTAACTGGGAAAAACAGTTCCATGTCCATATTGATGCCTCCATCATTACATTAGGAGCAGTATTAGCTCAACCAGGAGAAATGTTTGTTGATCATCCAGTCTACTTTGGAAGCAAGAAGTTGTCTACAGCTCAAAGGAAATACACAACAATAGAAGGAGAATCTCTTGCGATGGTGTATTCTCTTCAAAAGTTTCATCATTACATACTCAGAGTTACGTTCAATTTCTTCACAGACCATTCAACATTGAAGTACCTGGTTAACAAGCTTGTGCTTGAAGGAAGGATCTGTAGATGGCTCCTACTGTTCCAGGAGTTCACCTTCGAAGTGATAGTGAAACCAGGAAGGTTAAACATGGGTCCTGACCATTTATCAAGGTTGGAGAATGGAGAGAATGGAGGATCCCTGGATGATCAATTATCGGATGTTGATCTCTTTAGAGTAGAAGCCGTTCCAGATTATCTGGAGTAGATAACAATATATCTGGAAACATGACAGTGCCCAATTGAATATATAGTGACTCAGAGAAGAAATTTGGTAGTGAAAGCAGCTGAGTATCAACTGATAGTAGGAAAAATGTATAATATGGGGTCGAACCATGTCTTGCAGAGATGCATCATGGACCATGAAAGAGAGGATATCTTGTGGGAGTGTCATTGCAGAGTTACGGGGGACCATGTTGGCACAAAACCCACCACAAGAAAAATATTACCAGCAGGGTTATGGTGGCCCACAATTCATAAATATAGTAAAGAATATGTAAAGAAATGTGATGTCTGCCAAATAACGGGACGTCCATCACATCGAGATGAGTTGCCACTACAACCTATAAGGGCACTACAACCATTTGAAAAATGGGTTGTTGATTTCGTAGGGCCAATTGCACCAGTGGCAAGACATTCACATAATAACCACAACATATTACCTCACAAGATGGGTGGAGGCAGCACCGGTGACATATTGCACAACAGACACAATAGCCAGGTTCATTTTTGAAAATATCATTATCATATTTGGCTACCCTAGAAGCCTAACTAGTGATCAAGGTGCACACTTCATCAATACAACAATAAAGTCTCAGTTAGATAATTTTATGGTGGAACATCATAAGAGCAGCCCGTACCACCCTCAAGCAAATGGAACCGTTGAAGCATTCAATAATATCTTAGAAAAAATACTAACCAATATATTCAATTCCAATCAGGATGAATGGGATGAGCGGATACTAGAAAAATTATGGGCATAGAGGACAACTGTAAAAATGTTGCACAATCAAACTCCTTTCTAGCTGGTGTACGGGAGAGAGGTGGTGGTACCTGCTGAACTTATCATACCAATTCTATTAATCGCTTCAACAGTACATCTGACAGGGGAAGACTCAATCATTGAACACCGCCATGCGCTACAAGAGCTGGAAGAAGAGAAATTACTGGAAGAATTCCACTAGACGGTTCAAAAGGAAATACATAAGGCTTGGCATGACCGCCACATCAAACATAAGAAGTTCACTATTAGAGGGAAGGTTCTTTTGTACAAAATAAGATTTCAAAAGCTCCTGAGAAAACTCAAAATGCACTGGATGGGACCATACCATTTCATAGAAATTAAAGATTTAGGCACAGTTCCATTGGCGCAACTGGATGGCCAAGTATTGCAAGGATGGGAAAATGGTGAACACCTGAAGCCTTATCATGAGTAAGTTTCATCATTTATTTTTCAAATAACTCTTGCAACCGAGAGCAGTCAATAGGTTAGAATAGAAATAGATAGAGTCAATAACTCTCTCGCACTTGAGATGAGAAATAGAATAGGAATCCTGATAAAACAAAATCACAATAAGGCAGAGAGAAAATCCACCTGTTGTGATGTAGAGACCACATCGTAACCTATTGTGGTCGGGGGAGGGGGGGTAACGTCTAACATGTCATCTGTGTCAGAAAGCTAAGCGTGTCAAGTATCATTCCATCATAATAACCCATCATACCGTTTTCAGTCCATAGGATCACCCAGATTTGAGAATTAACTTCCATAATTAGTAACAACCATACCGTAATAAATTTTCCATATTAAGTCGTAATCATTATTCATCACGTCTACCCAAATCCTGAAGACACAGTCAGCAATTTCAAAATACACCTCACCATGGTAACTAATTGCATGATTATAGTCATGGGAGAGACATAAAAAAATAATTAGTTATGGGGTCTTATCAACCTCATTCGTGCCGATTACATTACTTAACCTGCATGAAAGAAGAAAAGCACTAAAATGCCGGAAAATTCCAAGTTAGAACAAGAAACAAATAAAACAACAAGTGAAATTTCATCAGAGGAAGCTCAAAGGGATAGTCTAGTAGCAGGAATTTATAGCAAGAGATCATAAATAACAATCCAGGTATACAGAAGAAGAACGCAGATGACGAAGGTAGCACCAGTAGTCATCGAGCCCGATCTCGATGGGAGAGTTCAGATGATGGAATCACTGGTTGGAAAATATGACAATGCATCGCTAATTCATACATATTTCACAGATTCCTTTCAATTTCCAACTATCAAGAGACAAGTATACATAGAAAATTATGCCATAGAGGGAGAAGGGGAAGCAACAAGGATGAATATTGAGTTCAGAGGTATGAAAAAATCAACAATACTGAACCTCGGGAACCTCTGAGTGTTTGGAACAACAAGAACGACAATGTAGTGTACGAAATTCCTACTAAGTAGAGTCGAGAACGGATCACTGCGGCTGGGGAGAGAAATACCTATACATGCAGAGGACATTAGTAGGATTATCGGATTATCAACAGAAGGGAAGGATGTTTCAAAAAAATTCTAGAATGTGTCCAAGAGGGCCAATAAGGCATGCGACTATGCTTATTATAATAAATATGAGACCAAGAGAGGAGGGAAGGGGGCGAAGATAGACCCCATAAAAAATCCAGTAGTGAAATTTTCCTGCTATCTAATAGCGGGTAAGATGATGGGATATTACACCAAAGGAAAATCCACCCTCGAGACCATTCCTTCCTATTGAATGAGGTATTTGAGGCTTGTGAGGGTAATTATAGACGAGCCATGGGATTTGTTTATAGCTACCTCTTAATGGCATTTTCAATGTGGAAATGGACTCACACAGGGGTAAGACAGCTCATGGAAATAAAAAAGGACCAGCCAATGGCATTAAGTTTTACGCCCTGGAGAATCTCAGAAGATCCCAGCACCAAGGAGGTAAATGAGGAGGCATTTTCATTCTGGTATAGGAAGATGGTGGATGTGGTGGCGAGACAACAAAGGGTTCCAAGGGACCTGTTGGACATATATTTGTCCCAAATATGGTTTAGGAACACACACAAGCATACATATATCAGACCTAGTTGCGTGGATGAAACCACGTTCAAAATGAGACCATTAAAGTTTCAAGTAGAAGAAAAAGCCTTCCACACCGAAGTCTATTCATGGCTAGGAGTTGCAATGGAGATCAAAAGCGGAATACCCCACTATTCATTCGAAGGGATGTTGTCGAAAGCTCTCCTAGGGGAGACACCAGAGGAAACGACAAGGAGGATTCCTCAACTATAGCTATGACCTTTACTGGACCAGCTGGATACGAGGGTGAAGGACTTAAATATGGTAATAAAAACCCTCACAAGTGCTTCTACAGTGTTTACTTCTTTTTATGTTTTTCTGTCTTCAAATTCTGCATCACCATCCACAATCACACCTATCATCACTGTGCTACCTTCCACCATGTTCAATTCACCCCCAATAACCACATTCACCTCAATCCATAAGAGAAAGGCACCTAAACCATCGGTAGCTACACCTAATGCCATGAAAGCATGAATTATGGTGCCTAGGAAAATATTTGACCTCACAGAAGAAGATCATACCCAACCTATGGATATAGGAGGACCAATCCGATAAGAGCCAGAGGTTACCACCTACGTAACCTCCATGCTACCTATGTTTAATCCATTCTCGATTTGGAATATTCAAACATCATCTCCATCTCAAACTCATACCTCTTCACCTCATAATCACAATTCATCACCCCATACTTCATTTACTTCCAAAGACCAATCCACCTGCATTCTATCCACCTCAGCGACTATCTCAGACATAGTAAAGCTAAGAAAAAAGATAAATGGGGACACCGAGGCAGAATTTAACTTGAGTACGACTATGGTACCCGAGGTTAACCAACCTTTGGTGGGGTAGGGCACTTTTCTAGAACTATTAGTTCAAGGAGGGTATTTTACTGCAGATACAATTCCCTCGCAAAAAGAGTTGAACCCATTTCAGCAAGCCAACCTAATACTACAACTGATTCAACCGTATAGTAGTATGAATAACACAGAACCTCAGATGCCGAAACAAAACCCACCAGAATCCCCAGAGAAGCACTCAAAGAGATCAATTTCCAGTGGGAAACCCCTCAGATAAAGACTGCCAACCTAGGACATATCAAGCATTCATAGCATGCAGAGCTGGGGGCAGGCTAGTTATACAAGTTCACTAAGCGACACAACAAGTAGAATGCCTGCACAACGACCTCCAGCAGAGGTTCGAGAAGCAACTCCAGTAGGTCATTGAATTTACTAAAGAGCGCAATCAGCTAAAAGGGGAAAAGGAAAACTTTCAGGAGCAACTAGAAAAGACAAAAACAATTTTCAAAGACCTCTAGCCGACAGTAATTTCCCAGGATAAAAAAATTCAAGAGCACATACCAGCCTACTCCATGGTTGAAAGGTCTATCTGAGTGAAAATAGCATGTGAAAATCTTAGTAGAGAGAACCAAGAACTCAAAGAAACGATAGCTGTGAGACCAACATTACCAAACATCGCCGTGATATATACTAAGAAGGTTACCGAGAAATAGAAGTAGGTAACTGGAATGAAGGAAACCCTGAAGACGACAGTCAAAGAGGCCTACAACCTACTGAAGCATTTACATGAAATATCTAACTCGTTAACCATGAAATCCCTACGTATCTCGGCACATCTTCAACAAATTTCACAAGAGATCAATGAAACCACTGATCCAGTCAACATAACCTAGCTATACAACCAAGTAGAGATGCTAGAAACCAAAATACAAAAGATAGAGGAGCACTCCGCTACCACACAACAGATCCTCAGGGAGCTAAGGCTACTGTTCAAGTGGAAAGAAGAGGAAATACAAAATATGGTGGCCGAAGCTGGGCCAAATATACAAGAAATATTCAGCAAGCTACTGCCAGTGGCAAGTGAAAATGAGGTTGAAAGAGTCACCACCCAAATCAAACAGTTAATTAAAGAATGGAAACAGGAAATCACTAAGTTCACAGAACTCAAGTCTTCATCATTGAGTAAGGTTCCAAAGTTGGGGCCTTTGTTTGGATAGAGCAAAGAAACGGAGAAGACAAAGTCAGCCTAAGAAGCCGACAGACCAATGGAAGCCATGACAATAGGAAAATATTGACTTGGGATGAGTCAATAGCATGTGGTTGAGGCCTGTTGTGGCCTTTATTTTTAAAAAGAAATAGTTTTGAGTTGTAGAGAACAGGTGACAGAGCACAATCAAGGTAGATAGGGAGCTATCATGGTTGCGGATAGCCGAATGATAGGTGGCGCGGTAGTTGCAGAGAACAGTGCAGATGGAAAATATGTGAGACAAGGAAAATCAGCAGAAATTCCAGTAATCAAGAAGAAGCAGCAAGCAATGGAGTAGGAAAAGAGGAAAGGATGATAGTCAAATTGGTGGAAGAAAAAATAGGCAATCAACCAGTGTAGATGAGTTAGTTAGTTAGTATGACAGAGGGCTGAGAGAGAGGGCAGAGTGTAGGAGAGCTCTGTGAGATCTTTGTTGTGCTAAATCACATTGTAATAGACTCCACGGAGTGATATTTGTTGTTTTTATATTGATAATGAAACATCATTATTGTTGTGTTTAATGTTATGAGTTGAGTGTTAATCATCTGCTTACTATGAATGTATGCCCCGTTTTAAATTTTAATTCAGCATCCTGAACATGATTGATGAGTAATAATGTATACATAGTAGTGAGATCTGTTCGTTGTTTCAAGTTCCTTTAATTTTTCTTCATGGTTGTAATCATATGGTACATGATATGTCTCCTAACCTTACTAAGGTCATGGCACACCTCAGGTTAGATTCTCTGCTCCTTGGAGTAGGGTGAAAATTCTAGCGTTGTGCTAGACTAGTGTGGAAACCTTGTTGGCCTCTATCCTAAACCTGGGTCTTACCCAAAGACCTCCCTTTCTGCCAACAAGGCTACTAGGGCCTCCTTGGAGCTACATAACATAACTTCTTTGGTGATTTCCTTGCTCCATTGTCTTCTTGGTAAACTTCTTTAAACCTGGGGAATGATGAACAAAATTTAGTACCTTATGATTCTGCATGGATAACAAAAATATCATCATATTTTTTTGCTCATTTTGCATTCATAACATTTCTACTTGTTCACTTGGATTGCTACTAATTTATGTTTTAAATTTATCAAGAAAATTTCCAAGTTCATCTTTCCTTACCAATGTTGATGTTCATTTACTTACTCTTTCGCTTCCTCTTGATATGCGCTTGCATGTTTCAAAAATTTCGTCAAATGAAAATTGGTATACATCTCCTCTAATCATTAAATTAAGGAGATCAATTAACTCATCCCTAATTGTTCTAAGTAAGAGGGTTTTTAGTGTGTCAAATCCTAGATGATGTATTTTTCCCTCTTAACATTATACATGAATCTCTCTATTAGATCGTCAAGGATCTCATATTCTTCGCTAAGATCATGATCTTTATATTTTTCTAGAAATATCTTTTGCATATCATTCCATGATCATATTGAATTATTACCTAGACTCATGAACCATTTAAGAGATCTATCCTTCAATCTTGCATGAAACAATCTCAATCTTTGAGTGTGTGATAAGTAGCCATAAGACCTACAAATTATCTCAAATTAAAAGAGAAATTTTTCCGGATCCTCTGTCCTCATACCATGGAAGTTGGGAAGGAAAGATGGAGGGATGTTCTCCATATGTACACTAATGTCCATATCTTGAATGGGAAACCCAATAAGATATTCTTCATTGTCATCATATCCATCCATCTCTTCTTCCTTCAAAATTGTATGGTGATGTGGTTCTTACTGCACCACGTGGTCAAGTGGGGGAGTTGGTGTTGGAGAAGTAATTTTTTTTTTTTAAAGATTCTGAGCATCCCTACCCCTATGAAAATCAGAATTTTTTGTATTTTTCAATATTTCAGAAACAACATGAAAAAGGAAAGCAAAAAATAATGCTAAAACTGAATCAAATCATCTACTAGAAACCTCCCCGACAACGATGCCAAAAGTGGTGAGCCCTGTCATTGCACAAAGAGTGCTGCAACCCCCAAGGGCTGCCGTACTTTACTTTATCAACCTGAGGTTCATACAAACTCTGAGGTGACAGTGCTATATACATAGTATATGCATTTTTTTCATGTCATCCTCTTCTGCTTCATGAAAGGGTGCTATTTATTAAATTATGAGAAAAACTGGAAAGTAAATTGCTGGAAGGAAATGACAGAAAGGAAACTGAACTAAATTGCTAGAGATGTGCTAAGAATGAAACTAATTTAATTTGCAGAAAACATATAGCAAAAAGGAAATTGATTCTAAACCACACTTAGCTTGGCCAAACAACTAATTTCACTCTACCTATCCTATGATCTTTCTACCATACTCCTATCAATGCAACTAAACTATCCATGCCTTAATTTTAATTAAAAAGAATCAAATTATAACTTAGAGGAAGAAAAGGGATAAAAGAGGCTAATGGGGGGTTTAACACATAAAACAAGGTTTGGAAGCAGAAAGAGGGGGTTAAACCCTTAGAAAAAATTATTATAATGTGAGAAATTACTTTGGAGTGAAAAGAAATCAAAAGTGTGATGGCAGAGCATGACGAAGGACAAAAGCCATGATGTGCGATGTCACAATCACAACTTCACAAGTTTAAATGGATAGCAATAAGGACTTAATGGAATAAACTAAATTGTGCAAAGTGCGAAGTGCGACGAGTGACATGGCGAGTCACAAATCGCGATATCGCAAGTTTAAATAGATTGTCCTAAGGACCTTACAGAATGAACTAAAATGCATCAAGCGTGGTTTGTAATGCGGTAAATGTTGTTGGCTGCGATCTGCAATGTGGTAAGTTCAATGAAGTGTGATTTGCGATATGGTAAAGGTTTCAGGCTACGATTTACGATGTAGATGACGTGGCGATGAAAAGAAGAAAGGGAAAAGTTGTGATTTTCGATATCCGATGTCGCAATATCGCAATCGCAAGAACAAGGAGTAAGACTTAAAGGTAAAGGCTAAGATTTAGGAAGTGTGATTTGTTATTTCACAATATTGCAATTGCAACGAACGAGATGTAAGAGTCAAAGTAAACGTTAAATGTTACGATTTGCGATGTGCAATGTACGGTGTTGGGAGTCTTGAGGGGGAAGATGGAGGTCGGGTTTTCGATGGTTTTCAAGCTTTTTTGCATTAAAATGAGTCTGGAAACTGTGACTGATAGAATGAAGGAATAAGGCAGGAAATCGACGAAGTAGAGCAGTAAGTCTTCAAGGCAAAAGGTAAGCGGTGCAAAGTGCGATTTTTGATTTCGCAATATCGCAATCACAAGGAATGAGCGGTAAGTGTTAAAGGTAAACGTTAAATGTTGTGATTTGCGAAGTGCAACGTATGGTGGTGGAAGTCTCAAAGAGCAAAGGCGGAGGTTGGGTTTTCAGTTATTTTGAATGGTTTTCACGTGTTTTTCATAAAAATGGGAAGGAATTAAGAATAAGTGGGAAAAAGCAGAGTGTAGCAGCAGTGTGCAAAGCACAACATTAGAGATGGAAGGAAGATGGAAGATGAAGTGGGAGGTGCTGGAAAACTTCTGATGGGCTATGCTTCCCGTACTTGCAATCAACCTGCCTATTTATGCAAGAAAGGAAGACAATATGTTCTCGAAAATAAAAGCACTGATCTAATATATTTCCGAGAAATCATAAGCGAGAAATCATTTTTGGTCTATGGGGAAAGTTCTACCCTCCTCATACTCTATTGATAGATTTGAGAGGGGAAGGCTGGCCTCACATTTTATGGGTGAAAATGTGAAGTTGGGTTACACTTTTTTCCCTTTTTTGAGAAAAAACTTTCATTTTTTTCAGTTCTTCAACTTTCTGCAAGCTAAAACAAGTTTTCTGTTTAGAATTTCATTTTGTGATAAAAATAAAAGCTGTCAGAAATTTTGTTAGCTTTCTATTACTTATTTTTTGGAATTTTTTTATACACATTTTTTATTTCAACTTAGAATTTCTTTGAGTGTGTGTTTTTTAACAATCAGCAGATTCATAAGAAGTCATGTTAATACGCAATGTTGTATTCTTTGAAAATTTGTGTTTTTTAGAAACAATATGTCTTACGACAATCTAGACAGAGTCTAGTTCAGTTTCGTCATATTTACAAAGCCAATGGATGTATATCATAATTACTAGAATTTTTTGAACTGGTCCAATATGAAAAACTGCATATTTTGAATATGTTTCGCGACACAAGAAATTTCTTAAAATATAAGTTATAAACTAAAAATCTAAAAGCTACCCATTAGAGACAACGAACCACTGTAAAGTACGATAATATTTCAATTTTTTTTACAATGTATTTTTGGAAGATACAGAATTTTGATTTCACTAAATCACAATAACCTTCAGAAATTGTTTGCATCCGTTTTATTACAAAATTAATTAAAATTAGTAAATATTTATGAAACTCCATGAAAGTTATATTTCCTGAAAGTAGATTCAATTATGAAAATTCTTGTCTTGGTTCCGATAGTTAATTCAGAAATTTTCATGGAGTTTAATCAGTCCAAAGTTGCAGAAACATATTCAGGGCTTGGGTCTGTGTAACTGGTGATGCGTTAGTTTGGCCAAAATATTTATTAGAAGTTCAGCCAAAATTTTACTTCTCTTTCCGTTGGCCGGAAAGTACCACTGAGCCCCTCCAAAAAAACATTTCACGGCAATATAAATTGCTGCAAAACCATTCATTATTTTCGCATATTTTCGCACGTTTGGTCCGATTTTACAAAATTCTTGATCTGATTTTGCAAAGAATTGTTTTGGGTTTAAGGACTTTTCTTTGAGACACATTATTTTCGTACATTTGATCTGATTTTGCAAGGAATTTTTTTGGGTTTAAAGAATTTTCTTGGAGGTACATTCAAAAGACATTTCTTGGAGGTATGTGATACAGTTTTTTGGGCTTCATTTTTTTTAAATTATGGATATGGGCTTAATTTCGAAAGGTCATTTTTTGGTTTTGGGTTGAAGTAAATCTTTTATAATGATTTTTTTAAATGGGTTTTTGTGTAACTTTTTAAATGAATTTTTTTTGTAGGACTTGGAAGGAAATACTTTGAACTTCATTTCTTTTTTATAAGAAATTTTTTTCTTAAAATTTTTAAAGTAAGTATTTTCGATTGGAGTATTTATTTTTTGCAAAAAGTTTAAAATGAGTTTTGTTAAATTAAATATTTTGTGATGTGTTTTTTTTTTTTTTAATTGATATTTTGTCTAAATTTTTGAAGGAAATTTTTTGAACTTCATACTATATTATCATGGGAAATCTAAGAAATTGTACGAGGAAATATGATCGAAAAAGAGACCCTGAGGAATGTAGAGAAGAGACGAGACAATATCGCAAAAGAAAGATAGAAGCACTCTCAAATATTGAAGGGGAAAATCAACCTCAACTAGAAGTTGAAATAGGTATGTAAATATAAATATTATGATTTTGATATATTTAAAATTTTCCTAGCGTAAAATGTGAAGCTTAATTTTTATTTGATGAACTAATTTGAAAAATATTTTTCAATGTAAACATAGAGAGATATTCCTCAAAACATTGATGACGAGATACAAAATTTTGAAAGAGAAAGTGAAAGAGATATTGAACCAATGATTGAAGATGGTGAAAATCATTTAAGAAATTCAATTGAATAAATTGAATCACAAGATATATATATATCTGCTGAACACATGCACGTATTATTGAAATTATACATATATTTATTAATTTAGTTATTTATTGAATATGTAAACATATTATGTACTATTCATTTGAATATGTACAAATGAAATCAATGTCGATGACGAGATGTTAGAAAATGTTGACACTCACACATATGGAGATAAAAAAGATGACCATTATATATGATATTGTGTTAACCGCATTTTTGAGAAGTATTTTATAAAGGAAAATGTGACATTTCAAGCCCAAATGTTGAAAGGTCTCCTATCATTAAGAAAATTAAAAGAAACTATGACTTTATTGGGTATTCGAAAATCAACCAAAGATAAAAAAAAATGAAGGAAAATGTGATACAAAATATAAATAGTGCTATAAATTCAATGAAAAGATCTAGACAGAAAAATGTTTTAGTTGTACATAGAGAAATAAATATGGCAGTGGTTTCATCAAGTACTAAAGAGAATCTCTAGCATGAGCATTAGGAACCTCGCGAAATTTTTTGCACAAACATCAAAAATTTCGGTTGCAAATAGATGTAAATGATGAACTTGCTTGTTGGAGAGCTATTTGTAAGCAACCATATAAAGATAGACTTGGAGAAACTATTAAAAAAGTAATATATGAATATTGGAATAACAATTTGCGTGTTTCGCCAACTGCAAGGCATGTGATGCGAAGAAGAATAGCACAAAATCAGTACGAAGAACATGAAAAACATTTCTTGGAAACCACTCAGATAGAGTTGTTCAACAAGTTCAAAGAAGAGAATAGTGAAATTGATGTTTCAATCAGTGCTTTTGTTCAACAAAAACCATGGTATGTAAAACCTATCACCGTACGCGACACTTGTTTTTTCCATTATCATGTGGAATTTGAGTTATATTATGACACATTCCTTGATTTTGGTAGAACCTTTTGGAAGGATTCACCTCCTCCATCCACTATCCGTGATTTCATATCTCAAATTCTGTGTGAAAGAGAAAGTGATGAACTATTTTACAAAAAGAAATGTATGGTGGTAAAAAATGCGGTGATTGTGGAAATTTGACTAAATTTCAAAACAAATATTGTACTGATATAAATGATCAATCATTGTCCAAAATGAAAGTGATATGGAAGAGATATGAATATATCCGTACATTGATTCAAAGTGCAAATAGTGTTAATAGAATTGAATTATGAGAAGAAGAAATTTTTGTGATAGACTTTTTGGGAAAGTTTGAGGCAGAAATTTACGAATACACCAAGCATTCCGATAGAGCTCAATGGCAAGAATTTCAATTCAAAAACTCCCGTGAATTTTTTCCACCAGGGACCATTTTGTTAGTAATTGATTTTGAAAAAAACTACACATTTGTTCCACAAAAAGAAATTCAGAGTGAATACTATCATTCTGACCAAGTCTCCATGCTCGTCCATATTCTATATAGACATGCTGAACAAAATGTCGATCATATAGAAAGCACCAGTGAAAATTGACATATTATTAAAGAATATCACTTTTATATCAGTGACGATCGTACACATGATACATATTTTGTACAACATTGTTTTGGAAAAATTTATGATTCCTTGAAAAATCGTGGAATAAAATTCAATGAACATTAGATATGGTCACACGAATGTGCGGGACAATTCAAATCTACACGATAATTCTTTTGGTTGTGTTGTCTTCATAAGAAAACCCACATTAAACATTGTTGGCATTTCTTTGAGACTGACCATGGAAAAGGATAACATGACGGTGCAGGGGCATGCATAAAATGAGCACTTCGAAGATATAAAATGAACCCATTTGCAAGCCGACTTGGACGCGAAAGAAGTTGTTCAATGGTGCATCGCTGCTCTAAGCCATGAGACTAACCGATCAATTGAAGTGTGAAGGTACATTCAATTTATTTTTTATTGAATATCTAATTAAATAAACAGTGTGCATTTATCACAATGATTATCTTTGATTGTATTTTGATGTCATATTTACATTCTTCTTTAAATTTTCCATATAAAGGTATTTTTGGCATATTGGGATCGAAGATGTATATAGATCAATTGGAAATGACGTTGAAATAATAAAAGGGACTCAAAAATTGCATTCAATTAAAACAAAGTTATCCAGAAATGTGTTTGCATTGGATAAAAGAAAATATTCTTGTTTTTGTCCTATTTGCATAGACAACACAAAATCGAATGAAATTTGTGAAAAAAAAATGTATGTAAAAGATTGGAAACATACAGAGCTAAATACAAAGGGAAAAATGTCCATTGCAATGTTTGAAGAAATGAAATCAGAGGAGACTATAATATCGTCCGATGGTGATCGATTTTCTGATCTTGTTAGAGAAGGTAACATTTGAATTGCTTTCTAATGATAAAGATCTAGAAATAGATTTGAATGTATAATTTTGTCAAGTTTTTTTAATTGTACAGGAGATGTTTTTGCTATAATTGCACCTACTGACAACGATGAAAATGTGAAGTATTATTTGATGCATTGCACTGAATGAAAAATGAAATTATTGAAGACTGTAATGATCACGGATCTCCATATGAAAGAGGATCTATAAAACTGAAAGGTTATTTTTTTCAGACAAACTAATCAAAGTGGGAATTTTGTTTACTTTGAAGACTGTGAACCTGATTTCCTAAGTTTTCAATATAGTCACTTGGTGTGTGCAACATGCATAAAGTTGATAGAGGTTCAATCAAAGAAAAAAATGAATATTAAGAAATGGAAAATGTCAAAATCCGATCATGAACGGATTATTGAAGATGGAATTCCATTGGAATTTTTTTGATTGAACTGCCCAACAATTTATTCTTTTTGGATTATATGTTCTAGAAATTCTAGTACTCAATTAAAAATTGAGCTGTCTTGTTATGTTATTTGTGCAAGTGTTTGCACATGTACAAATTGTTTTGGTACATGGACACTCTAATATCAACTGAAAGTAGCTTTTTTATACATGCATTGATGAAAAATGTTGCATACATATTGGATATATATGTATATGTTCTAGAATGCAATTAACTATTAAAGTAGTTTTACTATGTGCATTGATGAAAAATGTTTCACGTACTCAATATATATGTTCTAGAATGAAATTAATTGAAAGTAGTTTTTCTATGTGTATTGATGAAAAATGTTGCATGTACTGGATATATACACGAAATCAATGCACACAGTTTTCTTGTGGGATTTTTTGGTGAAAAGCATCCACAATGTAAATAAATTATCCGCAGTATAATTTTGTATGAAGATTCCTTTCAGACAAGAGACTCGGAGCACTTCTTTGACTTTTGGTGGGATTTGACCCACATCTCTATTCCTGATTGAAATCTAGTACAAAATTTGTCTGT
This sequence comes from Pinus albicaulis, assembly GCA_034641835.2. Classification (NCBI taxonomy): domain Eukaryota; kingdom Viridiplantae; phylum Streptophyta; class Pinopsida; order Pinales; family Pinaceae; genus Pinus; species Pinus albicaulis. The sequence goes on from CM076581.1 coordinate 681,321,021, forward strand.
CCAATGGTCGAATAAGTTCTATGTGCATTAATGAAAAATTTACATACTACATACTATTGTTTGAGCGAAAAAAAATTTTAAAAACTTACCAAATGTACTTCAACCATGTCCAAAACATGAATTTTAAATTTTTTTTGATTATATCAAAACAAATTACTTCACATGTCATGCCAATTGTAGTTAAACTATCCAATAAAAACATTAACCATTTAACATTATATCACATTCCAAACGTAGATTAAAATGGTATCCAAAACTTAGTTTTAAAAACTTTTTGATTATATCACAACATTACTTCACATGATTAACGTACTTCAACCATCCAAAACTTGGGTTTTACAAAAAAAATTATTATATCAAAACATTAATTGACATGCCATCCAATTGTATTTCAACTATCCAATAAAAACATTTAACATTATATCACATGTGCCAAATGTAGATTGAAACCATCCAAAACTTAAGTTTTAAAAACTTTTTGATTAGATATCATGCAACATTACTTCACATTCCATGCCAATTATAGTTCAACTATCCAATAAAATCATTTGACATTATATCAAATGTGCCAAATGTAGATTGAAACCATCCAAAACTTAAGTTTTTAAAAAAAAATTGATTATATATCGTGAAACATTACTTCACATGCCATGCCAATTATAGTTCAACTATCCAATAACAACATTTAACATTATATCACATGCCAAATGTAGATTGAAACCATCCAAAATTATAGATCACAACATTAATTCACATGCCATGCCAATTGTAGTTCTTGACTATCCAAAAAAACATTAAACATTTAACATTAAATATCACATGCCAAATGTAGATTGAAACCATCCAAAACTTGAGTTTTAAAAACTTTTTGATTATATAATGTAACATTACATCACATGCCATGCCAATTATAGTTCAACAATCCAATAAAAACTTTTAACATTATATCACATGTCAAATGTAGCTTGAAACCATCCAAAATTATAGATCACAACATTACTACACATGCACATATTAATTTATATGCCATGCCAATTGTAGTTCTTGACTATCCAATAAAAATATTGAACATTTAACATTAAATATCACATGCCAAATGTAGATTAAAACCATCCAAAACATGAGTTTTAAAAACTTTTTTACTATATCATGTAACATGCCATGTCAATTATAGTTCAACTATCCAATAAAAACATTTAACATTATATCACATGCCAAATGTAGATTGAAACCATCCAAAACTTAACTTTTAATTGAACAAAAAATTATAGATCACAACATTACTTCACATGCCAAATGTACTTCAAGCATCCAAAACTTAAATTTTAAAAACAAAACAAATTATAACACATCATTACATAACATTCCAAATGTAGTTCATAAGCAAAACAAAACTTAAATTTAAAGAAAAAAACAAATTATAACACATCATTACATAACTGCCAAATGTAGTTCAAAAGCAAAACATTAATTTATAGATGACAACATTACTAGTAGTTCAATTATCCAAAACTTAAAAGTTTTAAAAACCAAAAAAATTATATAACAACATTACTTCACATTCACGTGCCAAAAGTACTAAAACCATCCAAAACTTAACTTTTTGGAACAAAAAAAATTATATTAACACTGTAATAAAATATGTCCAACACTGTAGACTGTAGATTTCACAAGTATCAAGCATCAATATATATATATATATATATATATATATATATATATATATATATATATATGACAGTGCATCTAGATAATATATAAAAAAGTAAATTTAAGACTATCTAAATCTTGAAATCAAATCTACAAATCATGTCCATCAAATAGAGATGGATGTAGCATCTTTTCTATCAGGGTCTCAATCCGTGCACTATCATGCAAAGCATGGGAAATCTGTACACAATGCACATGTACAAACACTAAAATTTGATGTTTTAAAAATGAGTGAGAATATATATAGAACTTCTTGTAAAAAAAAAAAGATAAAAAAAATCATGCAATACCTCACGAGGTTCCCTCTCCATTTGTTCACCTGCTACAAGCTCCCCCCCCCCCCATGGGAACATCTGCAACAGTAAATTGTACAATATTCATCTCTAGTTATATATATATATATATATATTAAAAAATTTCAGATGAAAATGCACGTGTACGTATATAAACTTATTTTCAATAATTAAAAAAAAGTTAGACAACTTGTTCAAATGGTTGAAATGGTGTGGATGTTCCTATCTTCATCGCTAGAGTCCATGGATTAAAGAAATATTCTATAGGTACCAAAAATTCAAAATTTTAAAAGTATAAAATAACTCAAGATTAAGATCTCAATTTGTAATAAAAATTAAATAAACAACAATTTGTAATTATAATTAAATTAAAAACACACACACACACAGACACACACACACACACATATATATATATAAGTGAAAAATTGAATACTTCTATAGGTGAATTTGAGACATCTTCTAAGAGAGGCTCCAAATGAAAATCTCCAAGAACCTAAAATTAAAAAAATTTAAAATAACTCAAGATATATATATATATCTCAATTTTTAATGGAACTTTTTGAGGTGGAATATATATATATATATAACTTAAACATAAATTTTGAAAGTGAAAAATTGTCCATACTTGTTGTGGATGTGGCACATCTCCTAAGGAAGTAGAAGGTACATCTCCCAAGGAAGAAGAAGGTACCACCATCCCAAAAACATCGGACGGAATCAGAATCTGTTAAAACATTTTATCATTATATATACATACATGTACATGTGTGCACAATTATTTATTTTAAAAATATCACTTAAAAAACACTAACATTTGCCAACATATCTTGATAGTGAGACCCATCTGCATTGTTTGAACTAGAAGTCCCAAACGTGATATTAAAATTTTCTTCATTCATCATGCGTGACAACTGCAAATGGTGTTTTAACATATAATGATACATTTTTGTTAGATTAATGTAAATACAAATAAATGTATACATGTACATACACATGTATTTATTACAGATTGTACACATGTATGTGTTAATAATTGAACCCTAAGGTCATTAACACATACTGTTCCCGTGCCCTCTTCCTCATGAAGAATTAGGTCTTGAAAACCATTGCGACAATTCCTTCCATATGTTCGAAGATCTTCAACATTCATGTTGTCAATCTCTTCATTTGTACAATGCACAAAATTGGCACATGCATTTTTACATGCTCTTTGTCGATTTAGACAAACATCGATTCCACCCAATCCGCTGTAAACATTGTCAATAATGACATCCATTTCTTCTCGACTTATTTGAGAAGTCACATCCATCCATGACCGCAGAGTTTTGACCCGAAAAGGTCGACTCACAAATGGCAGCTTAGGGTGAGACAACTCCACATCTCGCTTAGCACCCTTATGGTCATACAATCAACCTTTCCCCGGACCAAAAAATTTTGACGGAAGGTCATTGTAGTTGGGTTTCATGTTCAAAACAAATTCTTCGTAAAACAATTGTGAAAAATAAACAGGAACCTCGCCGTTCCATGGGAGCCTTCCATAGGCCACAAGGTGCCTATCATACAAATAATGAGCTATATTGGGGCGCTTGAAATATTGCACCTTCAACATTTTTCTTTTTGGTCCTTGAAAGTAAAAATTTACTTCGCCATATCTCTTGTAACTCTTTGTTTTACATCCTCCCATTTATCGGGACCCATTATTGTTTCCTTTCTCTTTCTCATGACTTATATAAATGTATCGGTCATTGGCCCGAGATTTTTGTACACATTTACTATGTCACCCAATGAATGTGTAACTATTTCGAGGCTTTGTCGACTCTTAGCAGGTAGAGTGAAAGCCACGAGATCTCTCTGCAATTTTTCATGAAGTTTTTGACACATTTCTAAGGTGCATTGTGCCTCAGAAATGTCAGCCGGATAAATTGTGGTGGGTAGACAACCTTATTATTGAATGTAGTGTTCTACCATGCATTTATTTTGACCAATATTTGGAACATTTTCAGCCTCTGCATCAATATATATATAATTTTGTATATTATAAAACACACATGTAAACAAATTTGTACAAATTCAATGAAAAAATTGATGGAAACTGTGATGTGGTTGGTTAGCTTCTTCTCCACTGTGAAACTATTGAGACCCAGAATGACCGTGCTTAGAACCAGACCCAGAACGACCCTGCTGAGAACCAACACCACCAGCCGTTGATTTTCCTCTAGGAGAATAAATATCACCCCCTTCACGCAGCCTGCTACCACTTATTGATGGCCCTCTAAGGGGATTTGAACCACCACCACCCTCTCGAGAGGATGGAGAAGCTTCATAAACAAATACAAATTTATAATCAATTGAAAAATACATTCATGTACATATAAATACACACGTACATATTCATTGACTAAATTTCATTCAAACCATACCACGACTGGGTGAACCCAAGGCATCGATGGCTAGAGTAGAGACCCTTATCTTCTTATTAGCTCCTAAAAAATAAAAAATGAAACTTATTTTAACAGCTAATTTAACTCACAAAGTTGATAAAAAATCAATTCCATATGTACACAAATGTATGGAGATTTAAGATTCTATTTAAATTTAACATGAACAGCTCTCGATCCCGATCCCTGATCCTCCCCTCTCGTAGAGATATGGGATTCTGTTGATCTTCATCCTTCATCCTCCATGATATATATATCTACGGTGGACTTTTACAATTAATTTTTTAAATAACTAATTTAAATTAAATTCAAGATAAAGTTCAGAAAATTAATGTTTAATTTAAAGTGTAAACAAATTATGTCGATGAATAAATTTTGAAGGAGAATGTCTCAACACTAATTCATATTTAAGAGATTAATCTTGAATATTTGAAGAAGAGCGTCTTAAAACTAATTCATCTTTCTAGAGATTGACTATAGGGGCATTTACTAGATATGTAACCTTTCATAAAAGATGGGATCCAGAGGCTACCTGGCCCTTTATAGACTCTGCCTATAGAACTACCATGGATATGAAAATGAAAAACTTCTAATTAGATAGATATTATAAATATTGAATGTAGAGGCATTTACTAGATTAGGTTTTAAGACCTATATGTTTCGTATCAAAACACTTTTGGTTTCAATGGGAAACTTTTATGGCTAATTTATGGTTTACATGTTGAATATAAAAGGTTTTTTCTCTCTCATTGTTTGAGACCATGGATATGAAAATGAAAAACTATATACTTGGTTAAAACCTATGTTTTGTATCAAATTACTCTTTGTTTCTAAATACTATATACATGTTGACTGTAGGGGCATTTACTGTAGGGGCATCTAGATCTATTCTAGAGATTGACTGTAGGAGCATTTACTAGACATGTCACCTTTCATAAAAGATGAGATCCAGAGGCTACGTGGCCCTTTAAAGACTCTTCCTATAGAATTACCATGGATATGAAAATGAAAAACTTCTAATTCTAGATCTACTCTAAAGATTGAATGTAGGGGCATTTACTAGATTAGGTTAAAACCTATATGTTTTGTATCAAATCACTTTTGGTTTCAATGGAAAACTTTTATGGCTAATTTTTGTTTTACATGTGAAATATAAAAGGTTTTTTCTCTTTTATTGTTTGAGACCATGGATATGAAAATGAAAAACTATATACTTGGTTAAAAACTATGTTTTGTATCAAATTACTTTTTGTTTCTAAATACTATACACATGTTGATTGTAGGGGCATTTACTAGTAATGTCACCTTTCATAAAATATGAGATCCAGAGGCTACCTGGCCCTTTATAGACTCTGCCTATAGAACTACCATGCATATGAAAATGAAAAACTTCTAATTAGATCTATTCTAAAGATTGAATGTCGGGGCATTTACTAGATTAGGTTTTAAAACCTATATGTTTTGTATCAAATCACTTTTGGTTTCAATGGGAAACTTTTATGGCTTATTTTTTTTTACATGTTGAATATAAAAGGTTTTTTCTCTCTCATTTTTTGAGACCATGGACATGAAAATGAAAAACTATATAATTGGTTAAAACCTATTTTTTGTATTAAATTACTTTTTGTTTCTAAATAAGTTATATACATGTTTAATATAAAAGTTTTTTTTCTCTCTCATTGTTTGAGACCATATATATGAAAATGAAAAACTTCTATTTAGATCTATTCTCTAGAGCTATGGCTAATTTGTGTTTTACATACATTTACTCTTAGGTTAAAACCTATGTTTTGTATAAAATCACTTATGGTTTCAATGGGAAACTTCTATGGCTAATTCAAGTGTTTTACATGTTGAATATAAAAGGTTTTTTTCTCTCTCATAGTTTGAGACCATGGATATGAAAATGAAAAACTTCTATTTAGATCTATTCTAGAGATATGGCTAATTTGTGTTTTACATAGATTGAATATAAATGGTTTTCTCTCTCATTGTTTGAGACCATGGATATGAAAATGAAAAACTTCTAGATATTTAAAAATATTCAAGAGATTGATTGACTTGTAGGGACATTTACTCTTCTAGGTTAAAACCTATGTTTTGTATCAAATCACTTATGGTTTCAATGGGAAACTTTTATGGCTAATTCAAGTGTTTTACATGTTGAATATAAAAGGTTTTTTTCTCTGTCATTGTTTGAGACCATGGGTATGAGAATGAAAAACTTCTATTTAGATCTATTCTAGAGATATGGCTAATTTTTGTTTTACATACATTGAATATAAAAGGTTTTTTCTCTCATTGTTTGAGACCATGGATATGAAAATGAAAAACTTCAAGATATTTAAAACTACTCGAGTGATTGATTGACTTGTAGAGGCATTTACTCTTCTAGGTTAAAACCTATGTTTTGTATCAAACCACTTATGGTTTCAATGGGAAACTTTTCTGGCTAATTCAAGTGTTTTACATGTTAGATATGAATGTTTTTTTCTCTCTCATTGCTTGAGACCATGGATATGAAAATGAAAAACTTCTATTTAGATCTATTCTAGAGATATGGCTAATTTTTGTTTTACATACATTGAATATAAAATGTTTTTTCTCTCATTGTTTGAGACCATGGATATAAAAATGAAAAATTCCTAGATATTTAAAACTATTCGAGAGATTGATTGACTTGTAGGGGCATTTACTCTTAGGTTAAAACCTATGTTTTGTATCAAATCACTTATGGTTTCAATGGGGAAATTTTATGGAAAATTTGTGTTTTACATGTTGAATATAAAAGGTTTTTTCTCTCGCATTGTTTGAGACCATGGATATGAAAATGAAAAAATTCTAGATATTTAAAACTATTCAAGAGATTGATTGACTTGTAGGGGCATTTACACTTCTAGGTTAAAACCTATGTTTTGTATCAAATCACTTATGGTTTCAATGGAAACATTGATGGCTAATTCAACTGTTTTACATGTTGAATATAAAAGGTTTTTTTCTCTCTCATTGTTTGAGACCATGGATATGAAAATGAAAAAAAATCTATTTAGATCTATTCTAGAGATATGGCTAATTTGTGTTTTACATACATGGAATATAAAAGGTTTTTTTTCTCATTGTTTGAGACCATGGATATGAAAATGAAAAACTTCAAGATATTTAAAACTATTTGAGAGATTGATTTACTTGTAGGGGCATTCACTCTTAGGTTAACACCTATGTTTTGTATCAAATAACTTATGGTTTCAATGGGAAACTTTTATGGCTAATTAAAGTGTTTTACATGTTGAATATAAAATGTTTTTTTCTCTCTCATTGTTTGAGACCATGGATATGAAAATGAAAAAATTCTATTTAGATCTATTCTAGAGATATGGCTAATTTTTGTTTTACATACATTGAATATAAAAGGTTTTTTCTCTCATTGCTTGAGACCATGGATATGAAAATAAAAAAATTCAAGATATATAAAACTATTCGAGATATTGATTGACTTGTAGGGGCATTTATTCTTAGGTTAAAACCTATGTTTTGTATCAAATCACATATGGTTTCAATGGGAAAATTTTATGGCTAATTCAAGTGTTTTACATGTTGAACATAAAGGCTTTTTTCTCTCTCATTGTTTGAGATTGTTGTT